>VZRF01008489.1:197635-290164 GCA_013396875.1 Vireo altiloquus
GGCGGCCATGGCGGGAGCGTGAGGGACCCGCCGGCCTCCGCCGCCCGTGCACCGCTTCTCCTCCACGGGCACCTTGTCTGCCCCCTGTGCCGAGCCGCCAGACCTCCGTCAGGCGCCAGTTCCCATAGGTTCTCGTGTAAGGACACGGCAGAAAGCGACGCTGCCCCCAGGAAAGCATCAAAGGTGCGAGGGAGCTTCAGCACTCCCAGCTCTGCTCCAAAGGAGTGATTTGTGTGGGAACAGGAACGGTTCCCATCGGAGCCCAACCGGCTGGTGAGGAGCCTCACAGCATGATATGAAATGCCCAGACTTGCCAGTCTGAAATTAAATTCCTGGGGATTTTAATCCAGAGATGTGCCTGTGTGTAGCTCAGGAAGGACCTTGACCTCACGCCCATACCTAGCTCACATCTGCAGTTCAGAAGCACTTTCACAGTTGTCCAACAGGTTGGCGTGATTTTGTTACTAATTGCACAGACACTGACTACACAAATTCTGCAAGACTGTGGTCACTTTTTAGGCAACAGCCACTTCTAGGTGGGGACATGGCACAAGAAAACTGCTGGGTTTTTGCTTTGATTTTTCTACAAAAAATACTCTTAATGATACTGGAACTCCTGAGATCAAATTGAATTATTTAATTAGACCTATCTCACTAACATGCATTGTCATTGAGAGGAGAAGAGGTGTATTAACACTAAATGTGGATTGTTGCAGACTATAACTGAGTCTGTATTAGGAAGAAATTGTCCCCTGTGATGGTGGGGAGGCTCTGGCACAGATTGCCCAGAGAAGCTGTGGCTGCCCCTGGATCCCTGGCAGTGTCCAAGGCCAGGCGGGATGGGGGTTGGGACATCCTGGTCTAGTGGAAGTTGTCCCACTTAATTATAAATCTTTCTTAATCTTAACTGTCAAGAACGTATTATAGTTTTCAAAGTCCACCCCTGTCATTGCCCTCACATCCTGGAATCCACTTACATGACCTTCAGCTGACATTCACTCTGCAATTCATGCATTTTAAACACTACAATTTTAAAAACTACTGTATAGCTCATTCTGTTATGCTCAAATGGATGATGTGTCTGTGTGTATGTATATATATATGTAATCCACCCCAGAAAAGCACTGGGGCAGCCCATCTTGCAACCCTGCATCACCAGAGTAACAGAACATTGTAGCTGCAGGGAAATCCCTTGAATCCAGTACACAAACCACCAGTTCACACTCAAAATGACAAAATGACAGTGACTCCTATTACCTTTATTTTTAAGGTCATGAAACCTCCTCATGTGAAAACCGTGAGGCGTCATGTTACCAAATAAAATGGACAGAAAGAACTGTGATTAATAAAAAAAAAATCTAAATATTTGAATATTTTATGCTTGCACATTTGTCTCTCTTCCATTGTAATTTTTAGCACCTTTTAAGTTTAAACCTCTCTCATAAATTATTTTTTGATCTTCTTGAAAATACACACAGTTCAGCTGTCACTCAGAGACAGTTGCTTGACAGTTCAAAGATGTTATTGCCATCAGTTGTAGGGAAAAAGTATCTTTTACTGACAACTGGTATTTTTAAGACATTTGAAATGAGAAAAAAATTAATTCTTTAATGTCCAAGTTGGCTCAACCAAATTATCAGATCTCATGTTGTAGCAAAAATTATGGATATTTTATCTCTGATACATTATACTGCAGTCTACATGCAGTGTACTACAAATGATTTAGTAAAAAGTAGCTATCAAGATCCAAATCAAGTGTTTCACTGTGACTGAAATATCAGCATATTCTCCACAAGTGCAAGTGAATTCTTACCTTTTTTACCCCTCCCTCTCAGGAACAACTAAGCTCAGTGCAGAAATTCAGATGCTGTTTGGGAAGATGAATGAGTTTTCCCACTTACTGCTACCTAAGTTGGAAATACAAATCATCAAAATACCCTAAATAATAGAAGATCTTATTGGCTAAAATTAGCAAGTTAATAAAAAAGGCTTCATTTACCTATAATTTTCTTTGCCATGTTTATGTGGAGCATCAACTGGAATCAGAGATAAAATAGTAAGACAAGGTGCCCATGATCAAGAGCTCAAGCAGCCATTCTTCACCAAAACTTGCTGTTTTTTCATTCCTTCCTCTCTGCAGTGATGGAGTGAGTGATTCCAGTACAACCACTGAGCTTTTTGACACCTACTTAGTAGGTTTTGAATGGCATCAAATTTTGTACATTTCAGTGCAGAGGTTTTTGCATTGCATGGTTTAACTGCTGTTCCTATGATCCCAAAGCACAGCTAATTGATTACAAGTAAAACTCATTCCAGTGCCCTGAGCTGTTAGATCTTTTAAGAGCATTTAGCTGAGTTGTCACTCTTGAGTATTACCAATTCAGTACAATATATGTAGTGTTAAGATTTCAGATTCACAAGTATTTTGAAAGGCAAAAATCAGAATTAAAATGCACCTTCAGAATGCAGCTAAATGTGATAAAATAGTAGAACACAGTTTCCATCAGACCAACTGGGAAGGACTGAAGTTTTGTAGAAATAAGTCAAAGCATAAATACAAGGTTAGAAATAATTAGCTAAAGAGCCATTTTGTAGCTTAGCTTCATAGCTGATCCCAAACTAAACATATCAACGACACGGTGGTGTTGCAACAAAGGAACACCCAGACCTTGTGCTGGGGTGGACAACAGTGTGTTTGTTATGTGGGGCTTGCAAAATAACTCCCCTGGGAGACCTGGGCCAGCAGTGGACACCTTGAGGCAAAGAGAAGTCAGAATGGAACAAACAAACACGAGGGGCAGCAGTGTTAAGTTTAGAAAACATGAAAATCTCTAAGAAAATACATAGAAAATCTAAATTTATTTCATCCAGGGGTGAAGACACTGAAGTGACGCTGCTGCAAAAATGAACTGGTTTCAATGTCTGTGGGAACAGGAGAAGCAGCAATGGACTCAAGTAGCAGCAAGGAAGTTTTTTATCAGACACGAGGTAAGTTCTGACAGTCTGATAAGTTTATATAACAAAATAGATGGCATAGAGAGGTTATAGAATCTCCATCTTACAATGCTATATAAACAATTGTGTGGCAATCAGCTAGGAATGGTTTAGCAGGAGCTGAGCCTATCTTACATAGAGTAAAACAGCTGATTTCCCAAGTTCCTTCCAACAGCATTTCCACTAACTCCTATGGCAAGTCTCTTGTCAAGAGCCTATACCAGAGTCTGGAAACTGACACAGCACCAAGAACCTTTTGACAGATTCTCCTACTTCTGACCAGAACAAACTACAGCACTCCCAAATATCTGCTCACGATTGTACCTTGCTGTTTGAGGCATTCCTATGATAAAAATGTTCTTGTGTTTGCTGCTACTGCCATAACAATCATCAGCAAATTGGTTCTAGCAGAATGTGTGTTCCCATGGGGTTCTGCTTCATGCTCTCAAATTTTATGATGTGTAGTATTGTGTTCTCCCATCATCAGGGTTTGAGCCATCCAGAATTACAAGCAAGGAAGATTACATACACACACACATCCCACCCACATGAAATAACAAATCTTAGTGCTCTGGCTTCTCAGGTGCAACCAGCTTCTGTGAGTTTCATAAAATAGATAAGGCTCACTTATCTAATGTAAAGCTCATTTTGCCTTCCAAAAATTTGTATTCTGCAACAAGATTTTCACTATTTCCATCAAGTGACATAAAATGTACTAGTAATTTTTTTTTTTTTTCAAAAGAGATACATGTGGTCAGGTAAAATAAAATACTTTCTTGGAGCAGCACAACTCATTGACCAAAAAAACCTAATGCCAAGTATCTTGTGAAGCCTTTGAAGATGTAAATACAAAGGACTTTTGGCAAGTTGGGTAACTAAAAAGTTAAAAATATTTTGGAAATTAACAGGAGTAATTACTTATAAATGTCATTAAATGTCAGTTCTGGCTTGGCTTTAAACCCTGACTTGCCTCAGTTTTGCAAAAGGTTTTCACAGAGCACAGCACTGCCCACTCTACAAACTGTATGCCCTAGAACAAACAGGTCTGAAAAG
Organism: Vireo altiloquus; assembly: GCA_013396875.1. Classification (NCBI taxonomy): domain Eukaryota; kingdom Metazoa; phylum Chordata; class Aves; order Passeriformes; family Vireonidae; genus Vireo; species Vireo altiloquus. Next base: position 201,683 of record VZRF01008489.1, read on the forward strand.
TAAATCACAGAGTAAGTTTGTTAACAAATTAATTTCTAAAAGGAACAGTTTACATCAGAAGGATCAAAGTCAGAGCCTTTATTAAATGTTCCTTCTCTAAACAGACTGCATTTAATGCCCCTTTCGCAATCTGTGATTTCTAAGGCTGTTTTAAATATTCCATTTTACAGGGATTTTCAGTCTTGAGAATCGTAACAAGCAGCAAGTTAGCAGTACACAAAAACAATACAACTGAACTTTCACTGAGTTCTATTCCTGCCTCCCAGGGTACATGGAAAAACCAACAATACTTCCAGTACAGGAGTTTTTGCACAGACCCTGGGAAAGGAAAGAGTTGTCACCAAAGTTTAAGCCTGATGTGCTCTAGCTACATCTCACAATTGGCCACAACTGACCAGTACTGGTTAGCATGTCTGTCTCTTGCACATTATCTGTTTCAAAAAGGGGACCAAATTTTTAATTTTCAGCTAATGTGGGTCTAATTAAGGCTATTCTGGTATATTTGATACTAAAATACTATCCGGGAGTCCTTTTCATGAAATCCCATCAGAATTAACATTTTCAAAAATGAAAACATTTGTAATAGGTGTTTGAGTTGAAATGCTGATGCAGCGGTTGGTTCAGTGTTTCCTGGGCTTTGGGAGCTTTATCACGTCAGGATAGTATCATCAATCTGTTCCTCGGAGTCTGCCTGCCCAGCCAGCTTCCGCAGGGACCTCCTGCAGCTTTCATTGAGAAGCTCCAGGCTGGCAGCATCGAGAATCTTGGAAACTGACTGTGGAAGAGAGACAGCACCAATTACCAACTCCTTACGACACACCATTCAAAATCAGAGTAAGCCTAAGTGCCTTACATTCTGTATCAACTAAAAATCTTTCAACGTACCAAAAGTCTTCACCGGGTTTTACAATTCCAGACATGGGAACTACCCAAAAGCAGGTCAAACTTAGAAAACAGGTCTGGAAATTGATGCATGAAGTAGTCAATCCTAAGTACTCCCTAGCACCACCGTGATTGTACAAGTGACCAAAGCAATGAATCAAAAAATCCCAGCTGAGGGAACTCTAGCACAGGCAAGGCTTAAGGGGGTATGTTAAATGCCTTGATTCTATTAATGATGCACTATAAGGTAGTACAGAACAGGTGTTGCTGATTTCTTCAGAGCTTAGCATGAGAATGCTGCTGAAGGCCCAAAAAGGCCTAAATGAAAATTGGGATGTCCCACTTCATCTATTTCATAAGAGACTTTCAGCACATTCCAAGGCCGCAGGCACCCCACAGACAAAATGAGGTGACAGCCTTGCTACCAACAATTATGGTTTTTTATGTCTCCTACCTCAAGCACTTCTTCACCCGCTCTCATCTTCAGAAGGTTGACAATAGCCTGGTCACTGTAGGCTCTTACACTGGTGTTTTTATCCTTAGTGTTGTCCAGAAGTGCTTTGAGAATTGGTTTAATTGTCTGAGGATCCAGTGGGGGAAGATGGCTTTTATTTGCCCACCAAATCATCTTTTCTGCAACTAACTTAATGTCACTGGATGAGTTCTGAAGACACTGAAGGAGACAAAGATACACTTACATTCAGATATACCAAGGACACGTATTTAAAGCAGTTATTGTTTTTTTCTAATTTAAATATTTAAAACTATGCTAAGAAAAGCAAAGAGTTTTCAACTCCCAGGTACACAAGAGACACACTTGTTACCAATTAAGTCTGACCAAACTGTGTAAGAGAAAATCAAATCTTGAAAACAAGACAACTTTTCAATAGAAAATTTCTAAATATGTAGTCGATGGAAGTGTCACATGTTCATCTCAACTGTCTCAGGAAATTACAATGGCCACTAAGTGTGGAAAAACTGATAGTGTCAGCACCTCTACAACACACTCACTCAGCAACAACAGCCAAGTCAGTCTCTGGTTGGAATACTGGATGCATTTCAACTGTGGATTTCATTTAAAAATTTAAAAAATGAGAGTTTTGTATTTTAATCTTAACCCATTTAAAACCTGGAAGCTAATATCTGAGTGTCAAGTGCATTATTAATATGGTGATATGCATTATATAGTATGGTGATGAGTGTGATATTTTATATTTTAACACAATACTATTATATTAATATAGAAAAGTAGGATTTCAAACAAAAAGTCTGCTTTGAAGAATGCTGGCCTGTATCATGTCAATTTGGCATGTTTGGTTGTTTTTCAACTAAATTGCAAAGAAATGTAAAATCTGAAAATGTAACATGCTCCACCATCACCCCTCTCTATCTACCCTTGTCTACCAAGAGGGATACTTGGGTGTGTGGGTGGGGTTCAGGGAGGGCAGACCACGAAAGAAACCAAGAAAACCCAGCCACACACCAAAAGAATAAAGGAATTTCAAAGAAAAATATTGAAATAGAAAAAGATGTTAACATCAATGTTCTCAGGTCAGGTGAGTTTTGTATTTGATACATTTCTAACAAAGGCCATTTGACCTTGTAAGAGGCAGTCCAAAGATCACTTTATCTGCCTCACATCCATCACAAGGACAGAGACTGGAATCCCTAAAAAGCCCCAAAAACTTTGCACAAAACTTCTGCACAGAGTGACTGGTTTGGCTGAGATGGGACAGCAACCAAGCTGTTGCCTGCCACTGGACATATAAATTGCTACAGGACACAACGGTCAGCATCAGTTCTTGCTGCCCAGGTGGGAAGGGCTGCACTGGAGATCTGTCCTGTACACCTGAGCAGATGCAGCATGTTTGGGCATATTTGGGCATGCACTTGTGCAAGGCATGTTTCAGCATATACCTGTGTAAGGAGGTACTCTGCTTTTCGCTCATGATGTTACTACAGTGATCACTGCTTAACAAAAAGGACTATAAAGGGACTTTTTGAAGAAACGATGACAAGTACTCCCCATGGAAGAAGACAGATCTACTGGCTGGACCACAAGGATCTCGCCCTTCTTCTGTTGGTAGCTATATCCCCTTTCCCCTCTTTTTCCTCACTGTCCTTTTTACATCTTTTCTCCCCCTCCCCTCTATCAAATAAAGCTGATGTTGGCACTTAATGAAAGTGCATTGTTGTTTTGAGCAAAACTTGTGTCCCTTTGCTATTTGTCTTTTGTACCCGGGGATCAAAAAGAACCTAATCACAAATCCTGCCTTGCGGATCGTGACAGACCTTTAGCAATCTCAAAAACCTGACAGCTTCCTCACACTCTTCTCTGCCAGCTGTTTACTACTGCAAAGGAAAAGTGCATTTATAAGAATCAGACTTGGGATTTAGCACAGAAAGCTCAAAAACAAATTTCCATATTAGAGCAGGGACAGCTGTGTTGTATTCACAGCTTCAAAGCAGGCTGATACAGTGATTCTATCTGTACTCTGCCTCAAAAAAAACCCCAAGCAGAACCAGAGATTTTCAGGGATTTGACAGACCCACCCATGAGGTAGGTCAAAGAGAGATTCAGATCACACAAGAACACCACCAGATAGTTATCATGAAAATTCTTACCTTAATAAAGAGGCTGGAAAGTTTGGGAGGCAGGTTGCCTCCCCCTTCCATGTGGTATTTCATGAGAAAGCCCATCCCTCTGATGCCACTAACTGCAATGGGGATCTTCAACACAAAGACAAGAATTGGTATTACTACAGCAGAATTCAACAACAGCCTTTATAACCAAACTCATGGTCTGTCAGCTTTTGTGGAAGGCCAAACCCATCTTTTAAAAGAACAGCAGTATCAAAGCAGGAAAATGTTGGGTTAATATTATTGGGTAGTGTGATGAAAAAATCCCAATGCAATCATGACCCAGATGGAATAAGGCAGCAGGCCCCACCAAGCCCACAAAACTCCTACCCAAAATTACTCATTCAACCCCAGATTTAAAATCTTCCTCCTAAAAAGAGTAATTTCCACTTCTTGTAAACTTGGCCTGTGAATGAGAATTCTCTAGGGAAACAGGAGTGTAATTTAGTCCAAATGAAACGTACTCTGAAAGATTATTTAATCTTCAGGTCCCCAGAGATTGGAACTCAAAGAACCAGAACAGTTGTGTAATTTCACCATAAAAACTGCATCTAGCCAAGGGAGAATCTTCAGGTGTCACTTGGGGGTTTTTGTCCTGTTTAGTAACACGGGAACCTGTTCACACACCTTTCAAAACTGCTCCCAACAAGTGCTTGCAACAGCACTCACCCACTTTTGGACAGGACTCACCCTGTCGGCCGTGGCATTGCTGATGATCATATCCTGGACACTGTCGTAGTATTTTGGGGAACACAGCCTGCCAGAAGCCACGTTCACAGCCACAGAGAGAGCCAGGCTACGGCCATGCCTCACCATCCAGTCGATGCCAGAGACATCTGCTGCAGAGAAAAGAACAGAACAATGGTAGGGCTCCTCCTCTCTCTAGTCCTCTTCATCCAAGAGGCTTTTGGCAGTTTGTCAATTCACTGCCATAAAATGAAATAATGACCTGCATCTAAAGCAATGGCCTGCTTCCTCCATTTCTCCCAAGAAGACATACAGACAGAGCTAAAATGTAACACCTTTTCCAGGCAGGAACACCACCTGGGCAGGCAGGGAAGCAGACACAAACAAGGGACTCTCTTGTTCAACTCAGATACTTCTGATGGTTCAAAATTAGACAAGCTTTGACTCTAATAAAATTGTAAAAGGCATCTTTTGATAATAATTTGACCAGCCAACAGACTCCCTTTTTAATCCCACAGGGGAGAGTAATCCGTAACACTCTCAGTCACTGGAGTCCTATAAAAAGCATTGGTTTTTCTAACTTAGAGGCAAATTAGTTAATTCTCCAAAAGCACGTGAAGCCATCAGATGTCTGCGATCAGCATCAGCCAACCTAAGACCAGAGTGCCCTCCCAAAAGGTGGGATGGCCCTCCTGTCCACCCTGCCTGAACATCCTGTCATGTCCAACTGTCCTGAGCAATTACTCAGCCATGCTGGTACTTCTATCAAGTTGTCTGATAACAAATCCAGAGAAAAAAAATGTCTGGGTAACCCCAACTGACAACCAGTTACCTGTGCTCCCTGTGTACCAGAGCGCGTGAATTAAGAGCCATGAGCAAAGAAAAGCACAAGTAAATACAGAGCAGAGATTCAGCCACAAAGTTAGCCTGAATCAATGGCTGAGAAGGACTTCTCTGCTTTCATAATTTGTTCCAGTCCTGTAAACAGCTTCACCTACCCAGTAAGTGCTGGTGGAGAACAGTGCTGAGCTCCTCGTCAGACAGAAAGGCGCACAGCTCTGCCAGGCAGCCGGCCGAGGCCATGCGGGTGGCATCCTGACACGGGATGGGAGAACAGAGAACATGGCTTGAGCTCAACACACTCCAGAGACAGGCAGCAAGAAAAACAAGTGTCAGAAGATGACAGGAAATAAAGAGGAGGAGAAAAGAAATAGTAGTATCTCACTCCTACTCCCTGTGGATTTTCTGTCAGTTCACATAGTTTCTTGTACATAATGGAACTTAAAGCCAAATCTAAGGTCAAAAAAGCCAGCACAGACTGAAGAATTACAGATCTTATCTAAATTCTGATTTGTTAAAAGGAAAATTCATAAAGATGAAAGACAGTGTTTTAAAAGATGAGTTCACAAGAGCTTAGTTCAGATTCACTTACTGTAAGTGTTATTTCTAGCCATTTCTGGATGAGCTGATCTCTGTGATAAATTCTTACTACTTTTCATTTAACACTTCCAGCCTTTTGCTATCTTGGTGTCCTTATGTGACCATCCCATTACTATCCACTCCTCCCCAGAATTTACAACCCAGAGGGAATGTTTCAATTTTTTTATTTCTAGCATGTCAACCGTTGCATGTCTGTTGCAGAGACTATCATAAAAAAGAAATTATTAGATGATTATTTTAATCTCACTCATGTTACTGTTGCTATCTGCCACATACAGAAGACCCTATATTAAACTTAAAGGGCTTCTCTCATTGAAGAAAAATCTGCCATTATCTGAAAAATTTCTCACACTGAATGAAACCTCACCTGAGAGGCTACAAACACATCCATGCATACAGTGAAGATACTGAAGGTTTTCTCCAAGATAAAAAGCAAATCCTGACTGCAGAGCTACCTCAAACCTGTTAGCAAGGAGCTGCGGGTCAAACCCACATATGCAGTTGCCAAGGAAACGTTAAACTGGAGGCTTTTCAGAGTTACCAGGGACTGGCCAAGAATCTCCAGTTCTTCACTGTGACTACATCATTAGTAATTTTCCTAGAAGTTATTTTAGATGGCAATTCTGTTTAAAAGTTCAGATTTTAAATGTAAGAACAAGACTGTCTGCAGCAGGGGTCCTTTGCAGCTAGCTGACGCAGTACCTCATCGTGTCCCAGCATCCCCAGCAGCACCGTGCTGATATTCTTCCTAATTGCAGCATCTACTTTTGCACCAGCTCCTCGTGTGACAAACCGCAGTGCCTGCAGCATCGTGTCCCTGGAAATGATCACAATGTACAGTCAGATGCTTCCTCTCCCCCACCCTCCAAGAGAAATTTTGCTCTGGGTACCTGTAGATCCTTGAACAGCAATTACACTGATATGCCTTAGTTTGGGAGAGTGATCCCCTCTCTGCACTGCTGGAAACTCCATCCTAGACAATACTTCCATGTTTCTGTTTGTTATAACACAGATATTTTCTGATTGTTCAAAGATTAAAAAAATTCTCAAGTCAGGAAGTTCATATCTTAGGGATCTGTGCCCTTAGTTTACAAGAACAGCTGCTTTACTTCAGGTCAGACTAACAGTCAATACTGTCTTTTATCTGAAAGTGAGCTGCTTGGGAACATGCAGGAGAGAATTGGGCAGACCCCCAAGCACTGTTTCTCCTAAATACTCTCACAGCTCAGCTTCTGACACAGGAAGGCCCCATCATCGCCATTCCCGATTTACAGCCCATTCCCGATTTTAATATATAAATCTTACTCTAACTGGGGGTTTTGTTCATTCATCCCAGCTCTTTCTTTCATCCTTAGTAAGCAGGAAGGTCTGAGCTGTCAGCTGCAGCTTACCTGATGGCAGAGTCATCGCTGGAACGAATTCCATTCAGGAGCTCTGTGAAGAGAGGATCCACTTTGACATGGATGACAATGAGTTTCCCAAGAGCATTGGCAGCTTTAAGGCGAACAGCACGGTTTGAGTCTTGCAGAGCTTTGGTGAAGGTTGTTTGCAACTGGGGCAAAAATGGTTTCAAGGCAATCTCAACCTATTCCAAAGATGGAAGAAGGGAAAGTGGTGAGGTCAAGTATTAAAGAGCAGCTAGAGATCAAAGCCTGAAAACAGCATAACCTCTTCTACAGCAGTTTGTTATTAAAGAGCCCTTGTTAGATCTAACAAGCTACTAAAATAGGAAAAACATGAATTAACAATTTACCACAAAACCTTTGACCTTTTCCAATCTAATAATCTTTTTTTCACACTGAAATACAACAGTTGCACTGAGAAATTTTACACTATCATGAACAGCCTATTTTACACAGAGCCCTGAATAAAAGCTCAGCTCTTTTCATAGATACCTAAGATCTTTGCACTTAACAATACATAAAAATAGTGGATACAGGAGAGATTAATTACATAGTTTTAATCACTTGAAAGTGGGATCAGCATTTATCCATATCTCTAAGAAGCCCAGTGGTTCAGCACTGGGGGCTTTTTTTGTAGGCCAGAAGCTGCTGGAAGAATGCAATCCAGTTACAGTGCTATTCCTAAATATCAAATCCACAGCAGCAGGGATCCCAGCTGTATTTACATGAACAGCAACAGATATTTCTGAAGATTGCCATGGAAAATGTTCACAAACCACAATCCAACACTTTGACTCTTACCTTAGCTAAAAGAAGGCTTAAAGTTTCAAGCAGAGCCACCTTGACATTCCAACTGAACCGATCTCCCAAGATTCGAATGAGTGGCCCAGTGATGCTCACCACAGATGGTTTGAGAGCTTCAGCAGAAGTCAGCTTAATAACCAGCCCCAAGGCCTTTGCTGCCTCCTCCTTCTGCTCTGGATTACCAGTTAAAACACCTTCCCGCAGCACCACAAGTATGGAAGTCACTCCCTGTCACGAAAATCGGATAAGAAAGCTTAGAAGCTAAGATGCAAGAAATATGTATCTTATTTTTGCTCCTATTACACACCAGATGAACAAACTTAGAGAGTTTCTTTCAATTTCCTGTTGACCTTCAGCTGCCTGATTCCACATTGACAGAGCTACTTTTATTTGGTTTGATTTCATGCCTCTCCACCTTACTAAGCCAGTTGCTATGAGAAAAGTGGTGGCGGCTCAGGGAATTTTTAAACCAGAGATATTTGGCACAGAAGTCCAGTGTTACTCCCCCACAAAAAGCAGCTAGCAACCATAACTTACGTGCATAACAGAATTGTCAGAGACCTCATAGCAAGAGGGGTCTTCTGTAAGGTTACTCAAGAGCTCTAACCTACAAAAAGTCCTCCAATATACAGGTTTGGAATGCCTAAACAGTCACTGCTTCTAATAGCTGTAATATCAATCAGCTCTCCCCAAAGGTGGGGTATTGTGGCTGTGATGAATCCACGCTCATTCTGATCCTTTACCTTCTTTGGAATACAGAATCCTGGCACATGCTCGCCCTTGGCCTCATTCCCTACAATCCTGATATCCCTGTGCAGGTCCTCAATGAGAGCCAGCTGGTTCCCAGCATCTAATTTCTGCAGGAGAGAGGGGTAAAACAAAGATCAGGCAACATGACATCCAGATATCTTTTGTGAAGTCTTCTCAGGCCAGGCATTACCTCTGTAACATTTTTAAGCTGTCTCTCACCTTGGTGATGGAATTAAGTGCATCCCAGCTTTCATTCAAAACTACAGGGTTGGTGTCATTAAACAGGCGAATCAAGCCCGAAACCAAGCTCCTGAGATGACCAGTGTAGTCTGCTTTTGTCTTGGAGCAGTAGATATTCAGCATGACAGCTGCTGCCTGTCTCATGCCCAGCTCAGGGCTGCGGGTAGCTTCTAGCAAATCTTCAGTTATAATTCTTTGTCCAACATCATCTTCCACAGACAGGATCACAGACTGGCAGTTTGCCATCTCCTGAAGAGCCCAAATTAACTTTACATTAGCTCTCAAACAGAACAAAGCCAAGTTTAGTCCCAGGTTTCTCCATGTTATCCCCAGCATTGTCTCTAGATAAATAACACACCCCACTTGCTAATTGTTTCTCATTAAAGAGCTGGTCACATCACCATTAAAGGCATGACTCAGTCCTGGTGCAGACACAGGTATGACCAATTCTTAAAATTTAAGAAGTGATCAAACTCTGCTGAATTGATTGCTGCAGCAGCTGCAGGAGGGCTAATTTACAAAAATTAGAGTAGCTCAGTCTCCCCCATCTTACTTACCCATGAGAGACTGTGAGTCTTGTCAGATAACTTTTGATTTAGGTAGTTTAATGCTGTGCATCACAGCACCAATTACAAGCACATCTATGGGTACATTAGAGATCTCCAGGCAGACTTGGGGCTAGAAGCTGATCTAATGGGCATCCACAACAAAGAGACAACAGGACTCTGTCACTCATTCCTAATTCACTGACTGATTATGAAAACGTCTGTCCACAGTCACAACTCCAGGATGTTGTCTGGAGTCCAAACACCAGATGTTTTGGAAAGCAGTACGGGAGGAGTGCAGCATGCAAAATAGGAGATTTCCTCCCTGCAGCCCTTTAATCTCTCAGTCTTCTATACCAAGAATAAATACAAAGTTAACTAGACTCTCTGGCAGTTCTCCAGGAATAAGTAAACTGAGAATTGTATCTTGTAGCAGGCCAAGGAGACTTTTAAATGGATACAAGTAGATTTGGAAAGCACAGTGTTTTTTGACTCGCAATATACCACCAGGCAAAAAGACTCATCCTGGAGAAGCTAATGGACTGAATTAAACATGCAATCTGTGAATCTAGAGAACACAGATTCTGGGCTGGGAAGTAAACCTGGTGTGCTATCTTCAGGCAACCTGTCACAACAAAGAGCTGAGCTGTGCTACTTGCCAGTTGCTCTTCACTGGTGCCCAGCTTCTCTTTGAGTGCAGACATCATGGCAGGCAAGATAACACTCAAGTGCCGTGTCAGAGCGTCCCCTGCCACTGAGGAGAGGAAAGCCAGCACCCGGGTGTTCACTGGGGGGGTAGTCAGCTACAAAAATAAAAAATAACACCAAAAAATTGAGACAAGCAGGAAGTTTTTTCAGAAGGAATCTCACTTTCTCTACAACATTAAATATTTATGCATCACAACCCAAATGACAATGTTTCGAGCACAAAATCAGAAGAAAATTTCAAACTTTTGCCATACTGGTCCAAAGACAATTGGCAGCAAGCAGAGGAAACAGCATAGATATAAAGTTTAAAATTTGTTTCCCATTGTACCTTTGGCACCAAGTAAGGCAGCACCACACGGCTCTTGACAGCCATAACTTGTTTAAGACCATCCACAGCAAAGTCAGCTGTCTCTTCATTATCCTAGAGGAAAAGAGAAAGAGACAAACTGAGAAATTATCTGTGACACACTAAGCTAAGCCCTGTTTCAAGGGACAATTTTCCATGAGATCATAAAATCAAAACTAAGTCCTTCTATTCAAAAATGTCCCCATATTCTCATAGTACCTAGCAAAACCCAAACCAAGCTCTTGTCACATCAGAAAGATTTTTCCATTTCAGGAATGGTGGCCAAGCAACTTAAGCAGGTGACAATGGCAATTCCACAGCAGAGCCACGTGTAGCTAGGCTTTAGCCACAAGATCTTCCCTACCACTGGCTAGGATGACTCCAGGATGAGACAAAATATTGCTGCCATTCCCAGGAAGGTCTGCCACTACAGTCCTCCTTCTCCTTTAAGTTAATTATTCAAAACTTGTCCCACAACATCATTAGTCAGGTTGTTGACTAATGCTGAGCAATGCTCACCAGCTGCTTCAGCAAGAAGGGCAGGATGTCTTCAAGAGCCTGATGGCCAATTGTTGAGTGCAGCTGTTCAAATGTTTTGGCTGCAGCCTCTCGAACTTCTTCCAGAGGGTCACACAGTGCTTTTCTCACTGTAGGAACCAGGGACTCAGAGAAAAGCAGTACCTGCAGATGAAGAGGTAAAATTACAGAACATCTAAAGCACGACAGACTTGTGTTTCTCAGTAAAGTAACTAAGAATGCAGAATTTGCACAACTGAAACTAAACTGCAGTTTGCTTGAAATAGTATCAGAAGAAAAGCAGGATAAATCAGCACAAATAGTTGCAGTGCTTTGACTCATACAAATTCATACAATTTGCCTGAGCAGGAACTCAGTGTTAGTTACAAGCCCTTATTGTTCTGTCTCAAGTGCAATACCTGCACCATAACACCAATACCTGGGAAAACAGGAATTTCACCTGGCACATGTAACTCACCGCATCTCTGCTGGTTGATTTCATGATCTCGCTCAAACCGATGCAGACTCCTTGCCTCTCATCGCTCTTGTCTGATCTCAGTCCATCTTCCAGGATAGGAATGATTTCAGGAAGGATCTTCTCTCCCAACTTTCGGACAAGATCGCCTAACGTCCGTGCTGCAACCTGTTCCCAAAAATGTATTAATAAACTATTTTCCTTTTCTATAAAACTTTACAAGGTGAACGGTGTGCAAATGTTCACTTTTGACCATAAGCTACTGTTCATAGTGCAGACAGAGCAGTAGGAATGGAAACAGTATTACAACCATCGAAAAATAGTTTTACTGTCATCACAATCACAGTTGCCTTCAGCAAACAGAGAATTCACACATGCTCATGCTCAGAACAGTTAAATTGATGACAGCTTTGGTGTGACTTATAGAGAAGAATTATCCTGTGTTCCTCAGGAGTTATTTTCTACTGTCATCCGTAGGATCAGGAAGGTACAACTTAATTCCTCACCGTTCGCTTATCTGCACAAGTACTGGCCAGGAATTTCAGCAGAAGCCCAAAGAGTGTTGGCAGGATTTCCCGCAGCGTGCGAGGAGTGTTTGAGACAACGATTTTCCAGACGTGTAAGGAGGCCTGGCGCACCACCAGCTGCGTATCTGAGCGGCCCATGTAAAGCCCTGCCAGCACCCTGTTCCTCCTCTCCACTCCCAGAGCATTAATGATAGCCTGGAAAGAAATAGCACAAAATTGTATTATCTGCCCCTGAAATCTATAAAAAGAATAGAACACATGATTATTCCAAATGTCTTTCCAGCAGGCTGTCCATGCTGATTTAAAATAGGAGAATTAAAAAAAAAAAAGGCACAACAGGCAAGAACAGCTTTACCTTGTTTGACTGGGCTGTTCCAAAGTTGTCATCCTCTGAGGCAGTTTCTGTGGTCATTTTTCCAGTGACTCCTGAGATATGGAATAGAAGATCTCCAAGGAGCTGAACTGAGCTAAACCTGGCAACAGGAGCAAGTCAAGTGTTACGAACAGGGCACTCAGGTAGCACCTGTCCAATTCTGGCAGGACATCAGCTACAGACCAGAGCCAAATGTGAGGCACAGCTGGGTCTGCACTGAAATGCTGCATGGGCTGATGTGTAACATCATCTGCCTACATGGCTGAAAGGAGCATGCTAAACAGAAAGGGAAGGAGTGAATTCCAAACTGGAAGGGTTGAGAGAATTTTCAAATCAAAGCAATGAATCCAAGAATAGTCTTGACTCTAAAAAGGAACAAGACAGTGCCTGCATCTGTCTAACCCAAACGATATTCACGTGGGCTAAGAATACTTAGCAGCACTCAGCTGGCACAAATCATTTAGTACAGCTAATTTTTGAGCAACTGCTATCAGCTGTGAGTGCTCCACTGCACATTTTCACACACAGAAGAACAGTAACTCGCTCAGCATTTGGAGAAATGAAAAACAATACACAAGGGCTAAATACTGCCACATCGACTGCCTTGGAAGTGCATTTCAGAGTCACTGCCAGAATTAATAATCCAGCATGAATGCTCTGCATGTAGTAGGAAACCTGATCCAGCCTGGCAGGGCTTTGCAGACTCAAGAGCTAAAAGGCATCATACTCAAATCAACAAGCAAAAAGCAACACTTGTTTTTCCTTCACAGGAGGTCTCTCCATTTTTTTGAGGAGCAACACAGAGACAAAATCACACCAGTTTTTCAAGCATGGAAGGGAAATGTTTGTGGCTAAGCTGGTTTTGCCTACCTTATCCTCCACAAGTCATCAAAGAGGCCATCCTCAAGCTGTGGAAGGAGCAGAGCGATGGCTGTCTCGGCGTACATGCTGATGATTCGCTGCCCCGCGCGCAGTGCCGTGTCCCGCACAAACTCGTTCTCGTCTGCCAGGGCCTGCACAGAGGCACAAAAGGGGCTCTGAAAACTGGGCCTTTCAGCACAATACACAAAAGCAACAGGAGGAAAACAAACCAAATGTTTTCTCTCTCCACCACGAAAAGCAAATGAACTACAGAATTGTGAATGCACAAAGATGACTTCAAGAAATGACTAGAGACCACAAATAAAAGACAGCAAGCCAATAACTTAGAAAAAAAATTTATAATTTAAATTCCCTTTTTTCCTAATAGTCCAGCCATGCTGGACAAGTCTCTGCACATCCCACAATTACTGAAAATTATACTTAAAATATTCTGGAGGCTTCTTGTTATTTTCTAATAAATAAATTCTTCAGTTTTGCTACATACCTTAAGGATACAAGGAATGATGGGACCAACATAGGGAGTGAACTTGTCTCCAAAGGTAATTGGCAGGTAGTTGAACATCATGATATAACCATCTCGTACATGTGGAGCAATATCCACTTTACTGGCAGTTGCTACAATCTCTGGCATAAGTTTCTCCAGCTTTTCTACCCCCAAACCAGCCATAACTTCAGCCAGACCTGGGGGAAAAAAGCAGGGAATGGAGCTGATACAAACAAGAAACAAGCAGCTGATCTGATTTAATATGAGAAAACCTGAGCTCAGTGCTCACACACAGCTGTCCCCACCTTGAGCAGCACCAGAGCGATCCACTGAGCTCTGCTCGTATGTCAGTGTCTCCATCAGCCACGGCAACAAATCCTCAAAGCAGGACTCTCCCATACCCTTCACCATGGCTCCCAGGGCCTTTGCAGACACTGTGCGCACCTAACAGACAAGAGAAACAGAGATCTGCAAAATGTCCAGTCAAAGGTGCTACAACAGATGTGCCAGACTGATTAGGACAATATTTAACCTAAGGTACTGAAAGACAAACTGTGTTTGTACAAAAGACTTACTTCAGGTACAGGATCCAATAGAGAGGCCTTCAGTCCAGGGGTCACACTGGGTAGGTACGGAGCCAGATCCTAAAACAAAGAGCCCGAAAAGTCAGAACCACATTCAAAATGAGAGAAAACATAGTCACCTTCATGTAAACTACATTCACCCCTTATTATCAAGCAACCATCCCTAACATCCTGAGAGTTTATTTAGCTGCTCTCACAATACTGCAGATAAGCATAGTGAATTATTCTGCAAGCCCAAGAAACACCAGTTCCACAGAAATCACTCAAAACCTTTTTAATGCTCACTCACAACCCAGCAGTTTGTATCTAAGGAAAATCCAACACTCTTAACATTTACACAAGGTTTAAATGTAGAGATTATCAGCACAAAAATTAAACACAGATCTTTAGCCTACAGTCAGGTCCTACAAATACTTTTCAAACAAACCCTGGGTCCATTTGTTAGCAGCTGATCTGCGTTTCACTTGTTTGTTAAGGCATTTTTTATACAGTAAAAATTACAAGAACTTTTTACAGGGATAAACTAGTAATAACTAGATGACCAAAGCACAAAGCTGACAGTCTTAAGGACCTGAGAACTGTAACTATCTTTATAGTCATCTGTTCATTTACATACATTTAATTAAGAAGCTGCACGGATGCTAATATTTTCTACCTTAACAGCAAAATCTCCAAGCCAAATACATTCTCTATAGTGCTTGTCACAGTAATCTATTAGAATACAGTTAGAGAGCATTTTTAGCACTGTACCTTCTGGTCAGTCAGGGAGTACATGTTCCCAATGATCTGAGCAGCCATTTTCCTGGTGTCTGTGGAACGATCCTGAAAAGCTCTCTGAACAATTGGCATGATCAGTGCTAAGGATGGAGCATCAATGAAATGGACAAATTTGGTATCCAGTAGAGTCTGCAAACACTTCTGAGTCTTCCTGGAGGGGTCAGTGAGAGCATCCAACAGAACTGGAGCGATTGCTGAATATTTTTAAAAAGGAGAGAAAAGACTTTATTTGTCCACAGACCAAAAACATCTGTCAGGATGAGCTGGTGTGCTCTCATGAGATTTTTGAGGTCTTTGTAAAGCAACAAGCAGCATAAGGACAGGGGAAACTCTATTAACATCAGCTGAAAAAATGGACAGGAACATTTAAAAAGCCTAGAAGCAGACAGCTGCTGTTAAGCTTTCATGTTATACTTCTGTAGGATTAGTTTCATTTCTATACAATTTTGCATTTAATCCTAAATACTGTGAACTTAAACCTTGCTCTTATAAACCACAGTCACATCAGGACATTAGAGATGCACAGACAGGTCTTACCCAGGATCTCTGGATTCCTGATGACAGACCCAATCTGCCTGAGAGCCTGCTGCCCTGCATTCTGCACCTTCACATGGGAATCTGTCAGCACTTCAGTGAGTTTGGGCACAATGTTGGGTAAACAGGAAGAGAGCTGTTTGGGAGCACAGTATGCCATAGCCCCCAGCAGTTCCACTGACCCTGTGAACAAAGTACACAAAAAAAAAAAAGACAAAAGAAAAGACAAAATAGTGTTAAGAATTAACATGAGATGATGATCACATTTACTTCAAACTCAAATCTACCAATCAGAGAACACAAAGAAGGGCTGAAATGCATTAAGTCACTCTATGGCACCTAAAGACACCAAATAATACTTTTCTTTTTTACAAGGGAAAAGGAATGTGCTAAGAAAATTCCATATTCTACTACATGAATAGTAGAAATTGCTATTCACTACATGAATAGTGAAATGCTACTACAGAGATGGGATACAAACTGTCCCTTGAATATGCCCGGGGGAAAAAGGTTATTCAAATGTGTCAGGGAACTCAGCTGTAAAAAGCTGTAAAAGATCCACAGTCCCTTACAAGAAAATAAACCATCATGGCCATCTGTAGGGATGAAGGAATACACAAGAGGGATGACAGCAAAGGAAACCATGGGTTACTTTCAATCATGTCAGGCACATATTGGGTCCATACCAGCTTTAGTTCTCCATGATTCCTCTTCTAGTGCTGCAAGAAGTGATGGCAAAACCAGCTTCACTCCATGAGTACTCAGATTGCTCATTACAGCTTTGGCACAGTCATCTGCAGCCTCCAAGGAGAAGAGAACACTTACAAACTGTGACACAACACTGTTTTCCTTCCTCTAAGATTCTCTGGGAACAAAGCCTTCATGTAATAGTGTCTCAGTACAATGATGCAGCTGGCTAAGGAGCTCCCAATTAATGGCCAATGAAATCAGATGCCTTCAGTTACAAAGAAGATCAATTGTTATTAGTGGTATCTCATGGGATAGGTCACCTTCTCAATTTGCCTTGTTACAAACAGGATTCACATCCATATCCATTCCATCTGGGTTTTTTAACACTGAAATTTTTAACAGCAGAAATTTAAGGCACCTTACCTCTCGCACATACTGGTTCCCATCTCCAAAACAAAGCAGCAGGTGAGGCAACACATGAACCACATAGGGCTCAAAGAGCTTCCCGAGCATGCTGCAGAGCATCTCGAAGGCAAACAGAGCCCCTACAAACCCAAAAAGGAGAGTCAGGGAAAATACAATTGTATTTAAGGATGATGGGAAACGAAGATACAATTTGCCAAATATCTGTAGAATTGTTCCAAAAGCACTCAAATCTCACAGCTGAAAGTGTCTCACTTTCTTGCCCTTGTGGCTTGTGCTGTAGTGGGGATTTGTGACCTCAAAAAAGGAACTCCCCCCCAGCAACATCTGCCTTTGGAAAAAGGAGAGAGGGGCACATCTATATTGTCTAGGACTAGAAATCCTTCTTCCACCACAATGTGAACTGAGCAATTTTGGAACACTATACACAACCAGTGGCTTCACAAGAGACACTTCCCATTTCTTTCTTGCTAAACTTTAGTAAAATACATGTAGCTAAACCAAACACAGGGGTGCAGGAACTTCACCTGATGACAATGGTAGTAGGTACAAGAGAAATGCCAAGTATGCAGAGGGAAACCCTCTCGTCCCTTACCCTCCCGCCGGCGGAAGTTCTTCTTGTCCTGGATAGCATCAGTCAGTGTGGTCATCATCTCCTGCTGCTTGAGAGAGAGGATGCCCAGGCCTTTCACCAGGCCTGCCAGCCCATAGGCTGCACCTTTGCGCTCAGCATACTTATCAGACTCCAACAGCAGCTGCATCAGCTTCTGGATCATTCCTCCTGCATCCTCCTTAATTGCAGGCACCAAAGGCGGTAAACAGCTTGCCACTGACTCTTGAACCTGTAAAACAATCCACCAGCCACCAGATCACAAAACAGTCATTACTAACAGAAATTCCCCCTAGAATGCACCCCAAATGAAACCTTTCTGTCACCATTTTTCATCTCTCTGCCATCCCTAACAGTATCCTGATGTTAACCTGCCTCTGCGTGGAACATGACAACTCCTCCCAAAGGTACCTACCTGCTGAGATGGGGTGGACAAGGCTGCTATCAGTTTGCCAACAATTGGTTTCACTTTAGGGTCACTCTTGTCCAGATGTTTTGCCAGTGACCCCATGAGAATGACCACGCTTTGCCTGACAGCATCATAACTGGCATCATTAGGAGCATTTTTCAGGAATTCTTCAAACACTGGCAAGAGAGAGTTAACATTGTCCTGAAAAACAAAACCACAGAACTTGCCACTAGAGTCCACTCAGAATGAAATTTGCTATGCTCAGTGGACTTGCTTGTTCTTCTCTGAGCCAACAACTGAACAATCACACAGTATTTACAGTTCATTTCATGTGTCACATCACATAAAACCTTGTACCATCCCGACAGGCAGCAAATATTTCCTGCTAGAGAGAAATTAGCTCTTCAAAATTAGAATCCCCAAGCCTGCCAGCGTGATGTTCTGCCAGAAGCAACACAAGCTCCCAGACTTGAACATCAGTGCTCGCTCCTCTCCTTGACCCATTTGCAAAGGGAGAGCAGAAACATCACACAAACTTCACACTGTTTTTCTCAGAAACAGAAGGAAAAAATGAGTAATATGAAAATACCCCAATTGTCTTGGGCTAAACTAAGGAATACAGACATCTGTCCAGAGGTGACCGGCATCTATGAGGAAATCAGAAGCTGAGCAATTCACACCCTGCACACCTTCCCCATCTGATACTGCTGGGGAAGGGCTGGCAGGGAGAAGGATGGTCCTCAGTTCCCTCAATGTTTTCAATTTAATTAAGCCAACAATCAGCAAGGTTTCATGTTTTTCTTTGCATGAAGCCTGAAAAGGAATTCTCATCTTTGCAGGATTAAAGATCAACGGTCTGATTTTACTTTTATTACTCTCATTTTTACACCATTTTAACTCCAGTTGATTCAGGGATATTACTTTTTTATAGCAATGACAGGGATGAACCACACTTAGTCAACACTAGACACTAAAAGAACAACTCTGAACAAAAAAATTCCTAAATGAAAGTTTTCAGCTGTTACAAGCAACAGCAATCTCTAAGAAATTTCTAAAATAAAAAAAAAAAAAGTGCTCCAACACAGTATCTACATATCCATTACATCTTTTTTCCACTGCTAGAGAGAGAAACATTTGGACTTACTTTGCCATGAGTGTTGAGTGTTGAAAGAGCTGCATCCAACATGCACTTCCTGACCTCAGGACTGCGATCGTTCAGAGCATCCGGCACAAAAAACTGGAAGAGGGGCTTCACCTGAGACCTGTCCAGATGCTCTGAGAGCTTGTTAAGGGCCAGTGCTATGCCACACCTGTGAAGAAGGTGAGCCTGTGAGCTTACTGACTTTTCACAGAATCGAGAGCTCACAATCACATTTGCTATCAGCAGCAATTATAGAAACTGAGAGTGAGAACCATTATGAAAACAAAATGCCTCAGTGTCCAACCTCTGTGCATTTCATTACATAACCCCATGCTGCAGTCTCCCAGAGGGACAATGTTCCCTCAGCCATATAATAGCTTTCATCTCAATTAAGCATTAGGGATACCTGAGCCAACTTAGACATCAGGGTAACTTCAACTACTGCTGAAATGCAGCAGCTTTACAACAAGGTACATTGGCATTAAAGGATAGATTATCTCAAGACAAGTAGCAAACAAGAGGATCTCCAATTAAACCTGTACAGAACACAAAAGTAAACAAAAAGTAATCATCCAAACTGGAATTTGGCCAGTTCACTGCACTGCTGCTCTTGAAACAAATAGTGGCCCATAAAGAGGTGGGAACACAGTAAGCCAAGACACAAATCAGACAGTCTGAGAGGGAAAGACTGTTTTTATCAGGACATAGAGATGACAGCATCCAGTATTTTGATGGAGTTCTGCCTGCCCCCAGTTTGCCTGAGGGGCACAAATATTACCTACCAGAAGGACACGTGAAAATAGCAAGTCAATACAATTGCATAGAATTTGTTCTTCTAAATAAAAATCAAAAACATTTCATTTGGATGCACAGGAAGTGATGAGATCAATCTGAATATGACTGTACCTTGCTTCCCACTGGTCAGGAGGTGATTCAGATATCACTCGTCCCAAAGCATCCAAAACTGGAGGTGGCCTCTGGAAGGAGAAAAGATTTCACTAAAATACCTTTTCAAGGATAGGCACACAGAGAATCTGTCAACCATACCTGCAATGCCATTTGATAATACTGCACAGACTTATGATATCACTAGCAGAAGAGCAAGGTAAAAAACTAAGCAGAAAGCAAGTGTGGGGTCAAAATTACTTAAACTGATAGTGCCCTACCACAGCCTTTCTGTATCATCTGAGGCACCCCTCTCACCTTGTACAATGGTGTCATTAGTGGCTGATAACATGAAGTTCAAGACACTGACGTCTATGCTAAGCTCAAACGCAGCAACAGTGGATTCAATGCACATCTTCAGGACAGACAGAAGGAAAAGTGACTACCAGAAAATAAAGCAGCAGCTCAGGCATGTCAACCCCACAGGGCAAGAGTACTTACATAGAGCTTCTCCTGGTAAATCTCTGTGAGCTTGCTCATGACCTCTGCTGCTTGCTTTCGGTACTGAGCTACAGCTCTGGAAAGAGCTTCAGCCCCTGCTTGTCGCACTGCTTCTTCATGGTAGATGACATCTTTGATCAGCAGGGAACAGAGGTCAGGCTGCAGCTCCAGACCCATGGACTCCCACAGCCTACAGCACACACACAGAGGTTATGGGTCAGCCTTCAGCAAAGAAGCCACTATTATATGTACTATTGGAGTGACCTACAGCTGTCCTCCAGCTGTGGGGGCAAAGCCCCTGAGCGCAGCTCCATGCTGTGGGCAGAGGAGAGGTCCCCCTGAAACCCTATCAACAAAGAAGAACCCCTACCTCTCTGCCAGCTTCTGAATCTCATCTTCAACATCAAACTTTACTACCCAGAGGCGACGCAACAGGTTCAGTCCATTCTTCTCATCACTGTCTGGGGTTGGTAGAACCATTTGTAGCTCCATCAGTCCCTGAATTAGTTAACAGGAAAATCAGTGCAAGGATCTGATTTTCAGAAACAGACACATTAAAACACAATTTTTGGCAAGTCAAGATCTCAGTGGTTGGAAGTGTCAAAATTTATGTTTGCTTGTGCCTTATACTGCCCATGGTGGTCAATGACTTCCTATTGCTAGTAGGTGAGATGGTGAAACTCAAGAATAGTGATCCACAGGCAGGTTGCAGGGCAGCTCTGGTGACTACAGTCTTTTCTAAGTACAGACAAGACAGCTCAGGTGAGCTATAATGGAACTTGTTTCATGGCAAAGAACACCAAGCACCCTGGAGGTTTTTCTATGTTCTCAGAAGTAATGAAGCCTGAAGCTTTCCAATAACAAGGCCTAGTACAGACAGGGATTTTTTGACAGCTTCTCTCTTTAAGACTAAGCTCTATCCAATTGTAAACAGAAGGTGTTAAGCAGTCCTAATTATACCTCTATTAAGGAAACAAAGGTGTGGATAAACCCAGAGTACTCCTTTTTTCAGCACAAAGAGCATGACTTAGAGCATTATTGTTCAGACTGCCTCTGACACATTGCCAGAAGCCTGGCATCACAGCTGAAGCCTCTCTGCATCAGTGTTAGACAAGAATAACCTCCCAAAAACTTAAGGAATTTGGTGTGACCTACCCTGAGAGCTGCATCCCGAACGTTCATGCAAGGAGACTGCAGGGCCTGCAGGAGCACATCGATCTCCTCCTGCTCGGCATAGGCACAGCCATCCTCACCGCTGCTGCTCGCACACAGCGCCGTCAGCGCCTGCGAGGCCAACACCTACAACACCACAAGCAAGTGTCACTACACCATGAACTGCTGTCAAAGTAAGCACTGAGTGCTATCACAGCAGAAGAAATTCTCAACAGAGACAAAACCAAGAAATGACAAGTTCAGTCCAACTCTCTGCTTATTATTATTCACCTTTCTGCCACCTCATCCCTTAGAACAAACACTCAGAAGATAGACTACTGAACTCATTTGGCAGAGCAAGGCCTTAGAGAAAGAAAAAATGTCACCTCTGGAAGACTGAAGAATATATTTGGTGCAATAAAATCCACAGAAAAAAAAGATGCAGACATTTTATTCCAAGAACACCATAAACACAAAAGAAGATTGGGAATGTATCAAACACCAGCATCAGAGACTTAAACCAGTTGGTACATTTCCCTCATTTAGATGGCGATGAAACTTAGGGAGAATTCTCACTGTGGTTATGAAGCTGAGCACTCACCTGTAACCGTGGAGAACCTGTTCCTATCACCCGGGTCAGCAGAACCAGCATGTCTCTGCGAGGCAGCAACTCTGGGCCATTCTGAAAGGTTATGAGGAGAAAAGGTGGCAGGAAAAGGAAAAGTCTTTTATCTTGTGATTCCAAAGTGCCTTGCCTCTATATGACACTCCTTATAAAATCCCAGTCAAAACCCAGGGCTGGACAGGTACCAAAACCCATGACAGAAAACAATCCTATACTGTTAACTCTGCCTTGGAGAATTCATCTGCTTTGTCCAGTTAACACATCAGCTCTTTTATCCCATGGCTCATCTGAAGGAGGTCATCTGACCCCACAACGCTCACCTCATCCACCAACAAAGACTGGCCATTTCCTGATGATCTCAGCTGAGCATGGACCGTAAGGATCTGCAGAATCTTGACCAGGAACTCCTCCTTGTCTTCACTGTTATGGGGTGTCTCAATCATAACCGTCTTCAGGAGAGGAAAGACTAAGGAAAATGCTGGAGCTGATAATGGGGCAGCACCTGTGAAAAGGAAAAATCATCCTGTGAACACAGCTGATCCTCCCATGACTTGGTTTGTAATACTGACTGGTATAAAATGTACACCTGAGGAGCTCATAATAGATATGGCCAAGCTTCAGCCTCATGCACAAACCTGCTGAGTAAACCTAAGTATTTGCCACTTCACAGCAGCAAATGTAGCTCCAACAGTGACTTTTGGCATTTCAGTGTTAAGAGTAGGACTTGATGATCTTAAGGGTCTTTGCCAACCTAAATGATTCTATGATTCTACCTGGCTTCAATTAAAATCACATTAGGATTCCAAATTACTACCAATGCCTCAAGAGTACAGAAATACATACTGTAAATGGAATTGAAACAATTCAGTGGATTAGACAGTCACTTATAAAGTTCATTTGTCCCAAAGCAAGCCCCTGCTTGCCAGCTACACTTCCTTTAAACACTTCCTACCAACCTAGCTAACCTGTCAATCCAGTCTTCAGCTGGATCCTTGAGAACTAAGTATTTTTAATTCTAGTGCATGCTTCAACTCTCCTCCCTTCCTTGAAGAATTAAAGCTTTCGGATTCCCATTGTTAAAAGATTTTTCTCTTTCCTTTTTACAGGCTAATGCATATAACAAATGTTCCTTCAAGTCCTTCAGTTAGTCCAGTTAATATTCAAGTATCAGATGTCTAGGGAAAATATTTCCTTTCTATATCCTATCTGTGCTGCCAGAGAATGCCCAAGTTTAAATTTCTAAATGCAGATGAAGAGCACTGCAGATACAATACTGCAATATTAGTCAGCTTATGTAGGGCAAAAATACTGCAAAAGCAGTTCAAGGGAGAAATATTAAATCCCAAACACATTCTGAGCTCCTATTTAACATGAATAGCTTCAGTAAAACTCCCTCTATTTTTGATGTGCGATTTTTCTTTCTGTTTGCTCAGTATCTGTTTGCTTTTACACTTTTTTTTCTTTTTTAATTATTGGCCAGATATATTTAGCCTTAAACCACTGCCCCTCTATACCAAACAGGAGGAAGAAAGCTTTATTTGAGAAGATAAATGTTCTATTTACACAGTAGCTGGTATTGACCAACATGAGAAAGATTATAAGATCTTGGCATCTCAGCAATGAATGATAAATTCTATCATCCACATTACAAGGAGGTATGGTCTCTCTTAGGTCTCATAGTAACCTAAGAAATTATTCTCTGCTAAATCATATCATACAACTGCATTCCAAAGAACTTTGAAAATGAAGAAAAATCCTTTGGGAATATAATATGACTTGTTTAACAAAGTACTATGGAAACTACTGTCCTTCTCTTGCAAAAGTGGAAAAAAAAATATTAATTTAATAAAGCAATATAGGAAATCTTGGCACTGAAAATACTTCCACTACTTTCTGGAAATAAGCCTGAAAAAGGATTCAAATATTAATGAACTGACACTTACTACGGCAATAAATTGCACAGTAGAGACACCAAATTATCACTGAGATGTTCAGCACTGAAGTGGTGCTCAACATGGCCAATTGCCACTGGTCAGCTGTGACAGTGACACCACTGCACATGTGACTGGCAGATGAACAGCAAGAGAACTGAACTATGGGGCTAAGGGACCAAACAGAATCCCACATTTCCCTTAAAAATACACACCATCTACCACGGCAGCTTTTGATTGGGTTACATGATGAGCAGCTCCAAAGTCTGGGTGAAGTGAACCACCTCTGTCCCTAGAGCACACCCTGAGACAGTCAGAGCCATCCCAGCCCCCAAAGGACACACATCAACCCTCCTCTTCTGTACTGTTATCTTCAGTGGAGTGGCACAAGTACTTGTGCACCCCACTGTGAAGAAGATTCTGGAAGTGACCTAAATTAAAACTAACTCTGTGAAGTAAGATTTTTTTAAAAAATCAAGAAAAAAGGTTTACTTTAACTCAAATAATATCCTTGCACTGTAACAGTATTGGTGCTTGCCTTCCTGTTAGAGAGTGGAAAGAAATGCTCTTTCTACAATCATACCAGAATAAAATATTCATGAACTGCAGCACTACACAGCAAACAAGAAGAGGCCATGGGCACTTCACTGCTGTGATCACAGATAACAAGCAATTATTTTGTCTTTCCACTTAGTCTCACCGAATCCCTTATGCTAAGTAGTGTTGAAAGGTAGGCACTGTCCTTGGCAAAAATGAGCCTTAATCTCAGTGCTATTATTTCTGTATGAACCATTTTAAGAAAAAATACTGTTATTTCATTTCTACACTTAACTATAGTTGTAACATCATTTCTATTACCACCAGCAGAAAAAAACCCTTGAAGTTTTTCATTATCTAAGAAGAGTTATCCAATTAAAAAAGAAAAAGTCAAGTTTCGCTTGCAAAATATAATATGAACTGTGAAAACTAAACCAGTTCATAGTTATTGGAGGTGGGGGCAGTGTCAGCAGGATCTACCATATCTACCATACTTCATACCTGGCTCTCCCTTGCTGGTTCGGCTGGGAATGGTGTGGGCATGCAGCAAATTGACCACCCTGTTCAGAGCAACAGGCAACTCTTCCTGACACCAGGATTCATCTAACTCACATTCTGGTTTCATCAGGCGCAAGGTCACATGGCTTACTAAAGTACCTGGAATGGAAGAATAAAGAATCCATGAGAGGGCTAAACCCAAAGATTTCTTGAGAGAAAAATCCCCAGGAACACAGACCCAAGAAGTGTAACAAAACTCTGGGCAAGAGCCCAGGCTGCAAGGAGGCTCAGAGCAGGAAGCCCAGCCCCGGGGACAGATTTCTTCACAATATGTGTGAGTTACACTCACACCCTCCAAACTCTGCACAGGGAAGATGTTCCCACAGTGACCAGCTGCTCCTCAGAGCTGGTTGCTGACCAGACAAGTCCTTGTCTTTGGTCCCAGTCCTATTCAGCAGTAGGATCTCTGGGAAATCACAGTCATCTCCCTAAGCACTGTTCCAGGTGCTTTTTCCTCTTGGCTTTCTGTGGTACTTGGTCATGATCCACAGTTTGTAAGAGTGAGAGTTTTCACCACCATCAAAATGACACACCTTACCCTTAAACAGCAACTGCAAATACTCACCAAAGGTTTTCAGTCGTGCAGGCATGACACAGGAAGCTAAGGAAAGAAAAGGCTTCTTAATCCTTGGAGCAGCCAAAGGAGATCGAAAAAGTGGCAAGAAGGAGCTGATAAGACCAGGGATGTACTGAGTGAGACCAGGAGGCTTTTTCTTTATAACAGTGTCCAGGAGTCCTAGAGCTGTTTCCAGCTCATTATCAAGCTGTAAGAGAAACAATTCAAGAGATTACCATAAAAAAAGACCACCACTGGGAAAAAATCCGGTTGTTAAATCTCATTTCTAATAATAGAAACAAATAGGTTATTTCTATACCATTTTCCCTCTATCAAAGTGATTTGGGTCATGGTGGCTTCAGAGGTAGCCAAAAAATACAACCAAAACTTACCTCCTTCAGCCGTTTCCTTATCTGAGCCTCCCTTTCCAGTTGTGCATGCATCAGCTCCTTCTGCTTGCTTGTCAGCTGCACCTCATCCTTTATTCCCTTCTTCTTCTTTATCTCCTGCAATAGAGAGCCATGGACATTATTATCATTACAAACACCAGCCCATTCAATTAGACAGAGAAGCAAGTTGGAAATGTTGCGGTTTTTTGCAATTTATTTTTAAAACAGTATCAAAATATCCTTCCAAGTATATCCCTGTTGAGTAAAGACACAAAATGGAAATCAGCAGGTTAACAACACTTTAATGTCCCTTCAGCAGCATAACTAAGTTTCTCTGCATTGGTCACAAATTATTTGGTACCATTAAAAACTGCTGTCCAGTTCATTTACAGTGGATGATATGTCATCCTCCCCAGAGCAAAGAGAAGTCAACCTTTATTTAAAAAATGGGATACATACAGATAGCAGTATTCCAAGTTGTTCAGAGAATCTTTCCCACCAGCACACACACATATGCCAGAAGCTACAGAACAACACACGACTTGCAGTAAAGATTCTGACCAGCCTGGCCATCAACTCACCTCCTTCAGCTCCAGCTCAATGATTTGTTCCTTGAAGGAATAAGCTTTGTTCTCCCTCTTCATGTTAGCCTTTTTCATACTGTCCTGCTGAGCACTGAGAAGGAAAAGTAGAAAAAGAATCAGCACCGCTCTGGACTAAGGACCAGGCATAAAAATCTTCTATGCAGAAAGAGCATCTGACACACCCAGTCACCCACTGGCAAGAATACGAGCAGTGATCAATCCCCAGGTGCACAAAGAAATTATGAAGCCTTGCCTCTGTATTATAGATTTGTCATACAGTTCTCCCTCGGGTGTCTTCATGATGGCAAATTCCTCCCGAGTAACCTGGCACAGAGCTGGATTCTCCATTGATGCTGAGATAGTGCTGATGAGCTGTGGGAGCACTCTACCAGGTGAAAGCAGAGAAAGAGATCCCACTGCATTCATAGATGACTGTCAAGAAAATGAAGGAAAAAACATAATCAGTATTTCTTAAAATTGTCTCCAAAAAGTACACCCTGCTGAGGCAGCCCCCATTACATTCTAATCCCCAATTCATTGCTCAGTGGGTATTTGAATCTTATTTAAAATTCTACTCAGTTGCTGGTACATTCTTTCCCTCTTAAGTCCCAGCTCCTCTTCACCAGAGACATTCTCGTTTAACCTCCCTCTTCCCCACCATTTAGACAGCTCTCCTTCCTTAGAGTTAGTATTGAACTCCTCCAAGATATCTCCCAAAACTAACACAAGGAAAGCAGTTTATCACCTGGTTCTCCGGTGTGTAGGTGGTGATCCTGGGTAAGATGTCATTCAGGTGCTTGCTAATGAAGTCTTTAGGATCTATCTTCATCTTGATGAGCAGGGCTGGCCAAAGTCCTGGCTGCACTGCCACTAGCAAGAATAAATGAGCATAATAAACATGAAGCAGGCTGTTGGCACAACAAAACAAAAAGGTACAATAAAAACCCAAACATCGACCATGAGAGTTTTATCCCTGCTCTTACCTACAGATGGATGATGGCTCACCAGCAGCATCTCCAGGGCCAGCTTCTCTGGCTCAAAGGAGTCCACATCAAGCCCTGCCACACTGGAGATGACACAAAGGGCCTCAAGCAGCACACGAGGAGGAATGTATGTCCTTCCCAGCTCCGACAGCTCTCCCACCTCTGTCACCAGGACCTCGTGAGGCAGAATCTGAATGGACAACACCAAACCTTCCTGAGACCTGAGCACACTTCCCCACAGTAAAACCAGACTGAATTCCAACAATCATCTCCCTATCAGTACCAAAAACCTGAAGTTTTCAAAGGAAAGAAGGGGATACAGGGTAACAGCAAAACCAAAGCACAGGGATGTCAGTGACAAAAAGATTAATGATGGAGGACTATACTGGATTTGGCAAGCTGGGATAAAATAAAACTAAAACAATCACTTCTGGCAAAGACTTTGGAAAAGGTTGAGCCAGCTGGCTGGGAAGTATGCCCAACTTCTGCAGTCTCTAAGCCAGGGCCAAAGAACCAAGATACAAAGAAAGGAATGAAGCACTTGGTCTTTCAGCAGAGATTAAATTTGCATTAAAATAATAAAAATACATGGAAAATTACAGCTTCCTCCCCAAAACATTTTGAATATATCTTTTCTATGTATATAGGGAAGACCAGGCATACCCCAGACATTGATACTGTAATATACAGTAATCCAGTATAAAGTGGAATTCCAGGAGATCATCTGGAGCTGAATCCTGTTCACATCAGGCTAACATGTAATTCTGTACATCAGGATGTAGTCCTGTACATCAATGCTAACAGCAAACCTAGGGCAGGGAGGTGACTGGCAGCACTCAAACATCTGTCTGAGCAGAGATTTGCCGGCTACTCACCTTATGAGAACTGAGAACCACTTTGAGCTCCTCTAAGAGCCCATAGGCTAGCTTGTACCCTCCCAGAGAGGACAAGAGCTTCTTAACTGTTTGATGGGCCTGTCTGCGGACATGCCAGGTTCGGCTCAGCAGCACAGCCACCAGGGCACGGTGGTACTGTCTGCAAACAGAGACACACAGGGTTAGCCAGGGCAGCAGCTCTGCAACCAAGTGGACACAAAGGCACCAAGAGTTCAACATTGTGTGTAAAGCCCCAAGCCCACCCAGTGCCCACAGCAGCACTCTGAGGTTGGACAGGGATCAAGGACAGCAACTGCACTCTACGTACTGAACTTTGCTTTCAGGCAGCCGCTGTGCATGATCCAAGAGCAGGCGCTCTGTCAGCTGCAGCACTGTACACATGGCTGGGGGAAAAGACAAATATTTAAAACAGCATGAGATTTCATAAGGAAACAGATTTTTTTTACCTGAAAACAAATGAACAGCAAGCAGGACACATTAAAATAGCTCCCCAAGCTGAGCCTCTACAAATCTCATTGAAGCTAGAGACAAATCCAACTCAGATCTGCCAAGACTGGGAACCGAACCATGATTTCACTGAAATGCTGTTAGCTGGATCCCAGGACAATTTTCCTGACCATTGTGTGTGACCTATTTCGGTCTAAGTTGACAGAGCAAAGCAAATTATAAACACCACACTCAGTGCTTCAGTTCTGTTAATTCCTGAGCCCTGCCAAAACAGCTTCAGTGGCAATGAAATGAGTACTGAGTATCAGCTGTCACAAGGCCCTTCCATCTGTTTATCATTTGGAATGATAAATGAGTGATAACTCAGGTTCATCAAGAAATAAACTAATTCATTTTCAAGCTTAGACTACAACTAGTCTAGATGTACTTCAGAAGAGTACACAGCTCATTTTAATCTGAAACTATCCTCCAAGGATCACAGAACAAGGCTAATATTAGTTCTTGTCAAGTACTAAGAAACAGAGTTAAACAGCAACTGGATATACAGTAACTGCCAATTTACCTTCCTCTGATGCAGACTGCAAAAACTTCTCAGATGTAAAAATTTGTTTTTTCTCATCCAAAACCAGCTGCCAGAAACCACTCAGCTTAGACTCTGACAGGAAAAGAACAGATGTCCATCAAGGATGTTTCAAAATAAGTCAGAACTCATCAGTGCACATAAAATACAGTAGAATTCTCTCTCCTGAAATCCTTTAAATTACTTCTAGCCTTACTTGTCTTCAATTCTAAAGCCTCTCATTTCTCTCATTCAGAACTATAAACACACCCAAAAAACACCAGCTAACAAAAATACCTTTCTCTGACTTATACATGTGAAATGTAAAGTATGATTCACCTTAATCTTCCATAGGGCAAACCTTCCTGGAAGTGAAGAAAAGGAGGGAAGTGGTGTGTTCCTTTGATAGAACATATATGGATTTTATATCCTGGCAGATGTATGAACCCAGAGAGCTCTTGTAATATCCTCTAATGGAAGACAAAATTCCAGTCCCTATGCTTTCCAAAAGTTTGTAAAAACACTACCCAAATAACAAACAAATAATACTTCCGGTGCATCAGTCAAATCCTGCCATGTAAGGTCAGGGTGAACACCTCCTGTCATAATAAAGAGGAATATTGCCCTATGTGAATGGAAGCTGGAATTTGCAAAGCCATGGGAAGAGTAAGAATTCTTCACTGATATAAAAGAGAGATGGGAATTGATCTTTCCCTGGTTTATAGAAGACCAATGATTCTCTATTGTAGAAACTTTACACAGATTAAGAAATAGTACGTCCTGCACACTGTCAAGAAGTGTTAACCCTCAGAACCTGTTTTTATTGGACTCTGCCAGCTGTTTTGTGACCTTACCAGTCTGTCCCTCAATTACAGACATCCTGCAGATCAACAAAGCTGCAGCAACTCCTTCAGTTACCATGGGAACTTGAGTACTTTGAAATGCTGCTTTTTCTACTGTCTGGATCAGCATCGGTAGCAAGTCCATTCCCTGCGATAATGTGTCACCTGAGGGGACAAAAGAGACACATTACAAAATAACACAGTCCTCACTTTACAACCCAGGTATAAATGGTTTTTCTGCTGGCATGAGACAAGGAAAGGAATCAGATGCACACTGGGAAGACTCTGAATCTCCCAGCGTATTTGCCAATCACTATCATTAAACTGCAACTACGAAAAGCTCAAAGGCAACCACTTCAGTCCTTTCGTCACAGACAGAACAGTGCCATCTCAGTATGTTGAGTTTCTGTTCACAGGATGCAAAAGAAAATGCTAATTCAGTTAGGAATTACTTCAAATCACAGGAAGTCTGACTTCAAAGATTTATGTTTCCCTAAGAGAGGGAAAGCAAATTCCTGGGAAGCCATGACCATCTGTTTCACTTCAAACATTCAGAAGTTAAGGAATCCCAGAGGTTTACAAATGTGGATGAAATGCTGCAGTCAGAGGGGGCAGGACCAACAGATGTAAATCTCTAGAGGTTCACCAAAAGAGAATAATTTCTCGAGTTCTTGATTTCAAACACAGTAATTTATATTTTCAAGTTTCCAAGAGTCAAAGCCAGAGATCAAGATCCCACTGTGCTGGGTGCCACATAAAACAAAAGTATGGCCCCTGAACTAGAATTTGGGTGTACCTTACAATTTAGGTGTAAGACAAAAATAAAGCAATCAAATATTACTTTGAGATATATGAAAGACAACATGATGGGCAGTGATTTTAGTTATACAAGGAAACAAACCATCTT
The DNA here is from genome assembly GCA_013396875.1 of Vireo altiloquus. Classification (NCBI taxonomy): domain Eukaryota; kingdom Metazoa; phylum Chordata; class Aves; order Passeriformes; family Vireonidae; genus Vireo; species Vireo altiloquus. Next base: position 232,905 of record VZRF01008489.1, read on the forward strand.
TATAAACTTGAAGGCAAAAGAGAGTTTAAGGAGAAATCTGAAGGAGGTCAGTAAACAGACACTGCCTTACAAAATCTTTCTTAATCCACACAGCTCTCTCTATCAAGTACAAAGTTTGATAACTCTCCTCAGCTCCACAGCCAAGAGTTATTAACAGCTGCCCAGTTTTACCTTTGAAGGAGGCTAGCATGCACTGCAGGTAGGCATGTCTCACTGCTGAAGTCGAGGTTTTAAGGCTGAAGGCTTTCTTTAACCATTCTACCAGCTTTTTAGGAACTTCTGTGGTGAACCGAGCACACCAAAGAGCCAGGACAGAGACTGCATGAACCAATGTGCCTTCATGGACTAGGAAGAAACACAGAGCTCACATCAGTTCAGCAATTGCAGAAAGCACAGAACATGAAACAGAAAGCAGGTAACAATATCAGGATGCAGGAAAAGAACACGTGCTTCTAACAGGCACAGCACTGTCTCTATGGGGTTGCTCATCAAAACAGGGCAAGAGATTCTGTAACACAGCAGGAAAGAATCCAGATTTATCCTGAATAACCATGTGAAAATCCTGCTCAAGATGAAAGCAGCTTAGCAAACGCAGAACAAAGGCAAGAGGTCTCACCTTCTTGTTGCAGGAAAGGGATGAAAAGCTCAGCCACTGTTGCACTCAGAGCTTGGCTGGAGGGTCCAGAAACCACGTGGTGACTAAGGCTGCCAATCCCTGAAAGGACAGAATTCTCTCAGCAGTTCCCAAACTACCAGCATGACATCTAAAACCAATCAAGAATGACCCTTCACACTTCAATCCTTGCACAGACATCTCTTTTTCTTGTCACTACATCTGAATATCACATCCACCACATACCACACTGCCAGATCTCAGTCTTCATTTTCAGTCTGGGTACAAGTCATCCTCTTTGAATAAAATTTTTGGCCTACCAGCCAATTATTATTATTAATTTTTTTTTTAATAGAAAGTCAGGAACTGGTATGTGGTATCCAGTACCCTCTAATGGCTTCAACTACAGCCCATTTAGACTGACAGGCAGGAAATCCTAAAGGCTGAGGTACAGATCCCTTCCATTCAGCCTTCTGCTCAATTTCTTCCACCAGAGAAGCTTTCTTCTAGGATCCTCACCTGAAAGGACACTCATCTTCTGAGCAACAACTGTCAGCTTCCCCTCTGAGCCTGCCAACAAGAAACACAAAGGTGATAGGTGATTACAGACAACAGCTGTAATCAAGAATCTCCAAAACAAGGAAGCTTGCCCCATTATCCCTGATGCAGGCTAAGCCACCCCTTCCATACAGGTAGCTAAAAAGAACAGAAAATACAATACACAAAACTCCTTGAGGCCGTCAAACCCTGATTCATCCCCACTGCTTATCCCACAATTTACTCACCACCTAAGATGGCAAAAAGGTGCCTGCCCAGTGACTCCACAGCCGAAGGATCACTGCACTGCCGAGCCAAGTTCTTTAATGCCACAACTGCTTCATCCATCAGCTGCACACTGTTGGATTTCAGATGACCTAGAAAATAATGCACAAGCTAAGAGTTCCTTACAACAAACTGCATAAAATCAACAAGTAAGGATTGTCTTTACATGTGGCTTAATGCAGCTTCTGCAACCATCATGTCAACTATTCCAGTTCCAAGTTACAGCATCATCCTCCCTCCCACCTAAAACAACCTTTTCATGAGCAATCAAGCTGTGGAAGGTACAGCCAAAAAGCTGCAGAAAGCTTTATTCTGAATTCATAATTCCCTCCAGAAGTGAGAGTACTTACTGGCCAGTCCTTTCACAATGTCTAGAGCATACTGGCTAAGATCCAGGTTCACGGATACAAGCAAGCAAGAGATTGCTGACAACATAAGAGATAACAACAGCTACTTAACAAAATGTGATATGCCATTAGCATTTTAGTACACCCTTCCCCACAGTTCACACCAAGAGCAGACAGGGTAGTAAGGAGTATGAATAAAAAAGAAACCTGCTGAAATTGATGCCAAATGAACAGAATAATTCAGGATTATTCCTAGCACTCAGCTGCGAAATCCTGTCCCCAGTGCAAACAGTAGATATCACATACCCTGACACTTGGGATCACACCACAAATGTTGCTTCTCCACACCTAACCCTTGGATGCCACACAATCCTGCCTGTGCACATGGGACCAAAAGCATAGTCCAGAGTGACACTTCCCCAACAGCTCTAGAGCACTAAGGATTTAGGCTCTTTGACAATGAGCAATGCAGAGAGATGAGAGACTCACTTTCAATTACGTTCTCAGGACTCCGCAGCAGGGATTTCTGCAGTGTTGGCAAAACAGAGTCCTTGAATTCAGCGTGGGACATGTAGCGAAGCAGCGGAGAACAGCTGTCCTGCAAAGGGGACAGGGCACTCAGCACAGGGCAATGCTGCCTGTGGGACAACATCACAAGCAGCTCTAGCACTGTCTCACCAGCACATGCTTCTGAGGCTTTGTCTTGCTCACAAGGATGGTCTTCAAGTAGAAATCCAGGAGAGCACTCTGAACAAACACAAACACCAGATTACAGCCACAACTCAACCTGTACACAGCTCCTGGCACACTGTCAGGTGCCAGGCTGGACACCCCACCTCCCCACCCTCCGGAACCTTTCCTTCCACCCTCACATGAGCCAGTCAAGCAGAGACCAGTGCTCCCTGCTCTACCCTGAGCCCAACACTCAAACCATACCAAGAGCTACATGCTGCATTTCATTCCCACCACAGGGACAAGGCAGGAAGCTGTATGTTGGACATTCACAGAAATGCACAGGCAACACCAAGCAGCCACGTATCTGTCACCTCCTCTCTAAACACACCCCAGCTGTTTCAGTCAGAAGTGCAGGACTACTGAACTGACAGACAGTGAAACCAGGGGCAGATGCAAAGTACCAGCCTTACTAAGATATCTATTCAGTCCCTTCTTCATGATAACATGTGATACCTCTTATTCCCCAACAAAAAAAGCCGTACAACAGACTTACCTTGTATCGTTTAATAATATCCATCTCCTTCTGGGCTGTGCAAAACTGTACCACAAGTCCCAGCATTGCAGCATAACTCTGGTTTGGTTCAAGCCCAAGAATGACAGATAGGTACTGATCCACTAGATCCTGGTTCTTAAGAGAAAAAGAACAAGGTATGTTAACACCACAGAACCCAGAACAGCTACAGAATATAGCCCATAATGTATACATCACCTCTTTCCACAGCCTGTTCAATTTCTTCACAGCCCCATCCACTGCCTGCTTGTGAGACCCTCCCAGGACTTCCAGAAGGAGCAAACACTGAACCTCCACCTGCCAAAGGCAACAGCCAAGAAAACCTTCAGGCACCTGCATCTCAGAGAGCTCATATCAAACAAGACATGCCAAATGCCAATGATTAGCTGAATCTGCTTAAGTCTTTAGGTCATCTAAGGTCTTCCAACAAGCTGCCTTTGCTTTCATCTCGTGCCTCTGTGTGGAACAATGCCTAACAGCTTTGGAAACACTGAAAACAGATGACATCTCTTCTTAAAACCTGTTCCAACTATATCCCAATGTGCTATGAGTACAGTAGCACATTTGTGTTGTTAAAAGTGAAAGGAAGGAAAAAGTTCCTTGACACTGTATGACAGAGTATCACAGATATGTCAAGGGAGGCACAAGGACTTCACGCTGCACTGCAGATGCACCTCAGAGGCACCAGTAGCCATCTCTGTATGCAGAGCAACTGCATAGGTGCAAGACTGACCCAACTCATGCTTTATACACCTCCTGCTCTCTTCAGGGGAAGAGGAGACAGCACAATACACCAAATCCCCCTCTAAACCTGGATTCTAACTTGGTGTTTTCAGTTACATTCAGAATTATTTGCAACATTTCAGCAACTTAAACACATTAGAAATATTTAAGTCCATATCTGCAATGGGATATTTCTGCAAAGCTTGAAGAACCTACCAGTTTTTTCCATGTTTCTCCCTGTCTCTTGTCAGGCGTTGGATAGACTGTGCGTACAAGCAGGCACGTCCAGGAGAGTGCCAGCAGAGCTGCAGATCCACTGCTCTTACTGTTGTATAAACAGGAAAGGGAGGTAAATCTACACTTCCCAGGACATAACTTACACCTCCTAGACCATTATAGACCCATTTTGCCCAAGTTAGAACAGCACCTGACTGACAGGCAATTTTATCACACAAAAATGCAGCTAAAGCCTTAGTTTTTAAAGGAAATAATCAACCTTCAGAAGCTGTTTGTTTCAGCTCTGGTTTGACACTCAGAGCTTCCAGATGGCACAAGAGGCAGCTGAACACTTGACAGGTGATGAAATCATCTTTCCTAGTAATTTTGGAGACTGTTTCTTGAAAAAGTTTGTTCCTCATCTCTCCAGACTTGAAGTTTAACAAAGGCTAAACTAAGACTCAGTAACTCAGACCCAGTCCACCAGAAGCTATACCAGGATATTCCCTCTGTCTTCCCAGATGACATGAAAGAGGTAAGAGAGGAACATCTGAACAGCATTAACAGCATTGTCTCTAGAGGCTTTTAACACCTCTACCAAGCAGCAGCAGAAGCCTCATTCTGAACAGGAGGAAACTACCAGCAACTCAGAACTGCTTCCACACAAAGCGACTCCTCCTCACCTGGGAACTCCAGCCTTGCCACCGATCCCTGAAGACTGAAGTGAGTGCAGCAGGTTCTTTGCCGTAGCCTCAGGCTGGGATTCTGCAAGCTGCTGAAGGGCCAACTGCAGGGCTCTGCGGGATGCGGCATCCCTGTGACAAACATGGATCACAAACATTCTAAACCTGCCACACTGCACCGTTACCACCCCTGCACCACACAAAGGGCCCTGCTTTCTCATTTCAGCAGTCAAGCTAATAACTATTTTATCCTTGTTGTTCCACAAAGTGGAGAAGTTTCTGGCAGAAAGCTCCATTCCCTCCCTCAAGTGACAGCAGTTATGTGGAGGCCCTCTGGCAGACTGCAGAAAAAAACAAGTTCTGAACAGCTCCTCTACACGGACCACAATTTAATCCCACCTGAAATTGTCTAAAAGGCATCTAAAAGACAGCTCAGTCTTGCTTCACAAGGACATGGGTGTTTATTCTTGCAAACTGAACCACAGGATTAAAGTTTTAATTTCAAAATTAAAGGTGAAATGCAAGGCAAATGCTATAAAACTTTTTCATGTCAATCCTCGCCTGAGAATGTAATTACAAGATGACATCCTTCGGTGTCATATACATCTCTGTGACACTGCATGCTAACATTTACAGATGTTCCACACCAATTTAACTTCTAAATACTGATAGATTAAATAATACTGCCCTTCCACATCAATTTACTTACCGGTATCGATGCAAAGTAAGGCAGAAGAGTTTGCAAAGGCCTTTCACTGCGCCCTCTGGAAGATCTGTAACGATGTATTTCAAAATACTTCTTCACAAATCAGTGAGCTCTTAATCTTTAGCACAAACACGATTCACTTCATGACTGAAATTAGTAAACTACTCACATCTATGAAATGGCTTGCAAGATTCACAATAAAAGTTAGCTCTTTTCATACATTTTACGCATATTTTTAAAAATAATGGTAAAAGTGGAACACATGAAACACAGTCATCTTCAGAAAATGAGAGAAATAAGTTTAAAAAATTTGCTTCACCTGTTTTAGTAAGACCATCTGAAATCTTCCACACTCCCCCTCTCTATACATGTTTGCACCCAAATATTCCATGAGTACTAAAAGAACAGGCCAAGAGTCGTAACAGAAACTCAACTGATACACTAATGAAGAACTAATATACGCAATGCTAACACTACTGACTGGAAAAAGCAGATGTGCCAAAAGCTGGGGCTCTGTGCTACCCACAAACCCCACACTTGGAATTAACCCTGTGATGGAGCACTGGCTCCAAATGCTGCCAGCCACCTCCCTCAAACAAATACATCTCACACAGCCTTTCGAAACAAAACACTGTAACATTGTCCTCCACCCGGGTAACAAGAACAGTGCTCCCAAGCTTTTTACCTTTCCCAGAAATGCATTTTCCAAGCTCACTGAGGATCTCTCTCCGCTCCTTCACGCTGGCTGTAGTTACTTTCACTGCGAACCGCTTCAGTGTGTCAGAAATCTAAAACCACAAAGCAGAAAAAACATCAGACTGCCTTTGATACCAACTCACAGAACACAAACCAGGGCAAGCAGAACATGTTGCTTGGTGCCATGTGACCTCTTAGTGCCCAAATCTAACCATCCACCATCTCATCTGCCAAGGAAGGGTCACTGTGCATCACACACTGTGAAACCCCTTCCCCAGGGCTGAGGGACAACTGCTCTCCATTCATCTGTGCTCTCATGCTCTGTAAGAGACACCCCTCTAAAAATAACACAGAGTAAGAGCTAAGACCCATAATCTGGAGTATAGGACCTTTAAAAGCAAAAAATAGCAACTTCTAGAATTCAAAGGAGCTTTTCCCTCTATGTTGTGCAGTTACAGGCAGTTCCAAAGGGGCACTCAAACTGCAGACAACCCAGGAAGACCTACACTCCCAGGTTTTCTGCATTTACATAAACCGAAGTACAGCTCTCTAGGAAAGGCTTTTGAAATTCAGATCTTAAACTGAGCAACTTTATACCATCATCTTTCCAAAAAGCAGTAAATGAGCACGTCTTTTAAAACTCATCTAAAATTATTCCTTTCCTTTTCAGTCTTTTTCAAAGAGCTCCTCAAAGCTGCTTTCAGTGAAGCTTTTTGCTGACACGCTGGAAGGGTAATCCTGCACAGAGGCTTCCTGGGATTTAAAGGCCATCCACACCTCCCTGAGCCTGTGACCATTTCACACCTACAGGTCCCCTTAAAAACTAGCTGGAAGCAAGGCTTCGCCTCTGAACAGCAAGGCTGGATTGAGCTGCAAATGATGACTAGCAGTGTCATTGACACCAGAACCAACAGAACCAGCTGCTGTTACGGACCTGCTCTTCCCTCAAAGCTTTCAATGAGTTCATTATATGCAAACTCAAACCAAGCTGCACTTAGTCATGCTGCTTAATCACAAGCAGGAAGATGTGCAGACATGAAAAACAAGTTTAAATTACCCTAAGTCTAGAAATTAAAAATATAAATTATGTATAACACTACAGGACCTCACCAGCATCTCAGTGACTTACACAAACTACAAAACCTCGACTACCCCCAGTCTACCCAGAAGACCCACTGGGACAGGCTTCACTAATTTGCATTTTATTTTTAATTTTTAGGACGTTTATGTACACATTACAAAGCCAGCATACCAGCAACGCTGCTGCAAATAAATACAGGGGACAAAAGCAGTATCTATACAAGTAAGGATCTGATACTGAGCACACTGGGATTTGCTCTGGCAACATCCCAAGCCCCTCAGGACGAAGCCGGCGGCCTCAGGCAGCGCGGGCACAGGGAGTGGTCACACCGCGGCCGGGCGGTGCGAACCGGGGGCAGCCGCTCACGGGGCCCAACCGGGTGGGACGCGGCTCGTACCGTGCCTCGACCGAAAAGGGGCCGGCCACCCTCTAGGTTCCCCGGCGGCGGCGGCCCCTTCCCGCGGGCCGGGCACAGCGCAGCGCGGGCGGCTCGGCAGGGCCCGCCCTGGCTGCCACGTCTCCAGGCGCCTTCGGGGACCGGGCCCCGCAGCCAGGCCGAGGGCGGAGCGGGGCAGGAGAGGGACGCGGCGCAGCCCGGGGCGCAGTCCCTGCCTGTCTCTCCTGCCCGGGCTGGGCCCTGCGCGGCCCACCCCGCACTCACCTGCGTGTCGGCCGCCATCACTCCGCCGCGACCCCGGAACCGGTAGCAGCTTCCGGGGCGGGCCCGGCCCCACGGCGATGGGCGCTGCCCGCCTGTCCCGGGAGCCCTGGCCCGGCCGCGCGGGGGAACGGAACGGGACAGGCGGCGGCTGCACTGACCAGACCTGCTGTGGACAAGGCCTCTGCTGGGCCTGGCCGGGGACAGCTGCGCTGCGGCCCCGAGAACAACCGCTCCACTGCAGCACCAGGGGCCGGGGCACAACCGCTCCCCTGCCGTGCCCCGGCCCGAGGAACAACCACCGTCCTGGAGCACAGGGCTCCTCGGGTTACACCTTTCCCAAACCCCAGCTGATATAGAAAGTACACCATCAATGCAGGCACACATGAAGGTGTAAAACAGCTTTTTATTTCTCCCATCGGGCCAACTCCGACAGAGGCAGAGAGCGGCTGCTCTTAGTCAAAGAGACCAAATCCCATGTCCTCGTCAGACTCCTCCGACTCCTCCTTCGCTGCCTCCTTCGCTGGAGCAGCAGCAGTGGCAGCAGCAGGTGCAGCTGCTTCAGCTACCACAGGCATGGCTGCCACAAAAGCAGAGGGATCTGCCAGGAAGGCCTTCACCTGCAAAAGGTGGGGAAAAAATGTAAACTCACAGGCAACAGAACATTTTGCAGGACTGAACCTTTGCAATGATAAAGGCAGCACTTGCAGCTTGCTAGGATCCAAATTATTGCCAGGTCCACTTATCAGTAGCAGATATGAAGAACCAGATCTTTCAGCTATGCTGAGTATAACAACCCCAAAGAAGGAGCACCTGGTAAATCAGCTTTCTCCTGCCATTTGTACACAACATATGGAAGCAAATGCCCCTTCTCCAGACACATCCCGCACACAGGTGTGTCCCACTCCTCTCAAACCAGAGGACATGCTGTGAATGTGCCTGGTTGCATTTCTAACACCCCTCTCTGAAGAGCTCAGAGCCAGCCATTACCTTTTCAGCCAGTGGGAAGGTGTAGTCAGTCTCCACAGCCACAGCCAGGACACGCTTGTACCCATTGATGATGGAGTGGGGCACAGATGCGATGGTCGGGTACCCAATTTGCAGACAGATGCTAGCAACATTACGAACACCCTGTGAAGAGACAGACTCGTGTTTCTGTGGTCTGAGAAATAATCTGGACTAGAAATCACAGCAGAGGATGACCAGATGACAACTTAGACACTGCCAACACAAGGGACAGCATGCAATGAACACAGGTAACAGCTCCATTGAAATCAAGGCATCAAGATTTAAATACCACCAATCTCTGCTCTGTGGTGACCAGTGACAGGACCTGAGAACAGCATGAAGCTGTGTCAGGGAAGATTTAAGTAGAATAGTAAGAAAAGGTTCTTCCCCCAGAGGGCGGTCAGGTACTGAACAGGCTCCCCATGGAATGGCCATGGCCCCAAGGCGGCTAGAGCTCAAGAAACATTTGGACAATACTCTCGGGGCACAGAGTAGGATTGCTGGGGTGTCCTGTGCAGGGCGAGATGGACTAGATGATCTTTGTGGGTCCCTTTCCAACTCAGGATATCCTATGATTCTAAGTGGCCTTAAATGATTTCTGAAGCAGCTTCAGATGAAGAATCCTACAGGAAGGTACTCCCTGACACACAGTTTCCCACTTCTGTAGGGAACCAGGCTCTGCAGGACCTCAAGGAAAATACCAGACAGGACCCTTTGTTCTGTGGCAGTGCTGGCTCCTAGAGCAGAGAGGCAGAACATGAGGGACATGGACTGCAGCACTCACCTCCAGGAAGCGCTTGTGCAAGGTCTCCTCGGTGATGTCCAGCACTTCAGGGTTGTAAATGCTGCCATTGTCAAAGACCTGCTGGATCACCAGCCCAAAGGAGAATGGGGAGATGTTCAGCATGTTGAGCAGGGTGGCTTCGCTGGCACCCACTTTATCTCCAGTCTTGATAAGCTGCACGTCGCTCTGAGGAGATCAGGGAAAATGAGTGAATACACACCAAGAAATTCTAGCATGTCAAAGCAGTAGGACACAAATGCAGATGGTGGAACTGGAGGAGCAAATGACTACAACCAACACACTCCAGATTCAGCTCCACAAGCAGAGAAAGCCCCAGGTCACATAAGCAAGTCCATGTCAGCCAGGAGAAAGGCAGCATCTTTCCTGCATTACCTACAAGTAGCTCACCTGCACATTCCTCTGACAAAGCCTACCCCTGGAAATCTGACAGAGAACTTCAATCCCCCCATGCTGTACACTGGAACCAAGCCAACCACCCTCCTTCCACATCCCAAAGTGCAATATTCACACTGCTCATACAGTATCTTGGCACTAATGGGAGCTGTGGCCTTCACAGCTCCCTCAGCTACCACAGTCAAGGCCTCCCAGTCAAGGAACAGCTTCAACAACACGCAGCTCACTGACCAGAATTTCAATGGTCCCTCTGGAAATCTTCGTGGTGATGCCCAAGGCTTGGAAAAAGGAGGTCTTCTCGGGTCCAAGACCAGTGTTCTGGGCCGGCACAGTCACATCACAAGGAGCAATAGCACCAGCACGGGCAGCAGCTGGCACCTGAGAGCAGGGAGAAGAGAAGCTGAAAGAATGCTCACCTCAGATCTTGTGGGATCACCTCCTCCCAGACATGCTCCTCGAGGATAGACAGCACCCAGGCACACACAAGTGAGGTAGCTGAACGTAAGCAGTTTGGCTAAGACTGCCAATTCCCAACCCTTGAGGACTCCTACTAGTCAGGTATCCACCGCGAAGACTCAGTTTTATTTTTCATTCCATCTCAGCCTAAACATGCAGTGAAGGCTGATCTCCCTTACCTTGTTAGCCAGCAGCATGTCTCGGATCTCAGTCAAATCCTCCTTAGTGAAGACAAAGCCCACATTCCCACGGATATGAGGTAGCAGCCTGAAGGGAAGATGACAGCTTTCAGTTTTATTCCTCAGACAACCTCCTCTCCTTTCAAGACAGAGGACCCAGAGGTGCCCTCAGGCAGCATAACGTACTTTTCTAGGGCAGGGTTATTCTCCAGATGACCACGAATAGCTTTGCGCATCATCGTGTTCTTCCCCATCAGCACAACAGCCTTTCCACGCAGGGACATACGGATCTGCTGCATCTGCTTGGATCCCACATTGTCCGCTCCCACAATGAAACATTTTGGGTAATCATCCAGGAGTTGCTATAATAAAAGAAACACTGCAACTATACAAAGAAATTCGGAGCAGTGCACAGAGCAACACTGAAAACTTAAAACGTTAAAACTCAAGTAAGTCTGTCAGAAGTTCGAGAAAGCGAAACTCCAAGTGAGGCTGGGTGTGCCACAGCCTGCATCTTTCAGGCAGCCACAGAGTCACGTCCCTGAACAACTCTGCGAGCGCCGCGACAAATTCTCAGGACGCCTGATCTGGACTGTCTCAAGTTTCTTCCTAGTGCCAGGTACTCGTTCGCACATCCCACCGCACTCACCTATCTCTCTTAACATAACCCCGCAGCCCGGCCCGCCCAGTTCTCGGTGCTCCGAGCATGCCTCGGCGGTGGCAGCGCCCCCACCCCACGAGGGCTCCGAGTCGACACTCACGATGATTTTCATAAAATAGTTGGATTTCCACGTAGCCCTGTCTTCCCTGGGCATCTCGGCGGTGCTCCAAGGATCGCCCGGTGGGTTTAAAGACGAGCTGACGAGCAGGAAAAAAAGTGCCTGAGATGGGACCCTTCCCTTCGCCCTGGGGCCCAGTGCTCCCAACCCCACAGTACACCCGCGGCCCAGGGCCCCGCTACTGGTCCCAGTCCCCTCCCCTCGACGCGGCCGTCCAGCCCCGTCCAGCCCCGCCCAGACCCCCGAGCCGCCGCGCCGCACACTCACCTTCACGAGGGCTCCGGGAAAAAAGGGCCGCAGGCCGCGGCCGTCTCTTTTTATACCGCGCCTCGTGGCCAATCGCATGGCTCTGCAGCTCTGCCTCGCCTCAGCCCATTGGCTGCCTTCCGCGTCAATCATCCGTCGCCCTGTGGGCAGCGCGTGACGCGACCGGAAGAAGCGAAGAGCGCAGGAAAGCCCGCGCGGCCGGGCGCGCGTCGCCCCCTGGCGGCCGGAGGAGCGCACTGCCGCTCCCTCCCTCCCTCCCTCCCTCCCCTCAGCCGTGAGGGGGGGCCGCCCATGGGTCCGGTCCCTCGCAAGCTCAAGGGTGGGAAACAATCGCGACACAGGCGTGACAATAATTGTAAAAATTTTATTGGCGTAACTGCAAGAATTTTAAATGGAGAGAAAAAAAATAAAAAAGCGGAGTTAGAAGTTTACAAGGGAGGAAAGAATCAAATAATTGTCGACGCAGGGGAGCTTCCCCCAGCCCAGCCTGGACGAGATGCGAAAGGCCTTCCCCAGGGGTAGCGCCTGGCCCGGGGGTGCAGGTATAGACCCTCCCGAAGCACCTCCATCCCCAGCCCTTGCACCCCCACTCCACAACAGTGGCTGTGCTACCCTAAAACCGCATCTGCAGTGAACGAACAGGCTTTTTGGACACCCACAGTGGCGGAAGCCACCGCAAGGCGTTATTTGGCAGAGTAGCATCGGTGTGGCATCCCAGCATGTCAGACACCACATGAAGGCAGAAGGTGAGTGTGAAATTATCTCGGTCAAGCACTAAGGCCAGAGGAGCCTCCTCTCACCACCACACACCCTGCACAGCACCCTGCACCCAGGTGTGCCACAGGTATCACTGACACAGCCTCAGCTCTAGCAGTGAGGTAGGGTAACAACTCCCCAGACAGGGAAACTGAGGCACAGGATTACACAGTTTGCAAGTGTCCCACAAAGTGGCAGTGCCAGAAACATCTCACCCCTCTCCAGCACTTCCACACAACAGCTGTGTCCCCTCAACGGCATGAAGGAAGTTGACCTCTCCAGCGAGATAAACACAGGCATCTTAGGAACATGCATTTTAAGTCAAATAGACTTACAAGATGAAAAGGCAAATGCTTAAGGATTCCTGCCTCAAGAATTTCCCAGAATTTCCCAGCTGTGCTCCCACAGCTCCCTCTGGTCTCACACCCACACACTGAGGTTTGTTTGTCGGGGGAATCAGTGGGACAGTTTCAGTAACCCAAGCACGGCAGCGCAGCACCACGATGAGGTTACATGGGACAGTGACCCACGGCTTTCAGGACTGGTTTCTGATACAGCCAGCCCTGGACCCCTATAATGCACCCGCTGAGCTGCAAAACACAACTGGATGCTGATGGTGACAGCAACAACTCTCTGGAGCAGTAATTCCAAACACCACTCCCACGGCTGGTATTACAGAATGGCCACCGGGAACTCCACAGCAATACTTCCCTCTCCATAGCACCCTCCAGCCAAAGACCTAAAAGTGCTTTAGCAAACATAAACTGGGCCTCAGAATAACCTCACAAATCCAGGCTACACTGCCCCCATTTTACAGATGGGGAAACTGAGGTATGGTAGGGTTTAGTGACCGGCCCAAAGTCGCACAGCTAGTCAGGAACAGAGTCTGTCTCCCAGTTTCTTCTCCTCGGTCACAAGACCTTTCTTCCACAGAAGAAAAGGAGCCCCTTCCCCAGTTAAGCCTGCTCTGGTTTCAGGCAGCTGAAGAAAAAAAGCCAAGGGCAAAGGTCTGAGCTCCTTCCCCTGTAGCATCATATTAAGACTCACTCTTAACATTCTGGAAGCTCAGCTTTGGGAGAATGCCAGGTGATTCAAATACAGCAGTTTACAGGTTACAATAAAAACCAAAATCACACTTTTAGGTGACCCAGAGGAGGAAAAAAAGAAAACAAACCTATTCACAGTTCACCTGCCTGTGCTAGGGAAAAAAAATACAAGTCACATTCCCTTCCCCATAGATTGCAGCCCCTCCCAACCCACAATAAAAAGGAAATATTGAATGTTAGTTAGGCTTAACGAAGCATTGAGGTTACAGATGCAGTAAGCCAGCACAACTGGCACACTGCTTAGAACAGCACAGCTTGATATAAAAGTTGCTTTCTTAAAATCACTTCAAAACCAATTTCTGTATAAGAGGATTAAAAGTAAATTAGATATGAATTCAAAATCAGTGTAGAAATCTAGTTCTTACCAAAGACAGGATACAGTATTCACTTTGATAGTAAAACTCCAAGTGTGTCATGCACACCTGACCCCTAGGACTTGTTATACCAGTAACAGTCAATATAAAAGGTTATTGCTGTAGCATCTCTCAATAGAACATGTTTAACAAGAGCACAGAAAAGGGAAATACCAAGGGGCTGATTGGTGTCATTAGCAAATTGGAAGAAGAAAGGATATAAATTTCAGAATTTTTTTTTCCTGGCTTCTTAAACCCTTCCTTCTCCCTACTCTTGTGATGGATTCAGGCCCTGACAGATAGAGTTTCAGGCCAGATAAACACATGCACATCACACTAGCTCATGACAGGGATGGGTGAAAAAGGCTGCTCTGACCACTCTGCACCTGTGTTTAAAGAAGGGGTGATGCCTCTTCCTCTCTCCCAGGAGCAGTGGGTGAGGGGAGCAGATGCCCTGAGCTGGCCTGGGTGCCTATGGAGCTGCCTGGCATGAGCTGTCCCCACAGGATAGCACAACAGTACTGAGGGATGGCCAGGACTTACCCCTCCTCCAGTGTGATGAGAAAAGGCATTGAGGAAGGGAGTAACAAACTAGGGAAAAAAAGAAAAAACACCCCACACAGTAATATCTTGATTCCTCTTAACTAAAAAAAAAAAAAAAAGAGTAAGTGGTATTATCGCCTTACAGTGTAATGGAACTGGAGAGACCCTTGCAGGGTCTTGGCTGCCTGTGCTGATGCTCTAGTCTCAGCAAGTCACACCATGTGACTCTGTGAGCAGAGCCAGGGTGGCACTGAGGTCACAGGGTGCCCTCGTTGTGCTGTCGCTCACCCTGCACACATGCAGGCAAAAGCCTGAGAAGGAGATGTCAAAGCAGAGGGTTGTGTTGTCTGCAAGTGTCACGATTTGCTCAGAGAGCTGACACAGGCTGAAATGTACTGGCAAAGCCTCCTGCTGCCAGGAGAGGGCTGGGAAAATCTCCCTGTTGGAGCCCTCCAGCTAAGCTCGGCTGTCAATCACATACACACAGACACACACACCCCTCATAATGAGGGATCTCAACCTCTCTCTACTGAGACACAGCAAGGGTGTTTCCAGTTTAATGGTCCGTCTCATCTCTGGATCTACTGCCTCTCCACAGCAGCACTCCCCACCCCCCACCCCCCTCCTCCCCTGCCTGGTAAGGTTCCTAAATCACAGTAATGTTCAGAGAGACAGAACTGCCAAGGGGGTGGCAGAAAGATGCTTTAGCGCCCATCTATGGTGCCTCTAACAGAAGAGCTTGAGGAAGCAGTTCTGGCAGTAGGGTTTGTCGTTCTGCTCTTTGAAGGTTCCTTTGTTGAGCTGCTTGAGGCAGAAGGCACAGACAAAGTGTTCGGGGTGGAATTTCTTGCCCATAGCAGTGATGCAGCGTCCTGTGATGGGCTTCTGGCAGCCAGAGCAGAGCGAGCCACGGCGCTCGTGGTAGTGCACCTCACAGTAGGGCTGCCCTTCGTGCTCGAAGAAGCTGCCGTTGATGAACGGGGTGAAACATTCCTGCAGGACAAAGCAAAGGGGACAGGTTGTATGAGAAGCTGGGGTGGTAGGGAGGGGCAGCTCCACAAGCATACTCTGCTCTATGACACAGCCCAGACCTGCTGTGGGCAGGTGAACTGCTGCCTTTCAGTACTGTCCTGTTAACCAGAGCCAGATTCTGTCCATCGTGAAGAATTTCCCAAAAAAAGTCTGAGAAATGGACAGATAGAGACACAAGCAAGGGAATCAACCAGCTCCTCTGCTCAGCTGGCTTCACTTCTACCAAGAAAATACTACGAATGAGCTACCAGATGTATCCAGCCAGGAAAAAAGAGAGCATTCCTCCCCTGAGATGGAAAACATTGCAGCACCTTTGCCTGGTTTTTTTTTTCTCACTCCAGCTTCCCCACAATGGCAAGGAGAAGCAAGGACCAACACAGACTTTCATGCAGCAGAATCCTGATGAGCATGGGACTGGTTCCAACTGAGAAAATCAGGCACAATTAATCTTTATGAGTGGCCTCTCCAGAATGGCTGGCATCAGGCAGGTACAGTCTGGAAAGGATTGTCCAGCCTGAAACATTTTCACCAGTTACACATGGGTCACTGCTGGGAGAAACTGTTTGTTTGTCTATAGTACTACAGATGTTGAATAGTAAGGGGAAGAGGATACACCAGCTATGTGCTAGTAAGTGTCCAGAGCTGCTCAGTGTCAGGCAGCTGAGGACACTTCACTGCAGAACCTGCTACAAAAGCACCCACTAGGCCCACCAGACTGGGGACACTCCTCTCCTTGAGGGAGTGGGAAACTGAGGCAGCAGAGTAAGGGAGAGAGCTGAGGACACTGCTAGATCTACCAAATATATCAGTAGCAAGACCCAGAGGAGAAGCCAGTTTCCTGACTCCTGGTTTTGCTGTCCTCTTCCCCAGGGAGGACACTGAGTATCACACACAGCTGGATCCCAGCATGTGGACAGGAGTCCAACAAGCAGCATGGGCAGCTGAACACTTGCAATACTGGGGGAACGCAGTTTGCCTGCAGCGAGTCCAAGACTTTACTAATGCTGACAGTTACTTCAGTAAACAGTCTTTTCCCTCAGTCAGCAGGACGGCTGAAAAGTTTGCTCTGTTCTAGCAGAAACAGGAAGACAATCACATCTTGTGGCCTGGAAGAAATCTGCGCTGGCCCTACTAATTCAGGCCACAGCAGGGGGAAAGGAAAACAGAACTGCTTGATAAAGTCTCAATCTCTGCACAAGAAGGCATAGCCCCCCACCACCACCCCACCCCCAGCCACCGTCAGGCAGAGCTTCTGCTTCACTCTGCACACCACTGCACGAGTGCCAAACAGTCCCAACAGACTGGTGACCGTCTGCTCTGAGCATCTCATCAGGAATCAGCAGCTTGTGGTTCTGGCTGCTTGATCTGATTTCTGCCCTTCTCTCCCACTCTAGGAAACAGTTGTTGATTTGGCTCATCTCCTGGGGACTGGAAGAGTTAATACTTGCAACGCTCTCTGAAAGAGTGCCAAGCATTTAATCTGAAGTATTCCTGTTTATTATGCCTCTTGTATGGAGCCTGCCACTATTTCACTGACTTGCATGTTTGTATGAACAAGGTCAGTCTCCTTAGTTTACATTGTCGGATGAAGCATGGGAGGAAGATCCTCAAAATCTGATTGCTGAGGCAAGTGCTCAGAGAGAAGCTTAGCTTATAACTATTTAAAGGTCACAGAAAATACCTCTGTTTATCTGTGAGCTGCTGCAGAAGCCCATAATTGCAGCTGGGAACAGAATGAGCAAAGCAACTCAGAAGTCTAATATAAACAGGCAGAGAACAAGAAGGTGTTTGGTTGCTGACATGTTTTTATGTTGTAGGGCTGGCTGCCCTTCACTACCCCACAGATGCCTTTCCCTGATATGGGACCAGATGCCTCAGGGTGGAAACAAGAGCAGCACAGCACTTGCAAAGGACCTTGGGTTTCTTACCCGGCAGACAAAGCACTCAGGGTGCCACAGGGTGTTCAAGGCAGAGATGTAGTTTTCCAGGATAGCCCGGGCACAGCCTCCACACTTGGGAGCAAACATATCAAAGTAGTCCTTGCGGCAATAGGCTTTGCCATCCTTCTCATGAAATCCTGCCAAAGGAGAGGAGAGGCAAAGGGATCAGCTCCCCATCTTCACCTGCAGCCACACAAGCTGTGCAAGGTAACCCATGTGGGTAGGATCATCCTTCCCCCTGCTAACACAGCAGCTATAGCTGTTCCTTGTTCTGTTCCCTTCCCATCTCAGCACAGGCATGTTCTTCCTCCCCAGGGAGAAGCCAAGATCACCAGCAGCATCCTTCCCACATAAACAGCTCCCTTGGAACTCCAGTGGTTCCCCTGTGATGCCCCAGCAGTAGCTCGGCCTTACGCCCTTGTCTGCAATTCAGGGGTGAGATTGCTTTCCCCTTGCATAAACCAGCAATACCTTCAGGTCCAAAGAAAGCTCCACACTGGGCACAGAAAAAGTGTTCAGGGTGCCATGTCCTGTCCAAAGCCGTCACTACTTTCTGTTCAGAAGAAAACACAAAAAGCAGGTCATGTAAATGATGACTTCAGCTTGGAGATGAGTAAGAGGGGGCTGGAGGGAGGGGAGAACACATGAATGTTGGTGCTGACAAGAGCAAGCATTAAAATAGATTGTCCTTTAGAGGGCAGAGTCAATGCGCCCCCTGCCTCTGGCTCATTCAGACTTTCCCACTGCACATTTTTTTTACCCTAAAAGGATCTTAGGCACTGCTTCCTCCCTTACACAGGGCCCCATCCAGTCCTCAAGACCAGCACTGGTGCCTGTTACCACAGGCTACCAACAACAAAAGCTGAGGAGTCATTACCAGAACGATGGAGCAATGTGGGGTTCTGAAGGAACTTCAGCAAAGGTAAGAGGGACTAACTCCACTCGCTAGTGTAAGAATTTGACTGTGCCAAGATGTTTCCCTTTCAAAGCAAGGACAAAACAAATACAGCACTTCCTGAACAAAATCTTCCACGCAGGACACATGAAGTGAAGTGGAATTTTAACACTTAAGCCTGCAGCAACTTGCCAGCACCCCAAGGAACTTGCGACTCCCCCAAGGAACTCACATCAAGGATGGGCCCATTGCAGTAGTAGCAGCGCGGAGAGAAGAGGTTGTGATAGTCCTTCTCGCAGTAGGGCTGCCCATCCCGCTCAAAGAAGTTCCGAGACCCAATCTCTTCCTGGCAGTGGGTACAGACGAAGTGTTCAGGGTGCCACGTTTTCCCCATGGCTGTAACTACCTGTTGGGAATACAAATTATGGAGAACAACTCTATCTCTTCCTCCCCTAGACCACATGACAAGATACCAGCTGGAGGTCAGCAAGAATGACAAGTTATACTACTACTGTGAGCCCTGGACTGGGGTAGCATGAAAACTGAATTACCTATCATCTCAGGAGAGGGCAGTCCCTCAGGGGCAGGGTAGAGGTCACTGGAGGAGCTTACAGCGTACCTAGCCAGTGGATAAATAGAGTACTTCAGTTTCTCCAGCATCTCCAGTCTCTCCAGCCTCACGAAACAGCCCTCCCCATTACTCCCAGCTGCAGCCCAGGGTTCAGCAATGAGGCAGCACCTTCAACTCACCTGCCCAGCAATAGGCTTCTTGCAGGCTCCACAAACACCTTTGGCAACTGTAGCTACACCCAGTTTATTCAGGTCAGACTGAAGACTTCCCAGCATGGTATCCAGCTGACTGCCAGGCTTGGAGGCTGTGGATGGAGGGGAGCTGTTCCCGGCTTTTCCCTGTGCCATGAACTGCAGGTAAGAGAAAACAAATACTGTAAGGTGAATGCTGCTGTGCTTATCAGATAATTTCCTGCTGTTGCTGCCAGTGGCTTCTCTGCAGAGACAGACAGGAGTCTGCTACGCTCTCTGAAGGAGCAGGTGAGAGCCAGGATCAAGTACATAGGTGTATTCTGCCCCCGCAGAGACATGCAGAGAAGCTGGGACATGTAACAGCAGAACTGTGAACTGAGGATTTGACTTTCCTTCACTGCACACACAGCAGAAGTCACCAGCACATCTCAGGCACTCAGTACAGTGCTCTCTAAGCCTCTGCCAAAAATCCCCCTTTACTTCATCAGCTCCTGGCCAGCTGACAAAGCAGACACCATCCAGAGGGCCCCTTCTCCTTGACCTCTCTCCATTCCTATGCTCTTGCTCTCAGTTGTCTCTCCTCTCTGAGAGAGATGCTCTTCTCTCCTTTATCTCACCTCCCCCTTCAGCAAGAAAATCTCCCTTTGCACCACCTTCTGCACATTTGTTTGCCAAGTCTCTTTCTCACTCTCAGGTGGTTCTCACCCAATGCCTGAGCTAAGCAACTGGAAGCAAGAAGGAAGTAACTCCCTCCCAGTTGCCTGCTGTTTACCTACAGAGAAGGCAGTGCATCCCCAGCAGACACGGCTGCCACAAGTATTGTCAGAGCTGGAAATGCACCAGTGGGGGGAAGGGGATTTGGACACTTGTCTCAGAGGCCGTTTCTCAAACTCACACCACCACAGCACGCACAGCTTGGAAAGGCTTCCCAGAGGAGTGCAGAAGTGTTTTACTGAGGTTCGTAACTTATAAACAAAGTGCATGTTCTTGGCCATCACAGCCCCCTCTGCAGACAAACCCCAGCAAGGAATTAAGGAAGACAAACCCCAGCAAGGAATTATTTTAGCTGACTTGGCACTCCAATAGCTACTGTCAGGTTTAGGGACACATGAAGGAGTCAGGTTTGGAGCACATTTTCTTTTACTAAGAGAGTAAATTAAAACAGACAAAATCTATGCCTGTGAACAATCCACCAGCCTGCTGCCAGCATAGCCAACGGAGCAGGGACAGGCTGACATGCTCCAAGCCTTGGCAGACCCTGCCCTTCCAGCCAGAGGAGCTCTATTCCCTGTCCTGCAGCTGCTTGTCCTTGCAGGCAACCAGTTTACTCAATGACAAATCCTGGTTTCTGCTCATTTGTATAAAAATTCTCATGACACACATGAATTTAGCTGCTTTTACACACACATCCACACCCTCCCCAGCCTTGCCTCACATGCAGTATGACTCTCAACAGAGCCTAACACAGCTTTTCTCCTCCTCTCTCCTCCCATAACTTGCAACCTCTCCTAGTCCAGCAGCACAGAGCAGCCCCATCACACCCCAGTGTCCTCAGCCTAAAACAAACCCTTTCCCACACAGCAGATATTTGCTACCAAAAACTGTTACAGTGACTGTCTCCAAAGTGCACACACAACTGCAAGGAGACTCTCACAGAGGGAGACAACAGGTCTTTGGAGACAATGCCTGTCCAGAGCCCCAGCATAAAGCCCAGGCTTCCTGCATGGTGCAGCAGGAGGAAAAGAGCTGCACTGTGTGAAAGAATCACAGCTTCTCTTGCTCTAGCCAGGGGTTATGGCTACTCAGGGAAGGCACACATACCACACACAAGTGGTAGATACCATCCAGGGAGAAATGAGATGAGATTAATTCAATATGTAGCAACAGAGAACTTCACCCGTGTAGTGCCCTATAGGGACCACACACTCCTGCCAGTCATGGTTGACCCCAGAGCAGGCACAAATACCTGTGCACATCTCAATTTCCAGCTGGCCTGGCCATCCAGCCTTACTGAGAGCTCACAGATGAACCCCCACCTGAAAGAGGTTTGTTTCTTCCTCCTGCAGGTAATGCCTGCTGTTTGCATGGGACACACAGCACAGCATCCACATAAACTCATCATGCAAAGGCCCTTCAAATTCCCACCCTTCACCCACGAGATCTGCCATCACTCAAGTTCAGAGAGGAGCTCTATGAGTAGCAAACCATGCAATATAGGATATTATTCACATTAATGGTGCTGGGAGCTCCAGGAGCAGATCCCAGCACACTCATCAACCAGAAGAGCACACACCATGCTGAGGAAACGGAAAGGGGATCCTGCCTTGTCAGGGGCTGGGGGGCCTGGGGGTGCAGAAGCAGCCAACAGACTGGCACTGTGGACGAGGGGAGGAGCAGAGGTCACCTGAAAAGTAAAACAGATCAAGATGCAGAGGTGTTTCCTTGCTCACTGCTTGAGAGCTGCCTATACACTAACACTAGACTGCACATATATGTGAAGACTTCCCACCACCCTGGAGCAACAGCCCTTCCCTGGCAGGAGATGCAGAACCCAGCTCTTGACCATGCCATCTCCTCCCCCCAGTCCACTCATACTGTGGACACTTGTCTAAAAGGGCAAACACAGGAAGGACTGATGAGCTGCTCCTTCCAGGTATGGCTGTTCTGCCATCTTTTACTCCTCTCCGCTTCAGAGAGATTGTGGCAGGGAGAGCTGCAGGCTGTGTTTCAGAGTTACCTTCTTAATCTCAGAGGGCAGCAAGAGTCCCTGCTGCACAAAGTGACTGTCAGGACATACAGGATCCACATATCCCAGCAAGTTATTGCACAGACATGTACTGTGCAGTGCTACAGCTGGGATTAGATATTGTCCGTGAGTCCTCTCTCCCATCCAGCAGTTCATACCAGGCTTTACCAGAACACTGTGTCTACTGAGCTGTCAAATTACAAGCAGTAGTTGGATTGGAAAATACTACTAAAAACACAAACCAGAAGGGAGATGCCTGCCTGTATTTCTGGGAAGAAAGCTTCATCTTCAGTCTGACAGCCAACAGAGACAACTGTCTTGCTGCTAGGAGTCCAGGTCTGGGAAGAACAGGAATGTTTGGGACCTTCATTAGGAGGGGTGCCCACAACAGAAACCTCGTGATAATCACTATCAGAAGCTTCCCACTGGGAGAGAGGCTGGGGAACCAAGCTGAAGGAAGAGGAAGAGACTGGACTAGGAGCTGGGGTAGATGACACATGGGAAGGCTGAGGTGGGAGTGAGAGAAGAGGTGCAGGGCCAGAGACAGGAGAAGGAGCAGTGTTAGCAGGGACTATCTTTGCAGCTTCTTTGGAAGGCTGGAGCTGAGAAGAGGCTGGAACAGAGACTGTCCTCCTGGGGAGGAGTGGGGATTCTGGAGGAAAAACCACCTAGAAAGACACAGAGGAAGAAGAAAGGTGAATAAATCCACAGAGGAACCAACAAGCACTCCCTTTAACAGGAAGGCTGGCTGCTACCAGTATGTTATCTAAGGGGAAAAAGTAGCAAGAAAGAGAAGGGAACTAGAAAAGGTGCTGCTGTGTGTAGTTCAAGGAAGAGCACCATCTTATTCATCACCAGAAAGCCCTGCACAGGTACAGTACTGGGCAAAACAAAACACACCTCTATGTCAGGCTTCCCAGTGTGGCTTTAAAAATAATCCCCACATGGACATTTGAGATGTGATAGCAGCAGACTGCATCAACTAACACCATCAGCAGCTCCCTCAGATCCCATTCCAATTCTTAAACACCCAGAACTAGGACCCTGTGCTGCTTTCCTTCTTGGGCCAGACAAGGATGAACAGAAAGAGTTAGTTCTTCATTCTGTGTTGTTTAGGACGCTCAGAAACTCAATCTGCACCTCCACACAATGCTATCTGGACAGAGGGACATGCTGGAATTTCCCAGCATGAGTGACCCTGCTTTCTACCTTCTCTACTTGCTGTTCACCACTCTGCTCTTCCCCCTGGGGCCTGGCAGTGACAATGACCCCCTCTGTCAGCCAAGCATCCTGGCTTTGCCATTCTTCCTTCTCCTGGTTATCCATGCCCAGTCTGTCCTGAAGCTCCTCAATCAAGCGATCTTGGGAGTCAGTCTTGTGGAATATGGCAGGACCTAGTTTATGCCTTGGAGAGAGGTCCCGAGACATTGGATGCACATTCGCAGTCTCTTTTGTCCTCTTGATTAAAGATTTAATCTAAATGACAAAGGCAATAGTATCAGCAGAGAAGAGCAATGTCAGAGCAAGCCCCAAGATGCAACAGCACAAACTCAAAGACATTAGTGACAACTGTGAGCAGGAAAAGTGATGGCATTTATTCCACAATGCCAAAATTCCTCTTGGCACAGCCCAGAACAGTGACTCAGTGCAAGGAAAAACCCTGTAAGGATAATCACAGCAGCCAAAAATAACTGTCTAGAAAAGGAAGGGAAAGATTAACCAGTGGGAAGCCAAGATAGGAGGTGCAGCATGAGCACTCCACTGAGCATTACAGGAACCTCAGCATCACAAGGGCACTGAGCTGCCTCTCTGCATTTGCCCTTGACAGGCACAGGCTGTTGGTCAGAGCTGTCTTGTGCACAAAGTGTACTTCCAGCACAGGAAAGAATACTAACAGCTTCAGTAATGAGACCTAAAAAGGCAAGCAGAGCAGAGGAGCTGCCATCCCAACCAGCAGCAGGAAATAGCCCTTTCAGCCTCTTGGATCTCTCTGTGGACTGAGCCCCAGTTAGGGAATAAAGTTCATTTCACAAGGATGTCCCTACAAACTGCCATGTTCTGTGCTGCTGAACCACATGCAGAAGAGACCACAAGATAAAGCCAGGGGTTCTGAAGCCCCGTGACATGCAGCTGTCAGTGACCCTGCTCAGAGCTCATGCTGTTAGTGGGGGTGAGCCCAGGCACACTCACTGCACACATACACTGTTAGTGTACTGGCAGAACAGCCCTGGCTAGGACTTGTCCTACTCCTACATTCACTCAGTGCCTGCCTGGCCTGATGCAGAAATCCTCTCAATGGGTGGTTTGGAGACACATGGTAGATCCCATTCAGCTTTCCCAAAGTTTTCAGGAGATCCCGGAGTGACTGCAGAGCTTCTGAACTGCTCATTTTCCTGGTCTCCTCTGGCCTTGTTCATGTTAGCAGTGCCTGCCTTCCTAAGAGTTCTGTCACTGCCCTGCCTCTTCTTGCCCAGTTCAGGACAGTAGTGTACCTTGGTTTCATGTGGCACTTCAGGTTTTAGCTCCTGTCCTTGCTCCAGTACAAAGCGCAACTGGTTTTTAGTGTCTGGGAAGACATCCCACTGATCAGAAGGTTCATTAACAGAATCCAAAACATTGTCATTCTTTGCATGCACCTCTGGCACATGTGCAGGCAGCTCCAGGGCCCACAGCTCATCTAAAGCTGTTTCCACGCTTCTCCTCTGGGAGGAAAGAGATGAGTTGTCCCTGAGTGCTCCTTGCTGATGCAGCTCTTTGGGTACCTGCCCCTTCAAAGTATTTGAAATGGGTACACTTGAGATTTTGGGGTCAGTTCTCTGCTCCTTCTTTTCTGTCTCTTTTGCCAAGTCATACCCTAAGTCCCCTGCCTCCACATTAGCAGATCTACAGAGAAGCTCCACACTGGAAGCTGGCACAGCCTGGGAAGTATTTCTGGAAGAGTCAGGCTTTCTACTCAGTTGAACTAAGCTTGCAGAGGCCACCTGCTCCCCACGAGTAGCATACCCAGAGGAGCTCCGTGGTGGGGGCACAGGGACAGTTTGTGCTAAATAGGGCACAGGTGGAGGGGCAGTAGGATGCCCTGACAAAGGCAGAACTGCAGTGTCACTGCCTTCCTCAATGCAGGGGTCTGCTGAGGGGACAGATGTTGGCACTGTTGAGTCCCCACTGTGACTTGCAGAAGGGTGTTTGGAATGGGACAGCACTGTTAAACTGTGAGGAGTGTTGCTGAAGTCTGCATTTGCTGAACTGGAAACTGGTTCTAGGGAAGATTCAGAAATCAGAGACATAGTGGAACTAGTCTGCAAAAAAGAGAAGGAATAAGAAGAGGAAAAGATAGAGATAAGGAGAAGGAAAAAAAGCAAAGAATTAAGCATTACAACAATCATGACTTCCAAATCAAAAAGCCATGTTGACCCAAAGCCTTACTTCCAAGAGTAAGGAAGAAAAATGAGACACCACAGAGCAGAACCAGTATGACATTGTACTGATCTTCAAAAGTTCTACAGCCACTGGGATCCTTTTCCTGTGCCCTCCTCCTCAGTGACAGCTCAGCGTTCACCTGCAGCTGGGATGGGGACATGGCACAGCCACTGCTGGGAAGCCAGCTCCAAACACAGGAATGTCTCAAGTGTGAATAAAGGTCACAATAACTTACTCACAGACATGTAAATTTTATATTCCAAAGCTGAAAAAAATTCAATCAATGAATAGAACAAAGCATGACATTTTCTTCTTGATACACTAATAAAATGCTCCAGTTGGCTGAGTTCATGGCAGTGAAAACAAAGCCTCAGGGCATTCACAGCAAGAGCAGATGACACGGCTTTGTCCTATTCACATCACTAATCTCACCTTGGAAGTGACACACACTGAATCTATACAACTCTGCAGCCATTCCATGCCCTTGTGAGCATTGCTTAGGGGGCAGATTAGTCTCTTCCCCTTAGGCCAAAGACTCCACAATGACATTGTAATAAAATCAGTATTAATTTTGATCCAAGAAACACTCTAAAAAGAGCAACTAATACAGAGATTTGGGGCTTCCTTGATTTACAGGATCTTTTTAAAACAAAAGCTTATGGGTCTTTCGTTCCCCACCTCCCACAGTTCCTGACTAAACTCTAGGATACAAAGTGGTACTACTTGTTTTTCTTAAAAAGGGAAAATCAGAACAGTGACTTGGACAAGCTCACACACCAGGTCAACCTAAGACCAAGATTGTGCCTTCTCAGTTACAAAAATGCATCCACAAAGGATCTCCAAATCCAACAGCTATCAAGACCTACTCTGACTCTTAATCATATTTTCCAGAGAAGGCTAAAGAAGTCAGATGCTTATGCTCTGAGGTGGAGGGGTACATAACTTCCTAAGTCCCATGTATGCTATCTCAGTCTCTACTTACCTTTCTGAGATACTTACCATGAAAAAAAAGACATAATTAACCAGAACATGCACAAAACCTGTCAGTAAATGGAAGAATCATAACCTTCAGCTGACCTGAGCTCCTGCCATGCTGAGTGGCCAGGAGCTTGAACACTTGCACACATTTGCAAAGTCACACCAGTAGTGCTACAAGGAGACAGTGCTTGGAAAAGAAAGAGCAATAGGAGACCAAATTTTATTACAGATTGCTCTTCCCCTCGAGTAGCACAGCCAGGCCCACAGTCATAGCACAGAGGAAAATAACTAGCAAGTACATTAAAATGAGAGAATTTCCCAATAGTGCCCTCTCCCTGTATTTTGCCTAAGCTGGGTACACCTATAAAAGTAACCTGGTTTGATGCTGTGCTTCACACTTGGTTTCCAGACTTCCTAAAATGAAGTCAGTAATTTTCAAGCCAAGAGTAACATTTTGCTCAAACGTCAGCATTTTCAACATATTGAAACCATACTAATTCTGGGTGAGCACTCAGCAGTAACAGAACAGTTAACTACAAGCATCCAGCTATGCAGTAAGCAGGCATCACATTACACAGAAATGGCAGAGAGTAAAAAAACAAGTGTATTAAGTAGTCTCAGTGCCCGCTGACCGATGAGCCAGATAACCAAAATAAAATGGATTCTGTAAGCAAAAAGAAAGGGCAACAAATTAAAGTGAGCAAGAGATGATAAAAGGGTAACGTATCAGCACCCTTTACTCTGGGGCACAAGGCAAATCCAGCACCAGTGCCTCCACTCCTCCCATCCCCATCTACTGCAACTTCTGCCAACTCCAGCTAATTACACACTGTACTTGGTTTTTTTATCCTATTTCCTGCAGTCACACACAGTTCTGGTACTGGAGCAGTAGCCTTTCATCTTCCACCTTTGCAAGGACTCCCCTTCTCTCCCTTATATTCTGACACTGGTACAGATTAGAACACATTTTAACAGACAACTTAACACCACCAGCTGGCACAAACAGAAGAGGTATAAGCAAACAAAAAGGACTGAAGGGAAAATGAAGCAACTTAGAGGAAAGGAAAAAAGGAAAAGTTACTTAATAACAATCAATGATATCATTAACAAAAGGAGAATGATTACAGAAGCCATGTTCCTTGTGCTCCAGGAAGAATGTTTAGGCACAGATGAGCTCAATGGCTCACAAAAACACCAATGATGTGCTTAATAAAACCCAAATCTTAAAACCTTGTGGCATTTCAATTTGGTCTCTGAGGTCAACTGAAAACTAAGCCAGAAAGGCAGGTGGTGCATTAGTCCCAGCAACTCATCTCTGTCACGTAGGTTTTACTGGTGATTCTAAAGATTTTTCTCAAGAGTGCAAAGCACTGGAACACCCATGCTTCAAAATGTCCCCTCCTTGTATCTTGTCAGAGAAACCTGTGCTGGGTAAGGTCATTCTCAGTTGCCAAGAGCTCACCTGGGAGCAAAGGCTGGGCCACACCCTGAGCTTGTTTCCTGATAAAAGCAGCAGGGGTAGCAGGCCATAGTGCTCAGCTTCCACAGCACTTGGAAGGAACACGACAGGGAAAGCCAGCAGCACAAGTGGGAACTCTCTCCAGCTTCACAACACTGCAGTGTTTCAACCAGGCTGAACAGAGCTTGTGGCTATCCTGCACTCCACCCTAGGACCTCAGAAGGAGAAAAAAGGCAACACTAAGGTGTCAATATTTGCAATTGACTAAACACACACTACAGTAAGTCTAGAGAAAACACTGAGTAACTCCCAGCTTGGTAGATTCTCACCAAATTACGTGCATGTGCCAGGAATGGCAGACTGAATTCCATTCCAGCAAACACAAAGCAAGTGAAGCTTCTCAGAATGTGAGTGTTCAGTGCTGGGTTCTGAGCTCACAAACGTGTCACAACTCTGGGTATTGTACTGACCTTCATGGGACCCACCAGGCACAGAAAGAAGAGCAAACAGCAAAGCTGTCGCTGAATGCCCTGTACCTCTCCTCACAAAGCATTGCTCAGCTCTGGCTGCCCTACCTAATGTCATCTAGGAGGAGATGGAGTTCAGCACAGACAAGAAACCTCAAGCATCCAGCAGAATCTTCCATATGAGGATAAAACAGAGAGTTAGGAACTGCTTGAGGATTAGAAAGCAGATACATATGTAAGAAAGGCAAACAAAGAGATTATCTAGTATATACGCTTTCTCCATCTCTCTCAGAACAAATCCAAGTCAACAGTTCAGTAAGACTGAAAAACAGAGTTGAAAGTAGAAAGTGAGAAAAGCAGAAAGTGAGAAAATATTTTTCATTTTGCTATGGGTAAAGGAAGTCTCATGAAAACAACTTCCACACTGCATCATCCAGTGAAGGAATGGTAACATACCCACACAAATAAAGAAAAAGTTATTTAAGTACATATGCCAAGACTGAATAGTATTTGCTATCCTTTGCCCCCACAAGAAGCTCAAACTTTAATCCCATTTTGAGGTAAGAGATTTTAAGATAAAACCTTTGAAATCTCCTTCTGTCTGATGTAAAGGCTTCAGTGCTCACACCACATGCCTGGAATATCCATCCTCCTCAGGGAAAGCACATCAGGGTAAAAACACACTCCAGAGAGGAGAGTCATCCTACAGAGCAGAAGGGCCTGGTCTCTGTCAGTAAGCAGAGTGGAGTCCCATGCCCCTCTCCTTCTCATTAAGTTGTAGCACAGCAAAACAATTCACTCTGTACTGAGCAGTAACAAAGCTCATTATCTTTGGCAAACAGACAAACTGCAGAACTGAAGGAAAAACAGATCCCAGATCTGCCTCACCCTGCCAGTGATGAGAATTTATAACAGTCAAGGACACCTACAGCACCACTCAGAAAGCACAAATACACCATGAGAAGTTTATCAGAGCAAATGTGAGAGGTAAAGGAGGCATTCTGGAGACCAACCAAGGTCAGCAAATGCAGCTAACAGGCAAGAGAGACTGGGATGGGTAGGGACAAGATGAAGCATTAAGCTGTCATGACAGGGTACCTTAAAGTCAGAGAGAGATGCCATCAGCTCATCCAGCTCTCGTGTAGCTGAAGAAGCAGAAATCCGGGTCTGCTGCTGACTGGCGGTGACACGCTGGGGGCTGCTCACCTCACCCTGGCTCACAGTGATCTCAGGCCTGGCCGGGGGAAAAAATAAAATATAGTTTTTAAAAAGAGCATATTTAAGGGAGGTCACTCCTAGACTGGAAGTCCCACTGTTCCAAGTAGGCAGAGCATGAGGAGTTTCATCAGCACAGCCCAACCTGGCCCAGCTTCCCCAACACATGCAGACCCTGCCTCAAGAGTGCACACACAACCCATCCATTATGAAACAGATGATGCCCAAACATTCATTTTGTCAGACAGGGCTATTTGTGGTCAGCTGTAAATCTGAACTTGAACAGTCCACCTCTTATGCATGACTTAGGCATTTTTTCATCCAGAAGTAGATTAAAAAGCACCAGCATCTTCATGCACCTGCCTGACTTCCGACCCTTGAGAGAAAGCCCATCTTCTGTCACTCTCCTGCAGTAGCTGCCCCTACACTACAGTCACCATTCCCACAGGAACACATCCCACCCCATGCAAGCCTGCAACCACCAAAACATTACTCACACTGGACTTGGCACAGAGCTCTCAAGCTCATCCAGCAGGCTCTCCACACTGGGACGCACATCTTCGATCCCACGTGCACCATTTCGCTTTGGCTTTTCTTTTGTTGGGGGTGCAGCCTTCCCTCCCCCAGAGCTGCTGTTCTCTGGGACAACATAGTGAGGGCCAGCCACGCTGGGCAGTGATGGGCTTCTGCCAGCCTCATCTGAAGAAACGGGAGCAGAAAAAAACCATTCAGAGCTCCATTCCACACATACACACACACTAATCACAGGCAAGAACAAAAAATTGTCCAGAAATCTCGTGGAACATCCATCTTTGAGATTATTAAAAACTTAACAGTGCAAGGGTCTGAGCAACCTATCCTAACTTCAAAACTTGAGTTAGAGGCAGTTTTGAAGTTGGCCTTGCTTTGAGCAGGGTGCTGCAGCGCAGACCTCATGTGATCCCACCCATACTAAATGAATCTTTGATTAAGGGCTGGAGGGGTCTTCCTCACTAAGGATGTCGGAAAGAAAAAGCAAGCTACTGTTCTGAGAATCAAACCATCCATTCATACCAAATGTCTTCCTATTCCTTACCTGCTGTGAAGCCACTGGCAGGAGTATGTTGAACAGCATTCAGTTCCAGAAGGAGTCTGTCCAGTTCTGAGAGGTTGCTGCCCAGAGAGGAGCTGGTCATTGTGGGAGATGGTTCTGCAGACTTCTGCTTGTTTGGGAAACTGAAGATAAAAGGGCAATGTGAAACTTCTGCATCAAGATACGGCAGAAGGATGGAGGGAACCTCACATTAGATTCCCAAAGTTTAAACATGTGCTGTGCTCTTTTCAGGCTGATGCTTTTAGCTCTAGGGGGAAAGAAGACATGACACAACTAGACATAGCCACTGCTGTTTTTGTAAATTACAAAAACAGCATTGATAGACAGGGCCTCTGATTTTAGGACTACGTGCTGCCCAGCCGTGGAGGAAAGAGTTAACTGTCTGTAGATCCAAAATGCACAGAACAGCAGCAGAACCATTAGCTCACATATGGGAAAATGACTTGTTTCTGCAGACACCACAGCAACATCCTCCTCCCGAGGAGGATGAAGTGAGAGTGAGAGAATGAAGGGCTAGCACTAACTGAAGAGAGAAGCAAAGTGCAAACCTTGGGTTATCAGCAGACACTCAGAAGCAATAGGTTATATGATAGCCTCTTACAACACTCAAGGTCTCCCCAGGTCCTCACACCTTTAATTTGGGTAACTCTAATCAATTTATAAGAAGGTAACTTGATATTATTTTCTATTGTGTTAAATAAACGAGCATGTATAAAGCACTGGCTGTAATTACTGCTAATCTTATATGGGTGATACCATTTACCATACAGAATTGCAAACAGTTTCAAAGCAGAACTTCACATCAATGCAGTGATTTTTATAGCAGTTACACAGTAGTAACTGTAGTAACAATTTTTCCATTGTCAGTGGCAGGAACATTTATTTCTCCAGGTTTTACAAATAAAGAAGTAACTTTTAATGCTCTATAATGCTCTATGAAGTTCTTATTTTATCAAAAAGATACTTTCCAAATCCAAAATGGGAACTTCTGCCTTGTGCACATTATGCTCAAAAAGTTAGCAAGCTTAAGGACTCTGACACTTGTAACACCAGTGACAATTACAAATTCCATAAGGGAAGTTATCCTTATCTTCAGATTGAAAAACAAAATCCACAACTGAAATCTGAGGAGAACATACTTCCCACTGAACCAATACACCAGCTACAGTTCACACAAGAACCAAGCCATGCCAGATCCTTGTTCAAGAGGACTTATGGCTGTAATTACCTTCATTTCGTACTAATTGCATTCAGTCATCTGAAAAAATTGCAATTATTGTCTCCATTGGGCCATCTCTGGCTAGGTTGCCCAGAGAGGAGCTGAGCTCTACCCAGAATTAGTTCTGGTTAGAAGCAACTTCCTCCTCAGCAGAAGGAGCTGGCATAGATAGATGGTTAGATTATGACTCCAAGGAAACACCAGTCTCCAAAGTGTAAAAAGGTGCCCAGGATGAATTTCTGACAGCCTCTGCATCACTCATCCCTATGTCAGCAGAAAGGTCTGTCCTACTGTACAGGCTACTCCTCCAACCTCTCAGAGTGAGAGCAGCTGCCTTTGCAAGTGTAAACTTGCTATCTATCAACCACCGACTGAGATGGAAGTTTTAAGAAGTTTGAATTTACCTGAAAACTCAAGTCTCTGCACATCCCTGTAGGCCACAAGTATTGAGTTCCCAGGGAAAAATAACCCAAAGGCCATCCACCTCCTAAAGAACTTTTGTGCTGTTTAACAGGTGGATGGATTTATCATCTGTGTCTGGATCATATCCTTCACAAAACAATCCAGATCCTGCTCTCTCTGATGGATCCTTAATCTCTTGCAGCTGAGCAAGCCAAAAGGCCAGGTCAACGTTTGAAGGGAGTATGAAAGTTACAGTGGCATGTTACAAAAGAGGCAATCAAAACTGACATAAAGCAATGTAACACGCAGGGGAAGCAGTGTTTGTTTCCACTCACAAGAAGGCAGCTTGAGCCTCAGTAGGCTCAAGTTGTGAGTCAGGCTTATTTCTTAAAAGGGCCAAGATACCTGTAGACGTGTTCCTCTTCACTGGCACGTGGAGAAGGAGAGCTGAGCCCGTCTCTAGGAACTGAGGCACTGGAGCTTTTGGCACTAGAGCTGTATATAGGAGACTGGGACTGAGGCTGTGGAAAGAAGATTTGCATTGGAAACAGAGAATACAAAACAAATATGTACACTACTGCATTGCAAACCCATGCATCAACAGGGCAGAACAAAACCCAGCAGAAGAAATAAAAAGACCTGCTCTTTAGTCAAGCAAGTCTCTATCAGATGAGCTACACCAGGAACAACTGTTCTCCTCTTACTTCAGACCTGCCTGTGAGTCGCAGCTCTGGGCTGGAAACCCCCAGTCTGCTTTCCACAGGCTCAAGACAGATGACTAACACTGATCTCATCACACCACCATTTTGTCAGCACAATGACAATGGCCTTCAAATTCTTTTCTGCCAGTTGTTCCAACCAGTTAGTTCTAATAAAAACTCCCATCTCCCCTCATTTCCTCACTCTATTCATAGCCAAATTCATCTTCGCATCTTCCTATTCCCTCCTCCTTACTTTCCTGAGAGATCTTGCACCCACAAAACAAGCACCCTCCCACCTGCACACACCCACTTACCTGCTGGCCGTATCTGGGTGTGTTGGGTTGCCACTGGTCTAAGGGGTCGATCACGGCACCATTCAGGGCCTCATTGGAAGGTGGAGGGGGCACCGGGGGTGGCACAGAAATCTCCTGGTACGTGTGGTTTCCAGTTGGGTAGGAGTAAGGAGTTTCCTCCGTGAGAAACACTGGTCGTTTGGAAATATGTGAGGTGGTGGATTCCAGGTCTGCCAGTAAGGCGTCTGTCGGAAAGCAAAAAAAACCCAACAAAATGGTAAGAGCCCGGACTACAGCTTTTGTCTCTTTCTTCTCATTCAAGGTATCGGTACCAGAAGTTTTCTGGGAAGACTTTTCATCTAGGGTAATCTACCAAATGCCCTGAAAAACACTGCTGCTGCCCAGCAGTTCATCAAACTTCTACTGCAAAGAAAACACCAGGATGTAACAAAGCAGCCAGAAAAGCTGTGTCAGTCTCAGCTTTTTGTCTTAACTGGAAAACCACCCAACAACAGGGACCTGGAGTCTCAATGCACCCTGCAGAACTGCAACCTAGGCAAGCCTGTCCAGAGATCTGCTCCAACAGGATATTGACACAGACTAATTACAGGCCCCACATCATCACAGAGTCATTTACTGTGGCCGCAGGCACTGCTTTCTGTACGAAACAAGATCTCAGGAGGTGTTTTCTCCAGAGTTCAAGGTAGTGGAAGAAGCATGAAACATTCAGATCAGCCCATCAGTGCAGCAGGAGTACGTGTTTCAGTTTTCCTAACAAAAATCCCTCTCAGTACATCATACAAACAGTTAACAGGTTTCCAGAGGCTGCCAGGTAAACGCCATTTCTTCTCCTGGAAACAATTCTTAACTAGCTGGGTGGAGACTGCTCACAAATTCCTGAAGGGAAGGAAAACTTCCACCAGCTAGAAACCCTGTCACTTATGCCAGGCAGAGGACCCACGTCACACAGTTAGCACTGCTCAAAAATCTTCAAAGTCCCATCAGAGATGAGGCATAAAAAGGCATTCCCAGCTTCCTGGATTTCTCCCTGCAAATGTATCCTCTGCCCATTCCCAACCCTGGACTCTGTGGTGACTCAAAGGCAAATCCTGACCTGTTGGACCTTCGACCCCATGAGCCCACCCTGCAGAGCCCATTGCAGTCCCTGTGGGGGGAACTCCACTGAGTGCCTGCAGGTCTGCGGTGCACTCACTTTCCAAAGAAAGCCTCCCTGGCCACATGCCCAGCTTTCTATTGGGGCAGCAGCACCAGTGCATACCTCTGCAGCATTATTAGAAAGAAGGCAGCTCACTGGGGACATCAGTGCTCTCCATGGAACAGTATCAGGACATATCTGGTAGGTCCCTTTGGAGATGGGGAATTCAGCCAGGAAACAGTAATGCACCTTCAGCAGAATTAGGAGGGGACACCTAATTCTCACACCTGGATCTCCCTTCCCCCTGCGCAGACCCAGCTGCCCTCAGAGAGTCTCAGCAGGTCCTTTCTCCTGCACACAGCAGGTACTTGATGCTCAGGTTTGGGGCACAAGGGCTCAGCCTGAGCGTGGCCACCCTGCAGTGTCCCCCACCGGGTCACAAGGAGCTGTCTGGTGGCACCAGAATAGCAACTGAGCAACTGCTCGTGCTAATGGCTGCCCATAGCTCCCCAGGCAGCACCTGCCAGCTCTGAGCCACTTCCTGAGCACAGCACTCCACAGCAGCCAATGCACTCAGCAAGCCTTCAAGAAAATGTATTAGAAGAGGATAGTATTATTGCATTATAAGATGAGGAAGGTGCTGCTTTTATATTCGCTCTTTTCAAAAAACCAAAGCATCACAAAGGAAAAAATAAGTGGTCCTGCACTCAGAGAGCAGAATGCAGCCATTAGCAAATTAAATACTGTGTTAAATTATTTCTATACACCTTTCATTTAGTTAAAAAGACGCTCCAAACCAATAAAGTCACAGGATTTATCCTCCTAAAGGGACCAAAATATCCCAGAAGGGAGACAAGCATTCTGCAGCTGGGGAAAAATTAACTGAATATTCTTTTTAAGGAAAAAAAAAAAGGTGGATTCCAGAGTGAAAGGCACATACCTCCAGGGAACTGCCGATGAGCTGCAATTCCTACAGTCAGGCAGGTCCTGTGACTGGAGGTTTCACACACACAACCTCCCAGACAAGTGCTTGCCGAGGACTGGTTTTTGCTTCTCCTCTCCAATGACAACGACAAATCAAACTCCACCAGGAAGTGAAAATCCCGTGAGGGTGTTGGACTCCTCCGGCCCTGCAGAGGGGACCCAAACCATTTTTCCACCCTCCACCTCCAGCCCTCAGTGCAGGAGCGGCAGCTGTAACCATCTCGCCACAGAAACTCCCCTGCTCAGCTCCTCTCTGTGCGATGATCCATGAGATGGACACACGCTGCCTTTTGCTAATGACACAGAGCAAGCTCGGCTACACGCACTGGTTTACTTTTACAAGTCTGAGGAAGAAGGGAGGTCTGGAAGTACCAGGAGCACTGAGCCCCATGGCTGTGAAGGAGTTAAGATTAATTATTAACTTCCCCCATACCCTCCCCCTTCCTGACTTGAGCAAACAGGCAGAATCGAGGAACGAGGAACGGGAAGCGGAGGGAGGAGAAAAGGCCGGAGAGGAATCACTCAGTTACTCAATTTTTTTACTCAGTTACTCAAAAACTCCAATTTTACAACTGATACTGAAGCAGCTGTGCGAAGGTGCACCACTCCAACCCGGAGGTACAGGAAAGGCACTCACACATTGGTTTCGCGATGCCGAAGGACCTCTCTTTGTGCCTGCTCGCCCCCAAGTCCTGAAAACTCATGTCCTCCCTTCCCTGTGCCCCAGCCGCTCCAAGCTCACAGCCACGACAGAGAGACTGTCTTCCCCATTCGCGTTCCTCCCCGTTGCTGTTCCCGGATCCAATCCCATCAGCAACCACAGCTCCCTGAGACTCTGCAGAAATGGGAAATAGTGCCCGTTTAAAGGGTCCAACACCAGCAGTAGAACGTCCCCGGCGAGGGCAGGGTGAGAGTGGCAGTGGCACCATCCCACTTCAGGGACATTAACCCTGCCGGAGGGAAACGACTCGCCAGTCCACAGGCACGGGCTGCAGGTCGCTCCCTTGGAGGTCACCCCCAAGGAGTTCTGCAGTCCAGAGCGTGACTTGAGGCAATTATTCAAAATCCAACCAAAAATTAACGAAAGGGATTAACATTTTGTTTTGCATGAAGCACTTCATCCCAAGAGGTCCCAAAGCACCGTGCATTCATTTAGGATTTGTGCAACTACCAGAAGACAATATAAGATAAGAGATGAGGGGAAAGAAGGGAGATTTAATAATGGCAAAAAATGCTTCACTCTCTCTTTTACAAAAGGGACTAGCATCTGTAACCTGATGAACTGTGACAGGGATGCTGTGCCTTGTGCAGTGCTGCACCTCTCATCACAGCACTGAGCTCAATACAGTGGCCGCTCCTTAAATAGACTCTTAAATGCTTAAATAGAAATCTTAAACTCTCGATCGATTTACTGGGTAACGAAGTGCTCCTGCCCAAGGCAACCCCAGACGGACAGTGCTGCAGAGGTGTGAATAAGCCAGTTAGTCCCCACAACCCGTAGGAAGCAGGTGACTGGGTCACCTCAAGGCAGTGACTCGGGCCAGTGCCCACCGGCACCATCCATCAGAGGGCACCACCAACACCCTCACAGGGACAGAGTGACAAAACCCACGGCAGTGCCCAGCTTGGCAGTGCCTTCACCTCACCTGTTCAGCCCCGCAAGACCCGGGAACCTGTCCCTGTTTTAGACACACAGAAACTCTCGGCAGTGCAACGTGTGCTGCACCTCCCCACCGAGAGGCGCATCTTCACAGCAGCTACCGCCCCGTACTCAGGAAACAACTACACACACTGACCTCACCACAGCCTTACCGCTGCCCCAAACACCCTCTGGAACATTACAGACACAGCTCTAAGAGGCAGAACCTCCCAAGGCTAAAGATCACAGATTTAGTTATCTCTAGAGAACAGATTTAACCATTTGGTAGCAGTAAAGTAAACCAGAGTCATAACGGACCTTCAAACCATTGCTCCTCCCCAGGATCACCCCTCTATCCACTTTCACCACTACAACAAGCCACTAACACAACCACTGACAAAATGTCAACTCACAGACATGCATGGAGCAGAATCACTCCAGTTTCCAAAGACTCAGTAGGGCTCAGCTATGCAGGGGCTTTGCATACAGAAATCTGTATTTTCCAATCCATTAGCAGGGTGCTGCTCAGGAGGGTGCAAATGGGATACCTGCTAGAACACCAACCTGGACACTCCTGCTTATCATGGCTACTCTGGAACGGTCACACAACCAATAAAACCCTAACTCACTGTCCACTGCAGCACAGAGCACTGTGGTCCTCCACAGGCTCAGATAACCTGGCCAACCCACCCTGTAAAGCTGTGTAAAAACATGAAACAGAAGGACAGAGTCTTCCTCCCCTCCACTGGGCAACCCATAAATTACATACTCGATTGAAATCACATTCAGGCCTGAGGGCTACTCAAACCACATCCTCCCCAGTATGGGAGGACAATGGTGTTTGCATTCAGGTGGGTTTTCTACATAGGTTTTTCTGTGGACAAGGGACAGTTAAATAATGATACCACATTTGACACCTTTACCACTATCAAGCACTCCAAGACACCTGGAGGTCCAGGGACATTTGCTTGCTCTCTCTCCCTTTCCTCATTTTTGCCAAAAATCATTATTAACTATGAGGTCCTTGGGATTCTGGTCTACAAATCCCCCGCACCACTCTGTACATATGTTAGATATGTATGAGTGGCCCTTTAATACCAACTGCATTGCTTCAAGGTAATTCCCAGCAAAAGCCAAAGCTCTGCTGGTCGTTTCAACAGCTCAATTCAAGAACTCTCACACTGATGTCCAATGCATTGAACTACTCAGAAAGTATCCCTTCTACCACCAAAGCAGCAAGATGGAAGAGCACGACAAATCCTTAGGCTAAGCCCCATTTCCCAGTTCAAGCTGCACTGAAAAGAACAAGTTCTATACTGCACATTCCTGTGCTATCTCCCCAGCCCACATCTCCGTGGGCCGAGGAACAGTTCACGCATTCCAAGGGGTTCAAGGCAGGCTCCTTCACCATCACTGCGTGTCAGCACTTGCTGGCCTGCAGATGCAGCATCCTGCAGCAGGAACAGCCTCTGTGCAGCCAGGGGCACATTCTTCAGCTTCCCAAGAGGCTGGGTCTGTCTGACAAAGAGCAGTAACACCAGCCTAGGGATCACAGCACTGCTCTGGTCTGGAACAGCAGTGGGTAACACCAGGGCCCCTTTGTACTGATGCATACATCAACATCCCTTTCTAGGAATTTGAGCTGCACTCAGCCCCCTTAAATACGTAAAGTGAAGTTACTAAAAATAAAAGTATGTATTTATATATATTTAGATGTATTTTCCCATGCATATCAAAGATATTTTGTTCACTTCCCCTTTCCTGTGCATCTCAAAAATGCTCTTGGATTAAGGTGACACAGTGAAGCAGAACACATCATGGACTAGTTCTGAAAAACCTTCATGACAAGGCATCAACAAATTCACATTTGCCAACTGACATCAAGCAGCTTTTCAATGCTAATTTTTCCTCAAGCAGTAAATAATTTTCCACTATTCATAAGCAGTTTAGAATTTATCTTTTTCTTCTTTTTAAGTGAGGCAATTTAGAGAAATCTAAATTTGTTTTCCTCTGAAGAAAGGATTTCCATATGCTGTTCATCTCTCTCAACAACTGAGGATTATAAAGCCATGCTGACACAGCAAATCACAGCATTATCAATATAGTGAGTAGATCAAAGGATGGTGGTCAATTTTCCTCCATCTACTGCTGGGGAGGAAATGGATGCATAACTGAAGCAAGATACTTCAAATGCCTCAGATATCAGCCTTTTATTTTCAACAGCTGAAAGCCACATCTGCACATGTATCAAACCACACGTTGCCTGTAGCTCAGCTTCCTGCATG
Organism: Vireo altiloquus; assembly: GCA_013396875.1. Taxonomy (NCBI): domain Eukaryota; kingdom Metazoa; phylum Chordata; class Aves; order Passeriformes; family Vireonidae; genus Vireo; species Vireo altiloquus. The sequence continues at coordinate 272,027 of VZRF01008489.1, forward strand.
GGACATCTGGAAATAGAGTAGCACTGGAGACAGGATTCCTCATCCAGCCACCACACAAAGCAAATGCATTCAGCCACAGAGTCCCATCTCCCCAGCATCTCTGGTGCCACATGCCCCTGACAGCCCAGACACAGAACACTGGGGAATCAGGATGAGATATCTGAGCACAAACTACAGTATTTCCTCTACTGCAGCTGCACAGAACAGGGGGGTTCATCTATCTGCACCCCATTTCCCCCCTCCCCACCTCTATTTACCCAAATAAGTAGAACTGCTACAAGTTTTCCTAGTTTAGGCAGCAGAAGATTCCTAGAGGACTGGCAAAAATAAATAAGATACCCATAAGGGCAGCTCTAAATGAGAACATGGACTTTACATGCTAATCATGTCTCACTCTGCATAAGAGAAATTGCAGACCTCTCATCTGCAGAATCACACATCATTCTCCAGCCCTTTTTTCTTAATACCTGCAAGATGCTGAACTGAAATCCTTGATTTTTGCTGTCCCCTAAGAGAACGAGGGGAAGGGAATTGCATCTCCAGAACTGAAGTTTGAGCTTGCAGCCTCATCTGAGCCACCTCTTTGCAAAATCCCTGAATGCAAACTTTAAAAATCTCATTAGGTTCAAATCAGTCTTCTTTCTCCCCACCTCCAGGAGTAAATACAGCTCCAGCTCACATATAGGGAGACTGCTCAAGGCTGTAACCTAATCCCTGGCACCACAGTTTTTACACTGTGAGTAACTGCACAGGAATGGGAAGCCTGGGTATATTTATCCTATTAAATAGCCTTTCAAAAGAAATATTTGCAGTGTTCTACAAGACCTGCATCAAGAAGACTTGCTGGAGCTTTGCTGTAGGATTTCTCACTGCCTTGGAGCTTGGCAGCAGAATGTGTGGGGAGCCCCAAACACTGCTGTCAGAAATTCCCATTTTGATTTTTCTCAGCAAAATGGAAGAGCCTTATCAGAAATAGGAAAATCATGAACAGGTAAAGACAGGCATTGACTTCCAGATAAAAGACATTTATTAACAGGTTCTTAAGGCATTATATTATAATCAATGCTTTTAAATGCAAAAAGATGAAAGAGTATAAAAGCAATAAAATACGAAGACCACATTCAAAATGAGACCTTAAAAACTCAAAGTGCAATTAGATGCTCTTAAAATTCTCAAGTTCTCCAATTCACATATATAGAAAGCATCTAAAATAGCTTGGCTTACTGTGTAAAACATTTTGAGGAGATGACATTTAAAAGTTTTCCAAAATTTAACCAGTATGTCAAGAAGGTAGTTAGAACACAGGACACATAAAAGTTCTCAGCTCTCTTGTGAAGCAGGGCAGATTGTTATTTAAGATACACAAAACTTCAAGGCACAAAAGATAAGTCATTTTCCAGACTTTACAATTGCTGGAGTATCACTACAGGGCAGCCACTGGGATTTTTACTTCACATTGCCCAGATCTGCCTAAAGAAAGTTCAGATTATATCGTCAGTAAAATCACTCAGCTCTTTCTTTAATATACTGATGTTTAAAGCCTTGTGCTTTCTCGTTATCAAAGTATTTCTCATTATCAAGTCATGCCTTGTGTCACTGCTTAACAAAAACAATGTCCAAAATATCAATATGTTGTATGGCAAATTACAGTAAAGACAATATCCATTAAAATTTTGAAGCTTCTCTGTACCTTCAGACCAAAATTGCCCCTTAAAATTAGCAAAACTTTGCATTTGTGGTACCGATTTACAAACTTGTGTGGGTGATCCTGAAAAGCATAACAGCAAAAGCAACCACCCAGCAGCAGTTACGCCTGGCTACCCCAGGCTGCAGAGACAAAATGAGCAAGGATTTATCCTGTGACAGACAGAATTACTGTCAGAATCAGGTGGTGGCAGCCACCGCGAATCCTTTCTGTGCCATAACTGGAGTACTGACAGCCAAACCAGTGAGCCTTGCCCAGTACAGCAGCCCATGCACCCAGCTCTGACCATTATCAGCAAATGTCTAAACAAAGACAAGACACTGCAATGTGAGATGTGGTCTCACATGAGCAGCTGCAGCAATGACTGTGGCTTCCTATCCCAACCACTGAGACCCAGGCTGGAGAGTTTATTCCAGAGCTTGTGGCCAACTCACTGCTCACAACTAACATGCACTACTACCACCCCAAGCCTGGGGTTGTAGAAGAGTGTGCAAATACAGCCTGTGTAAAGCACTTTCAGGAACTTTTTATCAGTAACTACTCTCTGCACATTTGGGGATGCACTGCAAACCCTTGGAGTGCTCTGGCTGTAGTTCCAGCAGCACTGCCAGAGTGCTGGGTAAGGGCCCAGGGACTCCTCCCCTTTCCCAGCATGCAAACGCAGGCTGTTCCTGGAACTTGCCCCGCCGATCACCAGACACGTTCTAAACTAATTCGACTTACTAATCCAATAAAAGTTTTCTGAGGTGTCAGTTTGGTTTTTGTAGATAAACTCATTAGGTTTTTTGGAAGCACAGCTCCAACCACTCTATGACTTAAGTAGCTTTTAAAATATATATTAAAAAGACGAATGCCAGAGTTGAGCCCTTGTTCAAGTAAGTGAATAAAACTTCTGCTTTAAATGGGAAATGCTCTATTTTCACCTTCAAAACTCAGGCCAGAACACAAATTGTAAATCCAGCCCATCCTACTATTAGTTGAAAGAAATCACCTACCCTCCTGTCAGATTCCCATAATTCATCTGCAGCTCAGATGCAGACCAGAAAAAAAGGCAGCCTGAAAAGATGCAATCAGTAGACAGCTCAAACTGAAGTGCTCTTATTCTAGAGACATCCCTCACCATTACCTGGCGCTTCCACCTCAGCCTACGCTGACATTTTATTTTGGCTTTCCGGCCCCAGAACTGTGACATGGCTCAATCCCTAGGGCTGCACATGCTATGTACCCACTGGTGCTCTCATTTCTGCTGCTGAGCTTAAGAGTAAGCTTTTGACAGAGACTCCTGACCATAAACCTGAAGATAAGACAACTCTATGCTACAAAAACCCCAAAGAACCTATCACGTGAACTCAGACCTTTCACCTGATCCCTCTAATGGGCAGGAGGGCTACTTGTGTGTGCGTGTGCTGAAAAACCACTAACCTCACTGCTAGAACCTTCCTGGAAGTGCCCACACCACTTCCTTGCAACTAAATGCCTTTCTGTGATGCCCAGACCTGCAGGCTCAGCAGTGGTACATTTGTCTGTATGGTCAGGGTGCTGGAGTGCTGGGCAGCATCACGTGGAGTCAGCAGGTTCCTATGCAGCCCAGCAGCTGCAAGGCTCTCAAGGGCACAACAACACTGTAGGAAAATCAGCTGACCAATTTGCAGCTTTAAACCAGCAGTCCCTGGGAATCATAGCCCCATTCCTTGAGAGAGCAACTCAGATCCTCCTCTTGTCATCTTGGATGCAACAAGCTGGGAAATCCTTCGGCTTCTGGCTCCGTTCACATCACCAAGCTGGCAGGAAGGTAACCTAATCTTAACTAGATCCACAGGGCATGGCATCACCAACTTAGCGTGCTGGCTGAGAGACACTGCAAGTGCTTTATAGATTGAGTCAGCATAGTTTCCTAGATGAAACAATACAAATCCACAGCATTCTCTGGCCTACAGTCCAAGTTGTGTGAAGGAACCACAAATTATTTTCCTGTAGGACCAGAATTTTTGCACTTAGCTCTCTGAACACTAAACTAGACTCCAGCTTAAAACGGGTGAGAGAAATGAACCACCGCCTACTAAAGAGAAACCTGTAGTTATTCTGCCCTTCTCCAATTTCCTTATCAAAACTTTCCACTGTCTCAGAACAGTTCATTAGATAGCTGAGATAATGGCAGCCTCATAAGGTACATAACTGCTTTCGTGGTCAGAGATAAATATTCTTCAATATGTTGCAAGTGAGCTGAGCATCCTTACACCGAAAGTAATTTGTGCTTTAAGTCCCTTCTCCTTTCAGAAGGGATGTACCTGATGCTCCATAGGAAGAAAAAATACAGTTTGAATGTTTTTTTTGTTTTTACACAAAAAGCTGCTAAAACCAAGTGTAGCCTTTTGAAGTTCTTCAAATTAACCTCAGCTGTCCACTCCACTGCCTTGCCCACCATATTCAAAGGTGGCAACAGAAACATCAGGAAGAACTGTTAGTGGCACTGAAGATCTAAGGGCAGCATAGAGGAAAGAAAATCCATACAAACCCAACATGTGGAACAACATGGCTGTTGTGTTCTTCACCTACTACCTCCAGGAGGAGGACTCGAACTAAGCAGCAGCACTGTGACAGCTACTTTAAGAGGCTGTTCCCTCCCAAAGATGTGTCCTCCCGTTTAGTTTTCATTTCCAGAAGTGCTGGATCGGGGGGGGGAGGGAAGGGTTACTTCCTGCCACATACAGCATCTTCTTTTTTATAGCATGGCTTTCTCCATACTTAAAGTAGAAAGACACATCTTATATTTACGTCTCTCTGCTTATAGTCCTGAGCAGCAAATAGCTCATGCCAAGAAAAAACAACCTATGCTAAGACTGGCTGCCTAAAACTGAATTTGTGTTCCAGCTTACTAAACAAATACATGTTTTCAGTTTCACAGCTACCAAAGGATCCTGAGAATGCCAGATCCTGCTACACAAGCCTTGAATGCTCCAGAGATTCATGGTTGAGGGAAGCTAAAACAGAAAATAATCCCTTGTGTGGTTCCTCTCTACTTAGATTCACTGGACCGTCAGAGTCCTGAATAACAGGAAACCATTTCCAAAGCTGTTACAAGCGCAGTCAAAAAATTCTTCCACTGCTCTATGAATAATCTTCAGGAGAATGAGGAAAAGTTTGTCAAGGGTTTGCACACCACAGCTGCAGCACATCCTGTGACACAGCACACGCAAAAGCTGAACTAACCTCAACATTTGCACAATGGTGAAGAGCACAAAGCCGGGCTCTACTTCACTGGACAGAGAAGTTACAGATTGCACAAGAGAAGTATCACAAGGTGATACATAAAATGCTTCTCACAAACATAACCAGCCTTACCCAGTACTCCAGCTCCTGACCTTTAGGGATTCAGACCACTATGATTTAAGTACCACTGTCCTCAGATGATTATTGCACCCACAAGTTACAGCACTTATCACACGGAAGCCTTTTTCAGTCACAGCTCCACACCCTAAAGCTGAATCTCCATATATTCCATTTTGTATTGATAGAACTGGCTGTGGCCTACAGCAACTGCAGGCAGTAGTCTGCAGGAATTGCACATGAATCCCAACGAGGCTCACAAATCAGAATCCTCACTTCCTTGCCAGCACAAAAGAAATGCACCTTTCAGAAATGGAGAACTGAGATGTAGCCCTTAACAGCCCAACATAACATGGCAAGTCCACATTATATCAGAATAGAAAGCAAATCTGACTCTCAAGCCTGTACTAAAAATACTTAAGTTGGAATTTCTCAACTGAATCTGCAGTCTGCTATGAGCTCCACCTTCCAAATCTTTTGTCAGAATCCTCTTCTTTTGGAAGCAAATTGATTGGTGTTCAACAAGCTAGCCCTGTAAAAGATCACAAGGAACAACTATCTGCACAAATTAGAGAGTCTCCATTTCTCTTCCCATGTATCAGCTGTGAAATTGGAAACAGCTTTGGGCTCCAAGGAGGGTAAGCAAAGCCTCTGACAATCTTCTCCTGGAGTGGCTCTTCTTATGCAAGATCTATTTCTGATCTCTGCCTGACAGCAAACACATCCTCAGGCATTTCCAGAAGTCCCAGACAAAGGGAGTAGCAAATGGCCAATCCTGACCCAACTGTCTCTGGGAGGGAGGTGAGCTGGCTCAGGCTAAAGCAAGGGACATTCCTCTGTACAAATGAAATGGCATCCTGGCCAGTTTGGTGGGAGGAACAGACTGGAGTGAGTGTAAACATTTTACACAAACAACTAAACAGTTAACACCTCAGTACTGACTTGGGCTGGATTACAACCAACATTCTTTATGGGAAAAACAAATTTAATAAACCCCAAAACACTAATAACCAATACACTATCTTTTTTAGTCCTTTATTTATCCTTATGCATGCAAAATATTAAGTTAACCCTTCTCGTGCATGTCATAAGAATTTTAACTTGCTGCTAGCTTCCCTCTGAAAGTTTCTAGAAGTCCAACAGGATCTGCTCTCCTCTGCCAAAACAAAAAAAAAATAATCATGAACACCAAACAAGCAGCCACTGAACTGACCCCTCAGGGAAAATTTCCAGGGCCAAGGCCTCTGGACAAAATACCAACTCCCTTGTATCCCTACAGGAAGAGGGGCTCAGCCAAGCCAGCTATCTGAGGAACCAGATCCTTCCTGCTACACCAGAATGCAGCTACTCCACAAGCACTAGGTCAAAACACAGCAATGCCATTCTACAAACATCTAACAAATCTGGTACAAAGGAGATGTCCACTAGACAAAGAGCCCAAAGATAGCAATAGAACCAGCAGGAAACAAGACACTGTGGATTTTAAACCACAGCTCTGGTAAAGGGCATAAACAGAAGCTCAAGGCACGAGTGCAGAGGTGTGCACTACTCCAGCTACAACAAGCAACCCTCTACATACCCACTGAAAAGAAGGTAGACAAGGACATTTTTAAGCCCTGCGCTGGTATCTGGTTGAGATTTGTGTAACTGAAAGTTGTCATAAACAACACTGAGGTTACAACACATGCGGATCCAGGACTGGATCACTCTTCTGAGCAGCTTCTAAGCAGTAGTTTAGTGTGAAATCAACAGTGACAAATCACAACATTGTGAACATACAGCAGTTGTCTCCAAATCTCTGGGCAACAGCAATCCTGGTGTGCTTGTGCTCCAGAGCCCTCAGGTGGAAATGATAAGTGCATGGGTTTGACCTCTCAAGGGGACCCCTGAAAACAACTGTAGAGCACTTGTCAACTTGGAGATCATAATTTGGTAACTGCTGATTCTAACTCATCTACAGAAGGAAAACATGTTACATCAGTGCAACAGAGCACAGGAGTTCCACTGGACAGTGAGCACCCTGGACTTAAGGATACAGTTTCATAAGATGCAGAAAGGCGAATTAACAGCTCACCACTGCCAAAAATGGAGAGGTTTTACTCCCTCTTTCAGACATGTGCTGCTGCCACTTACTTGCGTAGGCTCTTTCTGTGTGACCTTTCTGTGAACCAGTCCAACAGAACATACATCCAGTCAAAAAAAGCTGACTGTCTTCTTTTGGGTCAGGAAAGAGATGAGCATAGCAGTCAGCGAGAATGGCTATGTCCAAACAGTCAGAGAGCACAGAAGGAGAAAGCAGCAGCAAGCCCTTGTATTGACTCAAGCACCACCTCAGACACCCCAGCAGCACACAGGTAACTGCAGTCAATAACAACATTGCTAAAGATCCCTGTGATCCTCTCCATCTGCATATGTAAAAATGGGTTTGGACACAGTCACAGACAAAATACTGTCAGAGCTTGCACATTCCAAGTTAATTATCTGCCTTTTTAAAAGTAACAGAAACAGGAAAGCATGTGGACCCTATAACCAGTAAAGAGAAGAGTAGGATTTGCATGGTTATGCAATAATAAACATGGAACTTGAGGGGAAAAAATAGCATCTTTTAAGCTGTGGAAATCCTATCCAAGCAGCATAAGCAGATCTGAAGATAGACCCATTCAGGCAAAGTGCCAGTTATAAAATTTGAGACACAAATAAAGATGATGAAATAAAGGACTGAAATACTAGTGTAAATTCTGAATTCATTAAAAGAATTCTGAATTCATTAAAAGCATTAGAAGCACCATTTCTGCCAATGAGATGTAGAGTGCCCTGGCTACCAGCAAAAGGAAGAACTGAGTAATAAAGAATGGGGACACTAAAGAGATTCTGTAATCATATCCATATTTAGTACAGTCTTACTGAGGCATTCCTATCCTGAAGGCTCTTAAATGGGATATCAGAATGCAGACTTGACAGATTTTGGTCCTTGAAAAGTATATTTTTCAATAGTTTCAGTAACTTCCCATTCAGTAAGAAACAAGCATATCTCCCGAGAGCATAAATGCAAAGAACATTCAACAAATGCAAATCTACCCTTAAAAGACCAAGGTATCTCAATCTGTAAAAGCCTGTGTCAATAGGGAGATACAAAGTCCCAGCTAATCTCACCCAGATAAAAAGTTAGTATATTGAGACATTAAATAAGACTTGCTGGCTTGACCTGCCAACCACTCTGAAGTGGGTTGTTTCCCTTTTTTTAAAATGGGAACTTGTGTCAAATGTCATATGTGGTTTAGCTGGCTTGTTAAAATCTAATTACTAAGGAAGTACTCTCAAAATGGTGGATGTTTCTTTTAAGAAGTTTTCACTTCTGCAAGGGTTCTGTGCAACAGGGTGGGAGCAGACTTGGAAGCAACAGTGAGCTCTTTGTAAGCCAAAAAGCGTAAGTTATCACCAACAACTGACAAAGCGCTGCCAAAAGCACAACTTAAACTCACAGAACAGGGCGACGGGAAATGACAACAAAATATTTCACATTTTTCAGTCGTGTGGATCTTGGTACGACTTATAACTATAATAGGTAGAAAGTTTTAAAATTAAGCTTTCGGTCTGATGAGCACTGCACTTTAACTTAAAATAACCCAAGTAATTGCAGATAGTGGCAAGCAACAGCTTTGAAAGACAACAGAGTACAAGGGGCCAAGAAGCACATGGTTAAAAATCTAGTTAAAGCAGCTTCTTTTCGCTTTAAAAGCAGCTTCTGGGAATGAAAGGAGGACAGTTTCAGAAATGAACGTGGGAAATGGTCCCCCGGTCCACTCTGGGAGATGTGGGTGGCAATTTGATGGAGACTGCTGATGGTTCTACAGCTGCAGAGTTCTGACTTAGGTGGGTTTTTTTTTGGCAGAAGAATGTGGCTCAAGAGTTTCACAGTGTCATGGCATTGGCCCACTGAAACAAAGAATTTGGTAAATCTAGACAGAAAACTACCATTTTTAGAACTGGAGTATGTTGGAGCCAGTGGATGGAGAAGAGCTGGAGAATGTTTAAGGTTTTCTTATCTCTTCCTACATGAGAAGGTAGATGACCCATCGTTATACCTGTCATCTGGCATCATGACACAAGTACTAGTCACAAGTCTCTTGCTTGTTTCAGCAGCAGCAAGAGAAATAGTGAGGATCTTTTACCAAGAGCAGTATTAATAAAGCAATTAAATGCATGACAGCTTCTTCATCTCAATGCCCTGAACACAAGTGGTTGTTGTTGTTATTTGATAAGGAAAAATTTTATTCTATCAACCAAAGGCTGTTACTCACAAGAGAACTCTTGACCACAGAAAAGAGCAACTGGGAAAAAAAATTGCAAAGACCAAAGAGAAAGCAGATTTTTGAGAGGTAAAGATGAGTAAGAGAGACTGATCTCCAGCACTGACCAAAAATGGAAATGGCAGCAATACTGAAATAGAAGCAGCGTGAGAATAAGCTTCCCTTTCAGAGGTATATGAAATAAATCCTTCTTCAAAATACTTTCTAAAAAAGGGGTTTCAGCATGATCTCTGATTGTTGCTCCACCAATCCTATAATAAAAATCAACAATCATCAGAGATAACTGGACAGACTGTTTTGCACTAGTCTAAAGAAGTCAAGATTCCCAGTGCCTACATTTCTGCTTTGCTGAAAATTAAGTTGACTTCTTTGTCTCAACTCATCATGTTCTTCTCTGCTATGCCCTGAACTAGGGCACAGAGGAAAGGAGATGAATTTTCCTATCAAATACCTAGATGCACGTATATTTTATATGGACATGTACTTATTCATATCACTTTCAGCCCATTACTGTTGGGTACTTTAAAATTAACCTGCTCCACCTCAAGCATCCACAGCCCTTAGAGAAACACAGGGACCAGGCCCTGCCACATCCAATGTACAAAGACAACTTCCCACACATGCACAGCAGTGCAACTGCCCCCTCACCAAGAACAATATTCCACTTCTATCTTAGGCTGACAAATCCAAGCCTAAGTGTTCTAAGCAGCCGGAAAATAGAGCAACTCCAACTCCTTTCCTCCCTCCAAGAGAGAAAACAAAATGAAAAACCAACCAACCAACCAAAAAAACCCACCAAACAAACAACCCCCCCCCAAAAAAAAATCAAAGCTTCTGCCAAGCAAGTACTGAATGCACTGCATTCCATTTCATTAAAACAATTATTCAAAAGCCAGCCAAGAATTACATAAAGCTTCCTCCCTTCACCACCCCCAGTCCCTTCCTTCAACCCCTCCTCCCCAGCAAACAGCCTCCCAACCCTGCAAGGAAAGGACCTCACCAGAGAGACACTGCTCCGAACACCTCATATCCCACTGGCTCTCCCATCCCCCAAACAGCATTTTCCAGACCCAAGCAATACAATCAGGGGGCTCCAGCAGATCCAGACAGCCCAGAAGGTTTCAGAGCTTCACATCACCACAGCCATACCATGGTGGTGATCTCTTTCAAATAGATTTCTCTCTCACATTTGATGGGAAAGTGGCATCCAACAAATAAAGCCCTTAACCAACCGTTACAGAAAAATGAGTGATAACCTAACAGATTTTCTCTCTAGCTCACACCAAGCATGACCCCAAGACAGAAGGTGCTGGAGGCACTGGATTTAAGCAATTAAGAAGTACAGGAGCAGTATGCCAGAGCAGCTGTAAGGCACTGCCCAAGCAAACTGCTCAGGACAGCCAAGCGGCAAATCTCAGATTAAGTACAAGCAGGATAGACTGAAAACTACAAGCTTAGGGTTATAAGAACCTGACTGACAAATTCATCCCAAACTCCACACAGCCACTTCACAGCTCTCAGCCTGACTGACAGTGCTGAGCTCCTCATCTTTCACAGCAGATATAAAAGGCAGCTTCTTCTGGCCAATGCAGCTCACCCACTCACTACACTGAGTTGGCCACTGATAAGAGATTTCATGACGTGGATGAAATGGCATTTTGTTCCCTCCCCCAGTGTTCCATCTCTCTGCAGGGATCCTGTCTAACTGCTGGAGCTGCTCACAGCCAGGCAGAATAGTTCCAGCTGTGTGTCATACTGCCTGACCAGGCCTACACAGCCCAAAAAAAGTCTCCCACATAAAACCATAATGAACAGGAGCTTCAAACCAGAAGTACTACTCTAGGCACGTTACTCTTGGGGATCACTTCTGCCCGAAAGGGGTCATTTGCTAGCAGCAAAAAACAAAAAACAACCAAACCCCTAGTCCCAAGGCAGCTGCTGGTGCTGAGAAATGGGGAGCAGCAGATGCAACTAATGGTCAAACAAGATAAGCAGCAGAGACCAGCCAAGCCATCATCTTATTCCAGCTCAGTAACCAGTTACCTCAAGTGACACACAGTTAGCCTTAGGCTTTTTTGTCTGACCCAGCTGAAATTACTGGTTTCAACCCAAAAGAAACCTTTTCACAGTGAAGCCCTGAACTTGTTTAGAACCATGAAAGAGGATAAAACAAGGGAATATTAAGCCCCTAATCCACAGCAAATCATTTACAGCCCTCTCGCCCATGACCTTTTTCTACCTCTGGCTTCTTTTACCACCTCTTAGTCTTATTAAAACTCAGCCTAACCACAGTCCCTGAATCACCACAAACTTCCTCATAGCAGAAAGTGAAATTCTCTGTTCACCTTGTTCTGCAGCAGTGGAAATAAAGCAAGATCCTGTGAGGCATCTAGACAGACACAGGATTAATTCTGTCTGCCAGCTCAGTTCTGTGACAAAAACATGGGACTGGTTTATTCCTGGAACCCCCATAGTCTGATTTATAGCTGAGCCACTTAAAGCACAATTCCCCATGCAGAGTGTCATTCAGAAGGTTTATTCCTTGGAACGCCATTTACCTTTTTTGATGTTCTTCAAATGATTTGCAAAATGTTAGAGGTTTAAACACATGCAATAAACAGTAAAAAATCACAAGAAATCAAGCTACACTCCACTGCATGCTGCCAGCCAGACATTCAGTACCTCACGCAGCAGAGCCATCTACGCAAATGTGCACATGGTAATAAGAACACTGTAAGAAGTGGCATGACAAGCTGCACTGGACAACTTCAAACTATCTCACCATCATTTAAATAACTTGAACTATACTTGTTCACAGTGTAGAGATAGTGCAGCTCAGGAAAAAAGGAGCCAAGCACTAACAATGCAGGCTGCCTCCCCTGTGGCCTGCCCTAAGTTCTCTTGGCTCCTCAGTTTACAGTTGTCTCAAACTGCTTAGATAAATTTCCCATGTAAATGCAGAATAGTTACTGTCTGCTACAAGAAAAAGCTGCGTTTGTGCAAGCAGAAAAAGTTTACCAGACTCCTAAACAGCATGAACACAAAACCTCAGGGACTCAGTTCCTGTAACCAAAACACCAACACCAAACTTGTTCTACAGCACTCCAGTTGCCATTTCTACTTTGTTTGTTTCATCGGGATTTAAAAACACACATGCACAGAAGAGAGAGCATGGGTTTTAACACTCATCAGCCAAGGGAGACTGTCCTCAGCTAGCTGGTAGCTGCTGCTCTGGGGCCATTTGCAAAGAGAGTGAGCATGAATGGGAAAAACAGCTAAAACTGATAGAAAAAAGTCATCACCCAGCTCCTATTTTTATGGTATATCTTTAGTACACAACATTCTTTGAATGACTTCACGACAGACACTCTGTGGTAAAGGGAAAGACCAGGGTAGAACTACTGCGGGGAACTTGGAAGGGAAAGAAAAGTCTTTTCTCCCTACTCACAGCCTGTCATAACAGGGGATGAAGAAAGGATGAGCAATCAGAAAGGCAGAGAGGGAACATTCAACAGGGCTGAGAAAGGAATAAAAACTTGTAAATCTAATTCAAACTTGCCACTGTAAACTTTTCCAGGAATGGTGACCAGAAAAGCTTGAAAGCTTTTCAGTAGGAAGCTATTTCAGAAACACAAAGATCTCAACCAACATTAACCACACTTTTCAGGTAAGGAGTAATTACTGCTGTTTCACAGACAGAGGAACAACATGCCTTAAGTTAGAGTACATTTTTGAGGCCGTGGATAAATGGTTACCTTATGCTATGTTAAATATAACCCACAGCTCAAAGAGGTGGCCTCACTTCCCAGTCCACTGTCCATGTAAAAAAATTACTTTGAGGAGAATCAGCTTGCTGACCCAGTTAAGTTATTGTGGACACAAGGAAAGGAGACGGCCACAGGGAACAACTCAGCAGCCAGAAGTTAAATCAGGTGAAACTAATTTGAGATCACAACTTCATAACTTATTCTCTAACCCATTCAACTTCAACCAAAGTGGAAAGTAATGGTGCCACTTCTTGCTTCTACTCTGCACTACTGGTTGTAGTCATCTTGCCACAGATGAGACAGTTCCCTACTTACATTTTAAAATGCAATATCCTAACAGTCACAATAACCTCTACTTTCAGGGCTTGCTACTAAACCTCAGTTAGTTAGGACAGGCCTAAAGAGAGCAAGGAACTCATTCCCTAAACCCCATCATCTTATCGCAGCATGAGAAAGCTTCCCACAGACAATGTCTCACTTTCAGGCAGCTAGAACAGAAGAGCATCTTCATTAACAGCTTCCGCATCAGACAAAAAGGGACACACAGGATCAGTACACAAAGAGGGAAGCGTAGCTGAGACCAGAGCAGGAAACTGGGACCAGAGATCCTATTCATTCGCACTGATTTTCCACTAGCGCACACAACTGCATTCAGAATCTGCTCTGGCTGTCTCCAAAGCTGCAGCAGATTCTGGATATCACAACTCACACATTAGCTCGATTCAAACAGATTTGTTTTATGGCCATGGACAGGCTTTTTCCTCCCTCTAGTTACAGAGTTTTAAATTAAGGGATTTATCTGTCTGTCTTAGAAGCAGATCAGAAAACCAACTCTGATCTAAATACAAGTGCATTATTAATCCTCGTTTTGCTGCCAGACTTTAGAATTTTAGCTGCCATGTCTACCATTTCACAACTTGTTTCATATAATAAATAGACTCCAAAGGGCAAGAGGTGAGGAAAAAGGATTCCAGAGAAACTGAAGTATCACGATTCCCTGGGAAAGAAAGAAAAGGGAGAGATAGAGAGAGAGTTGAAGATTTATGAGAAATTTCCCATTTGTTTCTCTAGTGGCAGAGATGGTGTCGGAGGATCAGTTTTAACCAAGAGGGCAGCTGAACACTTGGGACAAGTTGACCTCTCCCATGAAGGACAAAGGAGCTAAAGACAGCACAGAGTCCAGCCTTTCCGTGGAAATAAAGCAACAAGAAAAGAAGCCTCTCTCTGCATCGCACACTGCTTGAGGCAGAGGACTCCCTGTCTGAGTTGCTCAGGACAATGAAGTCCCTGTTTTATGAGGAGTCGTAACAGCTAAGGAGCTGAAACAAGTCAGAACCCCATTGTGCAGAGCATTAGTTCTGTTTACAGCCTTCTCACCCAGAGGCAGGAAGGACTCAGAAATCCGAGCCAGTAGAAAGCCAAGACACCAAATTACTTTACCAGTGTTTCCCCTCAATACCATTTCCTGGGCGTAGCTGACCATGAGCAACTAAACAGCAAACTTTTAGTCAAATGGGCCCAAAACCCACAGCATATGACTCCCAAACTACAGGAAGTGAGTCAGAAACAGGCAAGCATCCCCCTCTGGAGAGGGACAGACAGCACCGCCCTGCAGAGCACAGCAATCTTCCAAATGTTAGGACAGATGACAGACGGAAACACATGCACCTCCCTTCACACTCCCATGAAAAATCAATGGCAAGATTGCTCCCTTTAAAGTCAATCTTGAGGGGATTAAGCACTAAAGAGAGGGTGGATTAGAGTTCCTAAAACAGAGGGAAACAATTTATAAAGCAAAATCTCTTGTGCCACTGAACCTTTGCACCCAGAATATTGAAGCCAAATTGCTAGACAAACCTAATGCAAAAGAAAAATCCTTCTAGAAGTGAGCAAGGACACCTAAAAAAAGCAGCTCACAGTCTAGTTTACATGCACAGCCAAAACACTGCCATAAATGTGTCCCCATTAAACAGATATAACTTCTTTGTAAAACACCTTTTACAAGCTTCAGTGAATGCTGTTTTGTTTTTGATTGCAAAATCCAGTTTAAAAATATCTGAAGCCTTTGAAAACAAAAATTTTTTTAAAAATAGCAGTAGATAAGTGAGAATTTCAAAGACATCAAATGAAAGCTTCTAAAAGCCACAGCTTTTCTGTTTGGAGTCACCAGAAGGTTTCCCAGTAGTATTTGCAAACAATCCCTTTCAGAAATAGGCTGTAAAAAACTTTTGGAGTCAAAATCAAACAGTATCTGACTAAAGCAAATGTAAAGTTTCTCTTCTACTCCTCTTACCACATATACACGACACATGACACAAATTAGGCTTCTTCCTCTGCAACAAGCAGATCCTATTGGATCTGTTCTGTCATACTCCTTAGACAAGGTAGCACCAAGAACCAGTAACTCAACATCTCATTCAGTGTCTCGGGTTGTCTGAAGCAAGTATGTGTGGATGGTCACTTGTGTGCTGGAAGTTGTGCTTTGGCGATCCCCTGAAAGGGGTAAAAGCCTCAAGTCAGGATTCTCACTCTTTAGGACAAAGGTGTACTCCCTGTGCCAATTTACAGCACTGCAGAAAACTCATTCAGCAAACTTCCTGTCAAACTCCAAGCACATCCACAAAAATGCGCTTCCTTAGAGAGACTGGAGGGAGGCAATCTGGACAAGCCTGGCCAGCTGCTCTCCTCCCCCTTCCCACGATGGGCTGTTCTAGTTTACATCCAGCCCCAGCACTGTGCCACAGAGGCTCCTCCAGAAGAACGGAGTGCAGAGCTCCAGCCTGCAGAAAGTTTCCTGTGTGAGCTTCTTCAACACTGGGGGAGGGGGGGGGAAAGGAAACAAAGACTTTTTTCAACTCCAAATGAATCCCCAAAATGAGACAAATCCATTCTCATATGTTTCATAACCTCTCCAGTCCAAGCACGAAACTGAGATACTTCTGGACCTCCATTTTACAGTACACAAGTACATACTGATCAAATCCTCCAACTTTAGGAAGAGGGAAGAGATTTTTGATAAAGGCAGGGAGTTAAGAGCAGACACACCAATCGTCTCTGTGACAGGTTCCCTCGTGCCCAGCAAGGCTCTTTGCTCACTGCTCAATTCTGCACCACACAGATTCCAAAGCGAGGTGTGGAAAGTATCTGAGCTGATTTTACTTGACATCAACTCTGAACCTGCAAATCCCGGCTCAATACCAAATTCTTTTTGGGCCAAAACTGGGAAGCAGAGAAGTTTTGTCCACATGGCACTGTGCCTGAACCAACAAGTCCTGCCTAACCAGCTTGACTCTGGACAGAGCCACTGCAGACGTCTGTATCCATGGCACAGTTAATCCACAACTCAGATAATCTACCCATAGATAATGAGGAAAGAAAAACAAACAACTCTCACTTGAGTTCGAAAGTCTGACTTATTTCAGAGGAGTTGTATCAGCAAAGCACTGTTCCATTATGTGTGCATCCCAAGGTGAATGGCTTTAGAGAAGTAAGTGAGACATTTTGGCGCTAATGATTCACAGAGGGAAAACAGCTGGTGTGCTTTTCCGTGGTGAATTCTTTACACCACAGAAAAACTTAGAGAGAGAAAGGGTCACACTTTTTTTGTTCAGCTGCTTACTGTTAATTAGATCTTGTCCAGTCTGAAAGGCTGCACAAAAATTGAGACAAATGCAGTGTAATTAAGACTTCATGAAATCAGGCTGCTGAGACTAAAAGTTCTATTTTCAAAGTCAGATCACAACTTTAACTTTTGGTTGTCCCAATACACTTTGGAGCTCAGAAGAACAAACCAGGCACAAATTCAGATCTTTTTCACAATTTCTTTGCAGTTCACCTCTAATTCTCCTACAGAGGAAAGAAAAAATGTTAAGAAACTGCAGCAACCTATTCCAACAAGTGGGAAGTCACACTACTGCTGTTCAGGAATGCAAATGTTGGAGTGGGCACAGTACAGCTCCCATGGTTTACTCAAGAGCATGCTGGAGAGACACTAAACTGGCCTACACAGACCTGTATGCTCACCCTGAAGGGCCACTCAGCAAGTCAATAGACAGACTGGGTGAATCCTGTTCTGACTAGCAATGCATTCCTGAACATGCCAGGATCTTGCACCAAATCTCCAACAGATAGCCAGAATGAGGGATATGAGAAAAGGTAAACAGAGCTGTCTCCACTTAAAGGAACAACAACCATGAGAAGAAGCTGCAGTAGAAATTAACTGTTTCTACCAACAGCTACTTCATCCAAGCAGAGGGTACGGTTTCACTTCCCAAAGATGAGTGCTTCGTGGGCACACCTTTCGCCAGAAAGCCACGCAGCAGATGGACTCCTTGCCCCGTGATTTTTACCATTAGCCCAATTCAAAGTCTGTTTTCTGAAGGTGTGACCAACCAGCTTTATGCCAGCACCATAATGTGAACTTCCAGGTCCAGGAATAAACCTGCAATTTTCTTGGACTATATGTTAACAGAACGTCTGGTTTCTATTAAAGGTAGGATGGAAGTAACGGATCACAGCCCCTCCCCAGTGTCTGATTAAATCAGTTTCATAAGCGGAACTCAGTCGACCTAATGCCTCCCAGAGCACAAGGGATTTTGGCATATCCACACCCTTTCCGGCTTGGTACCAAAGGAACTCAAATTCTCTGGATCTTTCCCTTGAGACCAGCTGCCTGACATTTCTCCATTACACATTACGGGAAACCATATAATGCAGCACACCTGGGAGAAGCAGAGGGAGGACAAGGATGAGCTCCAAGCCCGGCTGGGCTCCGCTTGCTCCCGAGGGTTCCCCACTCCATACCCGCGCAAAGTTCAGATCTCGCACAAGAACAGGATGGAGAAGCTGCGGCGGGGCAGGGGAGGAGGTGTCTGCCGAAACCCGAGCAGGCTCCACACTGCTCCGGGCACAGGAGCGCAGGGCGCCCTTCCCGGCCGGGATAGCCACCGCCTGCCCCGGCCGCGGGCGGGCGGCGGCGGCCCCGGGACAGCCCAGCCGAGGGGCCCCGGGTGCGGGCGGCGGCGCGGGG
>VZRF01008489.1:290288-341526 GCA_013396875.1 Vireo altiloquus
CGCCCCGCGCCGCCCCCTGGCGGCCGCCACGGGAGCGGCCGGCCCGGGCGCGGGGAGGGCAGCGGGGGATCGGCTGCCTGGCCCCGTTCCGGCTGCCTGGCCCCGTTCCCTGCTCCGGGCCGCAGCCCCGGCCTGGGAAAGCGCCTCGGGAAGCGCCGGGCGAGGCAGCAGCGCCCAGAGCCCGTGGGGCTCTGTTCCCGGGGCGAAGCCTGTCCTGCCGCAGAGGAGCCGTCCCGCTCGCGTGCGGCCTCACGCGCGTCCGAGAGTGGGCAGGAACGCGGCACTGTTCGCTGGAGGAGCAGGACCCTTTCCCAGAGGAGCATCCTCCCGGGGGCGCCGGGCTTGGTGGGTGCTGCTTCGTGTTGTGCCCCAAAACCTTCAAACAAACATTTGAGTCCCAGCTGATTTACCCCATCCCAGGGGAGCTGGGCGGCGGAAACCTTTCGTGAACCATTTTCCACAAGCTGTGGCCACCATAAAGGAAAGTCATCAGCCACTTCTCCTTTGCTGTGTTCAGAGACCGTAACAGCCCACCTATATTTCTCATGTGATGATCTTGAACCATCATTTCTCACATGCTTTTTCTTTGAAACCTCTACCGAACAACACTCCAAGGCAGCAAGGTCCCTGTTTTGTCCGAACCACAGCACAACTCCACCCTCATCAAAGCTACTGTCTCCCATCACGCTCCAGCCAAACTGACACAGCAGCAAATGCAGTAGCTCAGCCCAAATGTTCACCTCCTAATCTGATGAGAGATACACCAAAAAATATCAGTGTGGGAACTGCTGAGGATCCAGGAAACATGACTCTTGTAGCTCTTCTCCTTACAAAATTACTACCAAGTCAGAGAATGTTCCCAGAGCTGAACAGCACATGTCCTGTTGTTGAGCTGAGATTACGAGATTGTATTTCCATAAAACAGAGATCATGAGGTCAGCTGTGAGCAATCTCCAGTGCTGTATTTTTCAGTCTCTAGGCACAAACATGCCCAGCTTCCCCTGCTAGCACAAGTCAGTCATCATTATTTCCTGTGTTAAGTCATGCTTTAATGGGAATTATCGCTAGGGGGGCAGGGAAATATCTCCTCTCTCATCCCAGCCAATGCTTACAAATAGTCCACAACCTCCAAGAAATTAATTCTAGCTTTTACTCCAAATCCAGGACTTGTCAAAAAATAACATCCTTACCGAGATCCAAGTACAACACAAATATAAGCAAAGACTTTGATTGCGTGCTTCACCATCCATGCCAAAGATCTCACCTGACATTTCCCTTGCTGGTTTCCCTCAGCAAAATGTAAAACACTATTTGGAGGGACTGTTAAATTTTCTTAAAATCCATCACTGTCTGTACAGTGACAGCTTCAGGACGTGTGTCCCCAGGTGGAGAAATATAAACCACTAGCACTGACTGGTCACAGAGCAGACCAAAGGTCACCAGAAACATGTCCTTTCCTGAGGTCTGTATGTTTCCTCCAGCAACATGTGACAGGCATGTGCCTCAGCTTGGGTTGTATTTTTACCTCTGCATAAATCAAGTGCCTACTGTACTCTGTTCATATTGTAGCCCAGTATGCAGTTTTAATTTTCAGCTTCCTACAGTGTCCTTTGGGAGTCTGGAAGTGAGTGCCAATCAAGAAAGCAGTTTCTATTCTGTCTCAGGGCTGAAATTGAGCTGTCATAGTACCAATTAGGTTTGCACCCACAAGAAATGGGTTCTGTCCAAGCTGCTCAGTGTTAAAAGCAAAAAAATAAAGTCATTGCTTCTAAAGCTTTGCCTGTGGCTTCAGCACTGCTTCAAAAGGGTTGGTGAGGTGGGAAGGGAGGGCTGTCTTATGAATTATACTATCCTCTAGTCATACTGCTTTTAAAACCAACCTGCTCATAGCCAAGTGCTGTTCATAACTGAATTCTTCAGACACTGATATTTCTTACTTAAAATTGCCAATCCCTAACCCTCCCGTGAGAGCTGAAGGAGTAGGGACAGGTTTAAGCCCACAACTGCTCGGTGTTATGGGCTCAAGCTAAACTCACCCAAGCAACACTCACCCTGTCCTTCCCAATGCCTTGAGCTCCTGTTTCCTTATCATCTACCTGCTCTCTGCCTCAGAATCTCACTGACTCATGAACACCTCCTTGCTGATAGAAACAGACAGACCTTCCTCTTACACTGTGCTCTGTGGCTGAGACACATTATGGTTTCCCCTTGTCTTTCATGGAAGGCGTAACAAGAAGTTACCACCCCCATTTGCAGATGGGAAACAGGGCTGGGAACGGGAAATGAAGTCAGACAGTGAGTCAACATCAACAAAATCTTGGACTTTAGGACTTCCTGTCTCCACGCAATCCGTGTTCAGAGTACTCCTGACTCCACACAATCTGTGTCCAGACTACTTGCTGAAGGCATCCTTCCCTCTTGTCAAAGCACCGTTTACTAGTTACAGACCAGCTCCCTCAAAAGGCAGCTTAACCCACTGACCACACAGGCCTCAGAGTGGATGGATTAACTGTCCACCTGTCCCCTGTAATTTCAGACTGGCTGCCAAACAGAGGAGTGATCCAAGACCATTTCATAATACCACCAAAGAAAAGCATCATTATTTGCAATCTGTGTCAGAGAAGAGATATAAAGCTACACTGGCTCATAATGCGTGTTTATAACTTAACTGTGCACTTTCCAGAGAGTGACTTGAAACTGCAGAGCAATGACAATGCCTTAATTGCAGTGTATGCCCTCTGTGCTGTGCCACATGAACATCATGCAAGGAGATTTAGCTCTTTCTTCAGGTGAATGCAAGAAAAAAAATTCAGTCAGAGCTTTTGGCCTCAGAAAATAACAGTAAATCACAACATGCAACTCCCCCCATTTGAGGTCCAACTTCACGCCTGTTGAAAGGATCTATTACAGAAAAAGAACAAACTTGGTTTCTGACATAAGATGTAGGACATGACTTTGCAATGCAGATTGAAAGCACCACACCGGGGCATTATAACAGACAATTCTGGCAGCAAAGATGAGAAACAATCAAGTGAACAAACCCAATACTTATCAACACAGTTTATAAGAACCAATAAATTACCTGAAGTGTATGACTCACCACAGACTACATATGCCTTTGCTATTTACCTGTGTGGCTTGTTCTGTCAAGGGGTAATGGCATCCCTATGCTTTGGGTTTTGATTTCAATTGATATTGCTGGCGATAGGAACCGAAGGCAATCTGGGCAATCTGTGAGGTTTCACTGCCAATCTTGGTCACTGTTGTGTATATGTGTATAAAACCCCAGCATAGTTGAATGTTATTAAAAAAAAAGAAATTATTAAGAGGAAACAGTAATGTTCACTACCAAGTTTTCTACTCTAGCAAAGTTTAAAGCAGCTGCCCAGATCAGGGTCTTACTGGCAGGGCAGGAGCATCCAGATGGCACACGTGGATCTGATTCCCTGCCCATTTAGAGAATATCAGAGGCAATCTGTCAGCAGCATAAGGTACATCTCATTCATACAGAGTGACGGAGGGCAGCTGCTTCCAGCTGCAGTGGAGCCTCAGCAGAGCTGGTGTGCTGCAGTGGTCATTAGTCTCCCTCCACAAGGTCTGCTTAGCTCTTAGATAAAACAACTGCTGCAAATTAGGAAGGGATGGGGTTTACTTATATAACGGTATTTGACACCACCAGCTGCTTTTTTCAGAGTAAAGGTTTGTGATTTCTTTAACAATAAGAAGCTTTTTTCTATTTTTTTTTTCTTAAAGCAAGTGATGCCATTGGATATACATAAAGAAATGCACACAAAATTGAGTTTACAGTACTTTACACTAAGTACTCCCTAATAGGTTTTTGAGGACTTCTGTAGTTAGGGAAGCACAATTCAGACTTTCACTCCCACCCCCTCTCCCCCCCCAGCTCCTCATTGCCTGTTGACAGGCTGAGCTCTTCTAAGGATCCTGCTCAACAAGAGAAACCTCTCCAGCACCTAAGCCCCTCTACTTCTATTTTCACTGACCGATTCCTTTTTCAGCAGCTTTGAGAGTAAAAGAAATGAGCTTTTTATCCAAAGGCGCCCTCATTTTCTTAGACGCCTTTTTGGCGGCAAGAAACCATCAAACGCAGCGGTAAATAAACGAACACCGTATGGTTTCTAGTAACTAACCACTTTGGCTTTACATAGTATCAGATGTATAACTATTCTGTGTCAAGTTCTGTCTGTTATTAAACCGCATTATTCAGTCTCCGTAGAGACTGTCAAAAATTGCCAATGCCGACTATATTTCAAGTCGTCATGGCGGGGTATTGGGAAAAGTTTTCAACTAGCAATAATCGCGCCTCGGATTAACCTCATTGGCTACGATACTGCCACTGCGCAAAGCTAACGCCACACTCCCGCCGCCGCCGCCCGGAGTCCCGGGGCTGCCACCTAGGTCGGGGCGAGTACCGCGCCGTGCCCCTTCCTCCCTGCGCTCCCCCAGCAGTGCCCCCCGCCTGCTCCGCTCCCCCTGTGCCCCGCCGGGACCGGGGGAATTCCGTTCTGTCCTCTCTTCTGGGCCCCCGTTCGACCCGCGAAGGCTGCTGGGAGGGAATATGCAAAGTAAGAGCCACGTCACCGCGGCCAGCCCCGCGCGGAACGGGAGCGGCCGTGAGCCCCCGCGAGCCCCCGCGCACCCTCAGGCTGTGAGCCCCAGCCAGCCCCGGGCGGCCACAGTGAGCCCCAACCCAGTACGAGTCCTTCCCGAGCATCCCCACCACCTGCTCCAGCGAAAGACACGGTTTAATAAACTGAGTGTGCTTTTAGATAAAGAGTTCGGTTCCTGTCTTTTTCTTTCAAAGGTGCTGAAGGAGGAATGGATCAGTGCAATTACAAGTGGAGGAAACCCAGTGCTAGAGAGCCGCCACTTGCGAGCCCCAGCTCCAAAGATCTCTTCTCATTACATGTCTATCTTTTGGTTACACAATATCCGTCTCCGTAGAGACTGTCAAAAATTGCCAATGCCGACTATATTTCAAGTCGTCACGGCGGGGTATTGGGAAAAGTTTTCAACTAGCAATAATCGCGCCTCGGATTAACCTCATTGGCTACGATACTGCCACTGCGCAAAGCTGCCACCCATTCGCGCCCTCCCGGCCCCGGGGCCGCCGCGTCCCCGCGGAGCTCAGAGCGTGTGGGCAAGCTCCGGCTGCCGCCCGCCTGAGCCCCCCGCCCGCAGCCCCGCACTGCTGCTGCGGCCAGGGATGGACCGGGAGGCGATGGAGAGATGGATCGTGAGACGGTGGCACCACCGGGACCCGCGGAGGTTGCCGGGACGGCACTATGGTAATGAGCGTCGGGGAAGGCTCTGCTTGAGCCGGGGGCATTGGCCCAAAGTCCCGGGAGGGAGCGCACGGAACGGGGCGGGGGGAGGGAGGAAGGCACTCGCCACCCTGGTGCCGCCAAAGCGAAGTCATCACCCAACAGTTTAAAGCACGTTTATACTCCTAAAGTATAAATCACTGAAAGTCATTTAGACTCACGAAGCTGCCAAAAAGAGGGTTGCGCTCCACACCTCTGCCCAGGGGCAGAAGGGCAAGCAGGGTGGTACTCCACACCGAGCGAGCGGGATACACTTCTTCCTTGTGATCACAAAATTACACACTGCTGCACAGAGGGTCGGGCTCACCTGGGCTTTCAAATAACTGAGAGAGACAAGAAAAATTGATTCTAAGTTTCTGTAATGTTTAATTAAACAATGAACTGTTTAGCAAGAGCTCTTTGGTGAATGCATTTGAAAAGCAGTCCAACTGTTTAGAAACAGCCCATTAATGGTCTGTAAGACAGCTGAGCACAAAGTGCACCAGGCTGCTACCATGCAGTAGTCTGGCCTTCCTCAAATTATTTGTTCTTCAGAAAAATAAGTCTCGTTTGAAGAAAAACAACGCCACCACCAACAAAAACCCCCAAACAAACAAACAAAAACCCAACAACAACAAAACAACAACAACAAAAAAAGCCCCGCTCAACCCTAAACGCAAACTTCTCATTGCCAAGCAAACTGTACAAATTATCAGGTGATTATTGAGACTGAAACCTGCACCAGGCATGATGGGTTCCAGCCAGGGTGCACAGAGTCGGCAGCAGACAGGTTAGCACTGCCCTAATTCCCCAGCTAGAAGAGACGTCTTTAACAGTCCTCAGTGGATTTTTTTCCCTTATTTTAGTCACATTTTAAGCCTAAAACCTGTTCGTTTCAGTTAAAAGAAAATGCATCTTTTATACGGACAAAAAGCATTTACAATGGATTTTATGAAAGCTATCACATGCATTTGTATCAAATGAAATCGGATTTTAATCTTATACGTTTCCGTGAGGGCTGTTAGGAAGTTCTCAGCGTTTTTAAGTTGACACAGGTGTTACTGTGTGGGGAACACCTTTCGCTCCCCTTGACGCATGGGAGTTGTAGTCTTTGTGCTTAGGCCTTGTTTGGCCCCCGTGAACTACATTTCCCAGAGGTCTCCCCTTCCGGCAGGCTAGCCCTATCCTTCCGGGCACGGCAGCACCATGAAAGGTGAGTTTTCAGCGTTATTCACTGTATCTCTCTTATTTCATTACACGGGTTCGGTTAGGCTGTCACTCCGCCCCGCCATTAGCACAGCACAAGAGACACGTGGGAGTGCAGATGACGTGGGAGTCCCTTTGGATTTCTGGCCTGGAGCCGTTTGTAGGATCCTGTTTATCTTCTGCCTTAACCTTGCCTGTTCTTTTTCTGTGGAGCATCTTGGCTGTGTGCTAAAAACAAACTCTAGCCTCAGATCTCCGTAGACACGTTTAAGGATTTTCACTCATTATGTGCAGTAGTTAATTTTTTAAAATCTGAGCACTTTCATTTCAAAAGCAGCTTTGTATTTGACAGGAAATATTCAGTCCTTTAACCTTCTCTCTTTCATAGTCTTTACCTGGTTCACAGCAGCTTTCAAATGTGTCTGTAATTTTTGTTTCCTCACTCTTGTGGGCCAACGTCTATTACATTTCTGTTTCATTTCCCCTCTGAACATTTCCTTCTGAGAGATCTTATGATGATAAGGGGCGGGAATGAAGAGTTTTCATCAGTTAAAGCAATTTAATTACCATCGAACTGGCTTAAGAGCCCGTGGGGAGCATCATGACACAAGTTGCTCTCAAAGCCAATTAGTTTATCAAGAGACTTTGTCCCTTCTATTTAATTCATATGGGAAATTAAACCTCTTCAGAGGGAATGCCCAACACAACTCCTGCTAAACAGCAAAACAAAGCAAAAATCATTGCAAACAGAATCACTGCTTAAATACAAAAAGTAACTCAGACTATGGAGTCTGTCCAATCTTCCCTGCATTTCAACCGGTGATGACAAAAAGCCTTGAAAACTGAAGACTGAGACAAATCTACTCTTTGCCACTAGCATGAATTTAGTGTCACAGTACTTAGAGCTGAACACCTAAACCTCAGAGGTATCTAAGCCCCCAGTTGCCCCCAAGTACTAGGTCTTACAGTAAATGGAGTAATATTTATATACATCTGAAGTTTAGGTGTTCAGGAGATCATCCCCTTTTCTCAGTAAATAAAATTTTTCCTCCATTTTCCACATCTTGTACAAGCCCCCGCTGCTTAGGGAGATTTAAGGAGGCAGAAATACCAGTCAATTCTCAGGACCATTGCTTTCAAAGCTTTTTGTATGTTGTTTGCATAACCATAGAGAGGCCCATAAGAAATAGTTTTAAAATAGTGAAATGGAGAAAGAACTGCAGACTGCTAGAAAGCCCAAACAAAATCAAAGTCCAAACCCATCCACTTGTGTCTCAACAGGTCCTGCACACAATTCCAGGCTACTTAATCAGCAAAGCCATCCTGCCCATTCCCAGCAGGGCATGTCATTCTTCCCTTACAGCAGGCTATCCCTCCCATTCCTACCTGCCAGGCAGTTCTTTCTGCCCCATACACTTTGGATGATCCCTTCTCTCTCAGAAAGCCCCTGTCTACTGAAGAAGCAAAGCAGTACCCCTCCAGCTCCCCAGTGACTCTGGAAAGGTGGCACCCACAAAAGAGGAGGTGCCAGAGGCATTTAGACAGTGCTCTCGTCATCTTCAGTCCCATTTCAAGGCCTGTTCTGCACCAGGCCTTTGTAAAAACAAAACAAAAACCCCAACAAAAACACACCACGCAGGAGTAACTCCAGTCAAGGCCTTTGTTGGGAAAAAACAACATTTCAAGGTTGCTTTTCTCTCTGTTTCTACAACATATGTAAAGGATGGGGTAAATAAAAAAGACTGATTTGGAGCAGGCAGAAGGTTAAAAATGCAGAGCATGGCTCTCTTCTGGGGAGAAAACAGCCAGTGCCTTTGTGGTGAGGCTCTTGGCCTTCCTGCCATTTGCTCTCTGGCCTGCTGCACATGCCTGGGAAAGGCTTTGCATTGCACAGGTCTTTCTGAGCTCTTTACAAGTCCTCTCAGGCAGCCATCCTTCACTCCAGGACAGAACAGCTGGAACCCTGCGAGTCAGGGCTGTTAACTTTGTCCTCAGTGCTCAGTGTTCCCCTCTGCCAAAGGAACATACTGTCCTTGGATGGTGGGCTTTAGTTAATGTTTCCAAAATAATCGGTTTCTTTACTAAAAAGAGAGCAAAGAATACTTATCAGCATCATTTTCCAGAGAGTCCCAATGAAATGGCAATAAAGACATGCTTTTTACTTTCTTTTACCTGCCTTGTGTTCTGTTCTTGCCTTTTAGCTGAACATGTTCTCTGCCAGGAAGTGTTCTGAAGTTTTCAGAGCCATCACATGGCATCATTTCAGATCCCATTCTGTATCCAGAGCCTCTCCAAACTTGACTTTCGTGCCAGCCTGTCTTCCCCCAGATCCCTTGGAAGTGGAGGAGCTGCAGCGCTTTGTTTCTAACTCCAAGAGGCTGTTTGTCATGACTGGAGCTGGAATCTCCACGGAGTCAGGGATCCCAGATTACCGCTCCGAGGGCGTTGGGCTCTATGCCAGGACAGACAGACGGCCAGTCCAGCACGCCGAGTTCGTCCGCAGCGCCAGCGCCCGGCAGCGCTACTGGGCAAGGAACTTCGTGGGCTGGCCCCAGTTCTCCTCACACCAGCCAAACAAGGCACACCTGGTACTGAGAGACTGGGAGAAGCTGGGCAAGCTGCACTGGCTCGTGACGCAGAACGTGGATGCCCTTCACACCAAAGCCGGGAGCCAGCGCATGACAGAGCTGCATGGCTGCACACACAGGTAGAGCTGCTGGCACAGGGGCATTGGTCAGTGGGTGACTGACAGGCAGCTGCAGTGTCAGCTGCTGAGAAAGGAGGCAAAATGTCCATGCTATGTTCCTGGAGATGACACACACAAAGGTGGTGTTGGGCTGGGGTGGAGAAAAAGATCACAACCCAGTGCTGTTCACAGCATGGTATTTAAGAAACAGGACTCCCACTTAATTTTTTTGAAGCATTAATTGGATCACTTTCCTTGAAGCCTGCATCCATTTCCCCTTTCCTTGGTACAGCAAATGTCCTCTTAGTAAAGAGAACAAGGGGATCACGAGGATGCAAGGATTATCCACCTTAAGCAGAGTGGATAGTGCCAGAATTGCATGGGATGCATGGACTGGAGAAGGGCCATCACAGTCTGACTGGGATCACCCAAAATTTCCAGATGAAAAAGCACATGCTGAGACAGGATGCATGGCAGGGTTCAAAGCACTTCCTCTAGAGCATTCCTACAAAGCAAAAATCAGAGGTTGAAAGACATCATCTTGACCTGTACTATTTGGTAAATAAATTTGGGAAAATTAGGACAGGCCTCCTAAGGAACGAGTTAGAGTCTCCAGATCTTCACCTGACTTGAAACTCTCCATTAAGACTCTGCTCTGAATTTCAGGGTTTTCTGCTTGGCCTGTGGAGACCGAGTCTTGCGTTCTGAGCTCCAGGAGCACTTTGAAGCTCTGAATCCTACTTGGAAGGCTGAAGCGTTTGGTGAGGCTCCGGATGGGGATGTCTTCCTGACGGACGAGCAGGTGCGCAATTTCCAAGTCCCAGCCTGCCGTAAATGTGGTGGAATCCTGAAGCCTGATGTGACCTTCTTTGGAGACACAGTGAGCCAGGAAAAAGTCAGTTTTGTACACCAACGCCTGGCAGAATCAGACTCCATGCTGGTAGCAGGATCCTCTATGCAGGTAAGTAGGTCTGCCTCCCAAACCGCATTCCTACTTCTCTGCTACTCTGCCTGCACTGATCCTTGGTCCCAAAATTTAGGACTACAAATGGCTTGTGGATCAGATCAGCCTTTGCAGAGCTTCTTTGTATTTTATTTTTACTGTGGTTGGAATCTGGCTTTATGGGTGACGTGTTTGAGCTTCCCTGTCACTGTTGCCAGTCTACTTCATGCTGCTGAAAATAACTCCATTCAGACCTCTCTCTGCTGCCTCCTTCATCAGGTCGCCATTGTTCATGAAGGCAAGAGACCTGACACAATTCATTCCTCACTTTATTTTGCCTGAAATTTTCACCCTTTGGTATTTTTTTAGGCCTCATGGCACACTGTGTAAAGTACCAGATTTTAGGATCTCACATTCCTTATTAAAGTCTCAATAAGAGAGCTGAAATATCTCTGCTGCTTGGGATTGTCCTTTGTATCACGATGTATTTTCTCCACTAGCCTCTTATCTATAAGGTAAGATAGCTAAATGACAGGAGTTTCTAAATCCATAGAAGTTTTTGTAATAGTGTTTGTATAAGATAAATTTTTCCAGGAACAAGTTCTATTACATTAAAAAAACCTTACTCTAACACCTCTCAGAAGGAGATAAAACCAAGGCTGCCTGATTGTGATTCTCTTGGCTTCAGGATACTAGACACAAATTCCTTGAGCTTGTACTTCTTAGGCTTATAATCCTCTGTACAGGAATGATTGAAATGCCTTAGGTTCGTTCTTGTACTGCCTAAGCTGGGCCATGCAAGAACCATCAGAGTGCAGTATTTAAGTACCTATGATAAGTAATAAAAACTGCTGCAGAGATTTACTAAAAGATAAGGACATTTCCCTTCAGTGTGCTCTGAAGTTTCAGTTTCTATGAAATTGCAAATCCTTCACTGACAGAGGTTAAAAGCTGTTCTTTTCTGTGCACTCCTGAACGAAGATATTTCCTACCTGAGCTCAGTGCAGCTGCCTAACACAGCATGTATATGCAGGCCTTTTCCTATTGCCAACTGCAACTATTTTATTCCTTTCTGTAACTCTTCTTTTGCCTATGCTGCCAGTAATTTTGTCTTCTGGTACTCCTGCAGGTATACTCTGGTTACAGGTTTGCTCTTGCTGCTCGGGAGAAGAAGCTGCCAATTGCAGTCCTTAACATTGGGCCCACCAGGTTAGATCACTTTGCATCCTTAAAGCTGAATTCCCGCTGTGGAGAGCTGCTGCCTTTGATTGTTTGCACATGACCCAACCAGCTGAGCTTCAGTAGCTATCAGGATTAAAGTTATTTTTACAAGGTGAGTACCTTCCCTGGTCAGTCACCTTACAGGGTAAGAATATGGGTTCCTGGCAAATGCTGAGACTGAGATGTGCTGACTGACAAAATGTTCCCAAACTGTGCCCCAAAAGGTGGCTGTAAATCTTAATCTGTAACTGGTCTGTTCTCATGGGCCATGATACTGTTTCCCGTGATCTTAAACAAAAAACATACTGCTAGCACCCCCAGAGAATTGGGTAGGAGTAGCTAGAAAACTCAGTAGTGTAGAATTCAAATCTATTTGTTACTATCAGTAAACTACAGGATCCCCTGTAGTTCCAGAGAACCTGATTACAACCGTTGTCTTTACAACTGACAATTCAAAAGCTGTTCCTGATTGAATTGGTCCAGCTAATCCTAATCAAACACTGCTGTTTAAAGTAATCAGTTCAATCGATAAAGCAGCTTCTTTCTTCCTCTCCTGCAGGACTCAGAAAGGGAAAAACTCCAATCCAATAGGCAGCTGTGAGATCCAGGGCACGGCCGCTGAGGGCACCAGGAGAGGGCAGCAAGCTTCACCAGTTCTCTTCATTGAAACTATCTCCACTAATCAGGAAACAGAATGAAAAAAAAGTCCTTTTCTGCCTTACCTTGCCATTGTAAACAGTGCCTTTTCTTTCACCGGGACAGGATAACTGGACTACTGTATCTGAGGACAAAATGCCTTTCTTATAATTGTCACCAGAGGAGAAGGAGGAGCAGGGATTTGGAGGCTATAGCATGGGAGGGCGATGTGGGAGACCAGGACACTGCTGGGGGATCCATTGTCACTGGTGGGATACTGTAGAGTGTGCAAAGAGGGAAAGGAGGCAAGAGGAACTGCAGTTGTCACTTAAAAGAAAAAAGGTTAAAAATAGAAGCTGAACAAGAACACTGCTCTTGTAACAGATTATTTGGAAGCACAGGCTATAAGTCTGACATCTTCCAGCAAGGAGGGGAAGTCAGCATTTCTCTCAACTGTCTGTTGACAAGCTAAACTCTTCCTATCTGACCCCTTTAAAAATTAAATATTGTTGAGATGCCAGAGGAGTTACATTAAGTTAATCTGACCAGCACTTCTTTCAGTGAGTCGGCTACATATTCCAGAATGCATTTTTTGAAGATGTTATTTTAATTAATGAACAGCTAGGGAATCAATTAAAATAGTTTACAAGATTGAGACTATTTGCATTGTAATTTTCTCTCCCTCCTATGATTTATTTACATACATTCTCAGTAGCCAGTTTAGATTATTTTTCCATTGCAGAAATGCAGGATGTCATTACTAGCAGCTGATGAATTAAGAGAGAAATACAATTAAATCTGTACAATAGGTCTCCCTCAGGAAGTAATCTCTATTAATAGGTGCAATTTCCACACTTCTAACAGGATATCCATCACTACTGGGTAGTGGTTTTTTGTTGATCCTTAAGGTGGTATTGTAAGCCATATCAAGCCGTATAATATTTACAGAGTAAAAATACAGAACCTGGCACAAACTAGAACACTAAATTTTTGACCTGACCTTCTGCATGAATCTACCACTCCCCTTCTAGCTTTGAGGGATTTAATTGTCAGGGTTTTCCAAGTGCCCCCTCCTGTTCTCCAAGTAACATGTCCTGTACTAATATTTTGACAAGAACTGTAACAAGCAGTTGGAAACAAGGATGCCAGAGTTATCTGCTAAAAAGTCAAGTAGCAAAGCAAGAATAACTGACCAGAGGATGCAAAGTTCATTTTTGCTTTGTTGTTGATTCATATCCATGCCAGAAAGGAGCAAATAAAGCACTGGATCTAAGGGATACATAAGGCATCCAATTTATGCAGAAGGTAGATGGCATTAAGGTGCTTAACACATTTCAAGATTTGGCTGTATTGGGTTAGGGGAGAGACAGTGAAGCCAAGCAAGAGCAGTCCAGGACTCCCACCTGCATTCT
The DNA here is from genome assembly GCA_013396875.1 of Vireo altiloquus. Classification (NCBI taxonomy): domain Eukaryota; kingdom Metazoa; phylum Chordata; class Aves; order Passeriformes; family Vireonidae; genus Vireo; species Vireo altiloquus. The sequence goes on from VZRF01008489.1 coordinate 303,717, forward strand.
GCTCTCATTGAATGGTGACTCCATGCTTCAATGACTCAGGTGTCTGCTGTTTGGCAGTGAACAAAGCTCACAGATGTCACTCCATCTTTAGCTACTCTGTCCATAGTACAGCTGTCTCACTAACCAAAGCTATTGCAGAAATCACACCTAAAGCACAGTGGAGTCTCCACATACACCACATTTTCATATAGGGTTTTCCCTGTAAGAGACACTGATGCCTCCTTAGCAGAGGAACTGGGGCTGAGTTTCTCACTATCCACATCATCTTCTCCCCCTCCTTGAAACTTGCATGACATTGGTGTGTCAAAACCAGAGGCTGCAGGTTCAGTGCCGGTAGATCATTTTGAGGAGGTGTGGGAACATTGCCAAGCAGTCTAAAACAAATCTGGGAATGAGTTCTGTGACAGGTAACTAAACCTCCCACATCTACCCCTGCCTCTTCTCTAGTTCTGCAGGCCTATGGGAGAGGAGTCAGGTGTCTCTTCAGCATCACCATCAGATGAGTGATTGCCCCAACTCTCCACTGAATAGGCTTTTAAGCCACCAGGACAATGGCTTACAATAAATGAACATTACAATAAATTTCCTGTGCATAGTTTATTACTATATGTTAATGAGCATATCTACAACAACTGTATGAGGCTGAAATGAAGACATTCCTTCTTTTTTTGTTAAGTTGATCCAGCAGTACTAAAATTGACTTCTTTTAGAGCAAGATCAGAGTCCTTCACTTCTTAACATGTTCCCCAAGATACCATTAAGAAGTTTGCTCGCATGAGAAATGCCTGAGAGAGCCTAAAATTCCTACACCAAAAGCCATGACATGAAATCAGCTGAATCAACAGCTTTTGCTCTTCCCTTTTTCTTACAGCTGTTTCTCCTGAAGCTTGGATAGAGAAGCTGAGAGTACCTTATAATGGATTTTTCTTCTGCTCCTCTGACAGTGGGGTTGGAGTTACCCAAAGCAAATAAAAGTTACTTCCTATTTGGCAAATCTTGTCTCTGTTTCTGGGCAAATTCTCAGAGCAAACTGTAATTGAGTCCAGCAGCCTGAGGAAGGTATTTCACATACTGAGCTCCAGTGAGGACAGAATGAAATGCAAATGGCCCAGAGGGTTTGGTGCCTCTGGTATAAGTGCAGCCTCCCACATCTTAAAGTCAGATTGCTCCTGCTGACATGCCTGCTTGTTCATTACTTCTGGAAAATGACCCAAAACCCAGGGCATGGAGAACTTGGGAGGTTCAGTGGAGTGAAGGTGACTAAATCTACCATATAGAGTGTGTTTATTTCCCTGTGACTGCCTGGGATGTTGCTCTTTCCCAGCCTTTGCAGTAGATGGGCTTTAAAACCACTGTTCCAGACTGTTCCTGCAATTCTGTGTGCAGCTCCCTGTCAGCTCTCTTCCCACTAGGGAAAGATACCCCAGTACCACTTTCTGCACTTCTTCCCTTCTGCACCACTAACTAGACAATGGCAGAGAAAAAGAGAAGCTGAGCCTGAAGAGGATAAGCAACAGTGTGAGTATCTCAAAATGGTCTCCAGGTCCAAACAGAAACGGACACAGGATCATTACCATGAGCAGAGTTGTTTGCTCTCTGCATGGCTTACCTCAGCTGGAGCACTGTTTTTCATCTGTGCAGTGCCCATATAGGTAAGAGTAATTCAGCTCTCCCTGCAGAGGGTGAAAAATCTTGGCATAGAAAACAACATCAGAGAAAAGATACGAGACTAAGACTTCACTTCTGCAGTGTGAGCCCATCTCATGCACCAGCTGTGGTACTGTGCAGGGCCTCAGCGTGCCCTCTTGCTAAGCACAGGGAATTCCAGGGAATTCATTTCTGGCTTGGAACAGAAGTACAGGCCAGCATGGCAGAAGGTCTTCACGCACTCCTTGTACTCCCCTGTGCTGGCAGTTCAAGCAGTCACTAGTCCTGCTCTTATACCCTTCCCACAACATTTCTCAAAGCCCTAATGAGCAGCTTTGCTCAACACCTTCAGCCTCCCCACCTGTGCCATTCCTTAGGGCCTGACAATGTGTTACGTGGGAAGGCTTCCTATGGATGAGGGATGTTTGGATTTAATGGTAGGTCTTTCACACCATCAAAGTGGCATGGAAATGAGAAGCATGATCAAGGGACCAAACATAAGTGCAGGCTTATAGAATCTGTATGGAATAAGAGAGATACGGAATGAATTTGAGCCTTCATCTGTCTATCGGGTTTATCTGTGGAATGCTAGCATGCCCCAAATGCTGAATGCCAGGAGTAGATATAGTGCTCACCTCAAATCTAGAGTTCCTGTTACAGGCAAAATTCATACTAACAGTTTCTGAAATGCTTCCAAGGCACCCCAGCAATCTTCCCTGCTTGCGATAATACAGCTCAAAAATGCACTGCTCCTTCTAGATAGTGATGATAGTTTACTTTTTTTCTCTACAATGAGGTTTATCACCAGGGGATTTTAATAACATTTACTTAGGGGCTTTACTGTTCTACAAACAATGATTTCAGAGCATCTAAGCTAGCGAGTGAGTACCGGAGACCTCATCTTGCTCTTCCAGCCCTAAGAATGACTAATTTTGGCCACATGATGGGATCGCATCCAGGATCCTCAAGATTTCTGTGGAGGACTCCAAGTATTCAATGTTTCCAGAAAATTCATGTACACAAACACCTGAGGAAAAATAAGCAACAAATACTAGTACAAAACTAGGACTCAATCTGCCATAAAATTGAATGTTTGGCTGTGACACACAATCCTTTCCTTTAAGGTAAAACAGAACAAAACGCAATTCACTATCGTTTCTCATTATCATTCTAATGCCCTCAAAGATACACTTTCAGTAGGAAGCCATTGCAAATTCGTTCCAATAACATATCAAGCCAGCTTCTTCCTTCTCCATTTGTTTCTCATTTCCGAGAGCACTCTCAGATCCTTGGGTTTTGCTCCATGTTTGGGTACAGTTCATTTCGATGAGCTGGGGCCCCTCCTCATGCCCTGCCAGCAAGCAGGGGTGTGTGTAGATCCTGCCCTGGGAGCTCACTGGTACCAGTGGTGGTGGTTAGTTTTGGCACAGGACCTTGGAAAAGGGGGGCAGATACTGTCCCTCAGAGGGTATCCCTGCCTTCCAGGCCAACATTACCTCCTTCTCTGCAGCTCCTGATTGAAAACAGTGTCTTCTTCCCTGCAGCTCCTGACTGGCAACAGCGCAAGGCTTCCCAGGGCAAGCACACAGGAGACCCTCAGGAGAAAGGAGCACCAAACGACTCAAGACCCTCACGCAGGGATGCCTCGGGGAACAGCTGAGCTCTGGCTAACGCGTGGGCAGCCCGAGGCGAGGGCGGCAGAGGGAGGATGTGAAGGGCGCCCTCAGGAGCCCCGGGAGGGCGAGGAGCCCCGGGAGGGTGAGGGCGGTCGTCAGGGTGAGGGATGGCCCGGAGTGTCTCGGGAGGATGAAGGCGGGCGGGAAGGGCCCCCTAAGAGTCCCGGGGGGGCGGGAGGGGAGCGCTGAATAACCTCGGGAGGGCAAGGGAGAGAGGGTCGCCCTGAGGAGCCTGAGGACGGTGAGAGCAGGCAGGCACGGTCGCCATGAGGAGCCCCGCGAGGGTGAGGGGGGGAAGCCGCGACCGCGCCCGCAGCACCTCCAGCTCGGGGAGACCTGAGGGGCGGGCAGGTGCCGCCGCCTCCAAGGGCCAATCAGCGAACGTGGGGACGCCGCACGCGCCACACTGGGCCGGAGGGGCTTCCCTCGCGGGCTTCCCTCGCCCCCCTCACACCCCGCCCGCTGACGCTTTCTTTCGGCGCGGCGGTGGGAGGCGGCCAGCAATGTCGGTTTAAGTAATTTATTTGTTTATTTGTTTATTTGGTCCTGCGGCTGCCCTGAGGCACATGAGGGCGATTATTTGCAGTATTTCTTAGTGTCCAGATTCTTGTACTCGGGATTGTAGGCCGCCTTGGCGAAGCACTGGGCAGCGGCGCGGTCGCAGTTGCAAATGAACATGGCGCACTCCCTGTTCTTGCCTGGAGGAGAGAGAGGAGTGGTCAGAGGCCGCGGTTTCTTCGCCAGGCACTGCAATGACTCGGGCTAGCACTTCTGCTGTCAGGGTGTACTCGTTTCACTGTTGCCATCGTTTTGGGACTGCACGGGTTTCTCCCCACTAACCCACTGCCCCCAAAGCTGTGTGTTCCTGCCAAGCCATCTCTCCCTTTGTCCCTTCCTCCCTTCCCTGCAGACCTATTTGCCAGCCTCTCTGCTCTTTACCTCCGTTCCAGAGCCCTGTAAAGGCTCCACTAGTCATCAGAGATGTTCACCAGAAGCCGTATAACAATTCCCAGTTAACGTGTTGATCTCTTGGATACTGCCATTAGAGGGCCTCCCAGAAAAGTACTCAGTACCCTGAAGAGTAGACAGGCTTCCCTATATCCTGCCATACCATATATCTTCATAAACTTTAAATTGTGGGCTATATAGAGAATACTCATTCCAGTGCCTGTGTGAGGTGCCCTCTTTTTAACAACCAGTTCCCCTGGCAAGAACTTGCACTGTGCCTTCCTGCTGCAGAGGTGTAACAGAGCCCTGCACCTTCCTAAGAGAGAGTGGAGAACATCTGGAGTGATGTGGAAATGGACATACTGCTACATGTGATCTGCCCATCAGAGCAGCTGAAGAAGTACAGCTTAGTGTAGGGGTTCTCCAGAGGTAACCTGCAGGATTCCAATTTCTCTGCCTGTGTGTAGCAGTTATCATGTATTTGGCAGCACCTGGGAAACAAGGAGAAAAAGGTGAGAAAATACCAGAAATGCAAGCTCAACTGACCTGTAACACACACAAATAGGCTAGATTTACTTTGACAAGGCCCTGAACAATAAAAAAAAAAGGTAGCCATTGATAAGAGGGCAGACACAAAGGGATAGAGTCGTGCCAGCTCATGGTCCAAGAGGTGTCTGGTACATAGGTACTTATGGGACCATCTTCACAGTTGTCTGTTGGGAATAGGGAAAGCAAAAGCCAGTGTTTACCCTACACACCCCCTCAGTGCCTGGTAGCTGATGAGCTCTCAGACAACACAATCCAAGACTTGGCTGCCAGACTCGTGTGTCTTTAAACTGCCCATGCCATTTCCTAGCATTTTGCAGGGTAGCCCAGCCCTACACATGTTGATAGTGAAGCACTGGGCAGAGTGTGCAGAGCTGCATCCAGGCTGCTGGCCCAGCACTGCTGCAAAAAAAAGTCTGGAATGAGCACACTGTGCCACCATAGAAGAGATGCTGTAATTATATTTTATCTTAGTAATAAGGTATCAAGGTGTGATAGAGCACATCCTTTTTCCCCTGAATGCATCTGTGAGAGAAAGCTTCGTTCACAGCAGCCAGAGAGTTTTGTAAATGTTCATAAGCAGGGCCAGCTGAGATGAAGCTGAACCAGGAAAGTACAAGCAAGGAAAGAGGTTTGTAAAAGCAGAGTCTTATAAACCTGTCAAGCTCGTCCACTGGAGTACCGCTGCCCCCCAAGCCACAGTAGCAGCCGTAGTCGGCAAAGTCCAGCAGTGGGTGGCTGCTGGGCAGGGTGCACTTGATCATTCTGCGGAACAGCCACACCGCCCGGGGTGAGACCTCGGCACTGGCTGTGCCCACTGCGGAGAGACACAGAGGGTGGTTAGAGTCAGGTTCAGGGTTACCAGTGCGAGGACAAGGGCACTTACACACCTGACAGCAGGAAAAGCAGGGCCAGGAACTTCATTCTTGCAGCACTTCACACAGAGACTGGTGCTAAGGGAAATGAGTCTTTATAGAACAGGCTCACCTTGACAGGGTGTGAGATAAACCAGCCAGTATTTATGTTACTAAATGCAGACTTCTTCCATCAGAGGCTGTGGGCGGCAGGTTGTGGCATGACCAGTTGAAGGCCAATTGAGTTAAATCCATGAAAACCAGAAAGGCAAATATTTGCTCTCTAGATTTTTGCTATGAAATTCTTGTAGTGCTATTATTAGAAGTCAGCCTGAAAGATCTGGATATTTTTAAGGGCTCTCTATTAAAAAATAATAGTGTGGTAGTTAAGTTGAAAGTTTCTGGCACACTAATAACCACCTGCCACTAATGCTTGCATCCCCTTTTTATGGTATCTCACTTATCTTTAATCCTGTATCTCTCCATGGGTTCTCCTGGCATAATGCAGAGAATAAGGTGCAGGTTGTCCACTCACATCAAATGACCATTTGGCATGAGCTGAACTGAAAAAAAATCAAGCTGTTCTTTACTTCAAAACTACAGAGAAGAAGGAGGTATTACTAGGCAAGAAACAGGAGCCAAGTGACCTGGAAAACCTCTCTATTTGGCTTAAACAAGGAGTAGTATCTGGTTTTATGTGGCCTTAAGCAATTTTACACTGGAAATGAACCGGGCTTAGAAGTTTCAACATATACAGCAGACTTCAGTAACTTAGAGCAGTTCCTCTTTCTCCAACACCAATGCAGAACCCAGTTTGAACCTTTGGTTCTCTATGTCAAGGGATGAGGTGAATTGGGAATGTTGAAACAAGTTCAAAAAAATGGCTAAGAAAAAGCTTCCTGTTATCAGCCTGGGGTAAGTAAAAACACTGCACTCATATTTAAATCCCAGAGCCTCTGGCATTTTCAGGGCTAGAGATGTGGCATTTTTACACTCAAGATACAGTTCCTAGACATGGTTGTCAAGTCTGTGTTGATTTCCAAAGCCTCAACAAGCCCTCAGCTTTTAAGAGCAGAGGAGGCAAAGCCCACTTTTCTGCAACAGCCCAATATACCAGAGTGCTCATGCAGGAAACTTTGGGCTCACCACCCACCAGTAGGTTCCAAAAGGGGTGATGAGGACACCTTCCTCCTTATAGGGTCTGAAACTACACCAGGGTACCCACAGTACCCACTGGATGTTGACACATCTGTAGGACATCTAGGTAAAGCTAGGCATGGTGCTGAACAACCAGATCCAGGTAAAGCTAGGCATGGTGCTGAACAACCAGATCCATTCCAACTTTTTTGATCTCTTCAAGCACTCGCATTCTGGGGCTTCTCACTCATGGGTTACCTATAGCCAAATGGATGCTGAATTGCAGATTTAAGATTCTCAGTGTTCCAACAGAGTATTGAACAAACATTAAAGGCAGATGTAAAGGACAGCCTATACCACAGTTAGTTCAGAAAAATTAATTTAATCCTTTGCCCACAGATGAATCTGACGACTTTCCCTTTAATACCCACTTAAGTGTTCTTTCTCTTCTCTGCTTTTACTGTTTAAAAAAAAAAAATTGTTTTCATACCTATGAAACTTAGGAGTCTGTGGTTCCTTTTTCCTCTGTTCTCAGTATCTGATGTATTATTGAAGTTTCCTAGAAAATTTCCACTCAGCTGGCCTTTTAAGATCATAAATCAACAATTTCCTACATTTTTAGTTCAACAAAAGGATCACCAGGTGTGGGAAAGCAAGCACATGAGCATTACAAGAGTGCCTCATGAGAAATATCCCAGCAGGGTAAAGATTTTTCCACCAGTGCTATTTTTGGTTTCCCCCCACCTGTGCTATATACAAAGCCACTGGTCCTTGGTACACTTGGAAGCCTAATTTCAACCTATAAATAGCCCAACTTACAGGCTTAAGCCTTAAATTAGTTTTAAGACTTTTTTATAAGCCCTATTGCAGAGTTCCCTACTATTCCACACTGTTAAAATTCTCCTTTCTCTCTTTTGTCTGTTAAGGACTTGACTTCTCATCTCCACGTTTTACTTTCTTACATCTAGCTTCCTTGGTCCACCATAGTCACTTGAATCCAGGGTATGAGCCAAACTTGTAAGAACCACATTATTTCCGTTTCTGAACCTACAAATACTTACACAAAACCTCTGTAATGTAGAGGAGACACAATCTCTACTAAAACCAGATCTGCCTCACATTATAAACTGGGCCACTGATGAAGTGTGGGAGCAGAACAGTGAGAAAAAGCTTGGGGCTTTTATCCTTAAGGCAGAATGCAACTCCTGCCGAGTCTAAATTCACCTGAAAGCTCCCCCACTGGAAAACCTTGCACCCCCAAATAATGACAGAGAAGGACAGTTTTCAAATAATTTATTAGGAATTTAAAACTGAAATCTGGAAAAAGGGTTACAGGTGTGGAGAGAACAAACATTGGAGTGTAATAACTTACTGGCTTAAAAACACAGCTTTATTTCTTTTAAAAAAATGCCCACCCTGAAACCAGAGCCCCAGCCTCCAGGCAGTGGCCAGAGAGTGACTCACAGCCCAGCAGCAGCACAGCTGGCCCGGGATGTCTGGAGGGGGCACAGAAGCAGCTCAGCGCATACACCAAGAGGGAGGAAAGCGCTGTCCGCAGACCCAAATTTGAAGTATATAGAATAAAAATAAACCCAATAAAATGCAGCTCTTCTTTAATTAGGAAATATTTAAAAAAACAGACATACAGACTCTTGTCTCAGTAACAAAAATTATTGCTTTGTGTTTTCAGTACTGATTTGTTAAGTACCTTCCTTACCTAAACAGAACTCTCCAAATGCATCGCTCAAGTCAGGACAAGTTCCAGCAGACGGGGGAGAGATGGAAGAGAAAAAGGGCCCCGTGGGCACTGTGGCCCTCCCAGTCCTTTTCTAAATGCCCATCTCCTTTACAGGGGCTCAGTTTGGGGGAAGAGAGGGAATGATTTTTAAAACTTAAGATGAAGCTGTTATTTCCCTGGGAAAAGAGTTTGGCTGCATCTTAATAAAAGGCTTAATCACCCCCCTTAACAAGGTCTTTGGTTCACTGAAATCCAGACCCAAACCTGCCCCATGTATTCCTGCTGGAGGCCTCCCCTGGCAGAGTGCTGGTTAGCAGGGGCCTGGACCATACCAGGGGAAGCCCCAGCAGGTTCTGGAGAAGGGACCAGATCACCCCGCACAGGACAAAGGACAAATTCCCACAGTCTTCAGAACACAGAGTAAAGCAAATGGGAAGCTGCAATTCTACAATTCATATAATCCCTGAGAAGCCCTTAACCCGCCCCCAAATCACCACCCTAATGCTTTTCTCCCCTGTTAATGAATCCCCATCCCAGAGCCCTGCCCTTCAGAGAACGACTACCCAAATCTCCCCCTGGCTGACACCCCTTCCGACACCCTTGCCTCCGGATGAGGATCCCCTTTCCCAGGAAATCTTGACGCAAGCGATAATGTTTGGAGAGTGAATTCCTTTCGAAGTAACCAAGACAAGCAACGGCAGCAAAGCCCTTTCCCTAAGCCAGCCCAGAGCCGGTGCTACGGAGCCCAGGGATGGAGTCTGTACATCGAGCAACTCGAAGCAGCTTTAACCCGCTCAGCAAAACANTAAAAGGTGTACAAAAAAAGAACGAAGTCCTGTCAGGATTCTGCTGGAGAGTATTGCTCACACTGTGGCACCAAGTCCAGGACCTGGAGCTGCTCCTTGGAGCCAGGCTGCAAGCAGCAGCCAGGTTCAGCTCACGATATTTACATATTATACAGGAGGAAAAAGAAAACCCCACGTAAAACTAAACCTAGGGAAAAAAAAAATCTTTCAGCTGTAAGGATAGTGTTTTTCACTTAGCAAAATATACATTTGTTTTGTTCCACAGCGATGTCCAACGTTTTCGGATCCTTGGAGTTTCACACTTTTCAAAGCCTCACATTTACAAAACAGAAACAATTAAAAACAGTTTCTTTAAAAAAAATAGAAATACAGCAGTTCCTCTCAGCCTTTGCTCTCTCTGTCTCTTTCTTCCCTTCAGAACTGCATTCTTGTTACATACCGTGCTTTAAAAACACTGACGACAACAACAGTTGAAAATATTCAAAACAGTTTCAAAGCCAAATAAAAATACTCCTCAATGAAAACTACCTAACACAATCACAAAGCCAATTCATAAAATAAGTCTACTAGCTCGGGAAAGAGCAAACAACAAAAAGAAGGGGCAGCCCCCCAAAAAGATAAAAAAATAAAACTAACAGCTAATAAAATAAATAAAAGAAGAATCAGTGGGCTGGGGGCAGGGAGGGGGAAGCGTAAACCGTCGGTGGTTAGTAAGAAAGCGAGATGATCTCCTCAGGTTCAGTCCAGTGTGGTCTGGTCAAAGGGAGAGATCGGGCAGGGCGGCAGGAGCCTGGCAGCCGGCCGGCAGTGTGCAGTTTGATTCAAGAGAAAGGTAACCTTGGCTCATCCCCCGAGGCTCACCAGATCCTCCAGCCGCTCGCTGTCCTCGGTTAGGTCACTGGGGAATCTATGGGACAAGCAGGGGAGGGAAAGGACAGGATCTAGAACAACCACAGCTTTCCTCCTGAGGTATTCTTCCAGTGTGATCTAACAGAAACACTCAATACCCAAACTTGGCCCCAACACAGTCTTGCTATGCACATCGCTGGGACAGGGCACGGCAGAGATGTTTCCCTCTTTAATGGAAACATGCAGGCCTGGGAAACAAGGTCCCACACACCACGTGGCCCAGCCCCTGGGAGGGAGGGCTGGGACACAGCAGGGCCCAGCCATTTCCCCAGCACTCAGCTCAGTGCAGCCCTGCCAAGCTGCCATGGGCTCCTGTCCATGGACACCGTTCCCTCCAGTTTTTGCCCTCCTTTTTGAAAAGCTGGTTGTTGATTTTTTTTATTTTAAATCTTAAGCCAGCTAACTGCAGTCACATTTGTAAAGCAAACAAAGACTATGCACAGTTTCCTCTCAGTCCATCCAAGGACCAAAACCAGAACTGATCAGACTTTCCTTCTGCCCCTCTCCCAGGCAGATGAAAAACCTCCCTTCCCAGAGACTGGTCTCAGCAGCAGTGAGAACAACCAGCTACATGGTGGAGGCTTCCCCAGCCACATAGAAGAGCCAAGCTTGTCTCTCAGGATCACCACCGGGTTGTGACTCTGGCCAGCCCTGCAGATGTTTCCTCTTTCTGCCAGTGCTTCATTTTCTTCCTCTTTGTGCCAGACACTAAGACACTCTCCACTCCCAGCCTGAGGAGCGTTCAGTAGGAACCTAACCTGCGCCAAGCCTCTGGTGCAGGAGAGAGCCCCACGCTGGCCACAGGACTCCTCCCGCAGGCTGGGCCAGGCCATGGAGCCTCCACAGCTTCAGCTGAGAGCCTGAGCACAGGGGCCAGCTCAGAACCTCACTCCTCTCTCTCTTCACCTGCTCCTGTTCAAAGCTCTCTTACCTCCTGCCTCCTTGGTCCCCAGTTTCAGTGATACCCATTGGTAAAAGCTGTTGCAATCAAGGGACCCTGTGAAGAAAGAGTTAAAACCCCACTCTTAAACAAAAGAAAAGTGAAGAAGAATTACTAACATAACAAATTCAGTCATGGCCCAGGTGACAGAGTAACTGTTTTCAGTTGGAGGTGCCAGGTGTAAAGAGCACATCATCCTGCAGGATGCTGTGTCAGGGCCAAGACGGGTTCTTGGAAAGCCTGAGCTAGATCCTGGAAAGGTCTGGAGATCAGCACCTTGAGTGGTCATCAGGCAGCGGAGCCAGCAGAAACCAAGGATGTGGGCTCCAAGTGAGCTGCTGAACTCTGCACAGTCTGTCTTTGGTCTGAGGTTCAGCAGTGGCACAGCCAATGCTGCAGTGGGTGGTATTTCATAACCAGAAATCAGGCTGTGGGCTGAGGGGGCTGCCCGCTGCTGCTCACCTCCCTCACCACATGGAGACACAGCCCACTCCCCATCTCCCTCCCCCTGCAGAGGGCACAGGCAGCACTCACCCCTAGGCTGTGTCCAAAGCCAGTGCTCGGGGCTGGACTGGCAGCGCTGATGTAACTGCTGACCCCTGAGTCCTGGTTGGCGGCTCCATAAAGCTCTGCCATCGGCCCGGGACTGGTGGTGCCCAGAAACCCACCGGTGCGACTGGGGGTGGAACCTACAGCAGGCAGCAGAACTACATAGTGAAGATCCCAAAAATGCAACCCCATCCCACCCCCCTCCTACAGCCCCTTGGCAAACCTCTGTGACAGGACCCTGTGATGGGGAGGAAAGTGGAGTTACCTGTCCCTCGCACCACGGCCGCTGCAGCCGCTGCTGCTGCCATCGGTCCATATGCAGTGAGGGGGATTGCTGGAAAAGAAGGAACAGGCATTTCAGGAGCACTGTGCCTACATGGGAAACTCCTTGAAGGCAGCCTTCATCTCACACTGCAAAATACTGGGCCCACACATACATATTGGTTTAGTGCACCAAGGACATCAAAGGATGACAACAGGGAAGTGCATAGCCCTGAATTTATCAGTGTTCTTTTGCACAGCCAGTGTCCAGGGGAATGCAAGAGCCATGCTCTGTCAAGCCCACACCCCAGAGCAGCCAAAGGCACGGTGTTAAGAGCTGAATGAGAAGTGGGCAATTTCAGATGTATCCTGTCACTACTAAGCTTGCAAGATGCAGTTAATCTGAAGCTACAGATCCAGATTTTGGCAGAAAACATGGAGAATCGCAACAGCTCAGGGACAGCAGTTGAAGCTTAACGTCCTGAGGCTCAGCCCCTCCTCTGTCTCTTGGTGATATTCTTGAATAACAGTCTCTTTCTCCCTGTTTCTTTGCTCAAGACGTACCATCCTCCTCACACTGAGTTTTTTCCTGAATTGCTCAAAACCTCATTGTTCATTGTAGAAAAGCAGGAAACATATACCCAGGGAGCAGGAACTAGAAATGGCTTAATTAAAACAGTTAAGTCTTAATTTATATGTAGCAGTTCTAATTCCCAACTCTACTGCTACAGGCATTCAGCCCTCGGGGCAGGAGGCATCTAGCCAGTATGTTTCTCTTTGCCCTTAAAATGACTGGGTCAGCATTTCATGCTTGAATGTGAAATTCACTGTGATTCTGTTTAGAGCACCATAAAAAGAGGTCAGAACAAATCAATCGCGTTAAGGCTGAAACCCAGACTAGCTTGGGAGGGAATATTTAGTAGCAGGCACCAGTCTGTTTCAAGCAAACGTCATACGAGGCTTCTATCTGGGTTAGCCGTTCATTACAGGCCCTGGGCCAACGCAGGCATGTTGCTGCTTCACATCACCCCCAAAGATGCCGTTCTGGGAAAGAAAGGCTGCTGGCAGCTACCCTCCTGCCCCATTCCTGCTGCAAGTCCCTAACACATGAGCGAATGTGGTTTTACTGAGGAAGGAGGTGAGGTCTTCTCAAAAGCTCCAGTTCTTTTTCCAAGAAAAACCTGTCTTGCCTTTGCAGTCTTATGTACTGAGACACCAGGTTTGTGTTGCCGTGACAAAGCACCTGTGCATGCATCCCTGGCTGTGCCTTCCTCTCCTCTTGGTTTCCCTCGCGAAGCTACGAAGCGCAGCCTGTGTGTGCTGCAGCCACTCGAAGGCACAAGGGCCCTCGAGCACACAGCTCGCTGGGCCTTTGTGGGAGTGAGGGCTGTGCCCTCCGTGGGGCCAACTCCAGCCTATACATGGAAATCGCAGCCGTGGCCCAGCCAAGTGGCTGTGCAGGGCCTGTTTAACAGGAGGTAAGCGTATCGGGGAGGGAAGAATGCCACGATCCCCAGCTGGTACTTCAGAGAGACACTCAGGACTGTAAGCTAACGTGGCACCCAGCCAGGACAGCAGCATTAGTAACTTCTTGTTGTGCAGAGCCCTGGTGCACCCCAGCCACTGGTGACAGCCAGGCCCCAGGCGAGTCACCTCTGCTAGGGAAAGGCACAGGACAGCCAGGGGTGGACGTGAAGGGGAGAACACTTCTGCCAAGTCACCCACATTCCTCTACAAATGTGATGGGTTTTGCAGAAAAACGCACATGTAAATTAACAACTGGACCTCCATCTGCTTTGCTTGCCAACCAGAAGGCTCAAAGGTGCTTATGCAGCTACATACATGGTGTCAGGGAATGGTTTTGTTAAAAGGAGACAGGATTTAGTCTTCCCCTACCTCCCTCGGGGAAATTTGATCATTGGTGGCTGCCAACCTCACCATCCTCACAAACAAGAGAGTCTCTGAGGATTAATACAGTTTTGTGCCACAGAAACTCCCTTTCAAGCCTGTTTCTACTGCTAACTCCAGAAAAGCTTCCCGGGAAGGTTTTCCATACCCCTTTGCAGAGAAATTCAAACCCTGAAACAGGTGGGGGCAAGGAAGCACTGGGAAGGAGGACGACAGAAATGAGATGGCACACAGGAGCAAGGCGCTACACAAAGCTGCTTTTCTATGACAAAAACCATGGACAGGACAGAGCTGGGAAAAACATGGCTGTGGGAGGGAGAGTAAGACAGAAGGAACATCACATAGGGAGAACACACTGCACACACCCCAGGGGCTGAAGATCCAGAGGGCATTCGCACTTTGAGGACACTAACAATGATCCTCTGCTCCCATTTTGTTCCACAGCTCTCTACAAGCACTGCAGGACTTTGCAAAGTCCCACCACACTCACTCCTACCTGGGAAGCCTGTGAGGGAGTAGCTGGGGAGCTGCACCACCCAGAGAAGTGAAAGTGTTCCCTGCAGCCCCTCCTGCCCAGGGAAATGGGATTAGAGTAACCAGGGGTGAATCTCCTCCTAGCACTCCAAATTTCATCTTCACAACAGCTCAGGTTAAAGCCATTTGTAGACCTGTGGAAGTCTACCCTGCTCTCTGCAGTTTCCGTATCTGGTTTACATACAGCCTGGGGCAAGCAGCAGGAAAGGACCTGCATGGCCCTTTTCAGAGGCAATACACATGGCTCTGATTGCCTCTCCATCTTTCCATCCCCAGCTTTGGATGGAGCTTATCCAGATGAAAGAGGAAATAAGGCACATTTCCAGTCTAACTGCGCCAGGCTGTGGAGCAGCAACACCACTGAAACAGCCCAAAGCCCCCTTCTCCCCTTCCAGCTTGTGAATTTAGGAAATGAGTGGGACTGACCTGTGAGCTCAGGGAGGACGGGGGCACTCGGGAGAGGGGTCCGCTCTACACGGAACTCTAAAAACGAAATGCAAGACAGCTTAGGAACTCATCAAACGCCTCGAGGGAGACCCCGCAGAGACACAGCAGCCAGGGTCGGCTGGGGGAGCAGTCTGCAACCAGGCCAGTGTCTTCTTTAAATTGATTTATAACTGGTGCTGAAAGGTGCTGGACTCCTGCCCTAAAGGCTGAAAGGATCCATTTATACTTGGAATAAATGTGGCCAGGGCAGGGCAAGTTCAAGCTCCACTGTGCAGCCTCAGGTCTGCCCTGGAGCACTGCTCTGTGACCTGGCCAATCTGACCTCTCAGCAGCAAGGCCAGTGGGTGCTCAGTATGTGCCACACTCAGCCTGGCACAGGTTTACAACGAGGGACTTGAAGCCACTACAGCTGGATTCATGGAGAGCTTCCAGACAGCCAGGAGGCAACAGCAACTTTCAGCCAGTCAGCCTGGGCTCACCTCAGGCGAAGAGGAAACTTCCCATTCCCAGCCCCTAATAACAAAACTTCATATATCAACCATCACACTAAGGGATGGAGTAAGGAAGAGATGCTCAGAGTTGCCACGTCTCTAGAAAATAGCCAATAGCACAGTGCATCCCTTAAGTGTGCTCTACCTCATTCCCCAGCCTGGCAGAGAGTGGGATGGAGGAGAGGCCCCACAAAGCTCTGAGCAGCTGTGGCATAGCAGGTTCCAGCCACCGATCACAGAATTCACATTCTGAGCACATGGCAGGAGTGGGAGCTTGAAACTTCCCAGTTTGAAGGGGATCTGCAGCCCCCTGGCTGAGCAGATGCTTTATGAAGGCTGTGAGTGGTGCAGGCACTGTTCAGAACGCAATTGCAGTGCTGCAGGCACCTGCCTTTTGCGTGCCCAGGAGTTCCCTGGCACATGGGGTGTAACACTCTGTGCTACTTTCAGAGTGGTGGCAACTCTGCTAAAGAGAGACAGACACACACAAAGGCGGTGAGACAGGCAGAGCTGCAGGGCCCTTCTGTGTCACAGCAGCAGCCCTACGGAGGAGGCCAGCAGAATGTGTGTGGGAGCAGCCTTGGGCTTTTCCTGCCACTGCAGTGTGAGGATAATCCTAATGAAGGACAGGCTGTTCCCACCTATTCCAGGGCTTCTCCCATCCCCCTTCCACATCCATCTCCAGTAAAGACCAGACAGGGGAAAGGGTGAAAGGGGCAGAGCCTGGGTTACAGATCATGCCAGGGGATCCCATCACCTGAAGGCAGACCAAAAAACAGAGCAGGGAGCTCCACTCACCAGGAAACTGGTAAGTGTAACCAGGTGCAATGCCAGTGTAACTTCGACTCGCATAGGTGGCAGCTTGGAAGCCTGGATAACCTGGGGAAGAGAAAAGGACTCCATTACTGCAAGCTGGCAAGGTCTGTGCCCACAGTACCTGACTGCTCACAAGCTGCATGAGCATGCTTTGGCATTAGACAGCAGAAAGAGAGGTAACAGCAGAAGCTCCAGGAGAGCGCTGGGCAGAGTGCATAATGCATGTGAGCCTGCAGAAGAGTTTTAAGGCCCATTTAATTTTTCCTTGCTCCAAATATGTAAGGACGTGGAGATTTCCTTTTCAAACTCACAGCTCTGCAGACTAAGGCTTTCTGATGCATCAGCTGGATTTACAAACTGGAGATCAGGAAGGAGGGGACATTTGAATGGCTGAATAGCTGAGTCACTTTTGTACTAGAAGGGCTGGTGAATGCATGTACAAAGAATATTTATTCCGGTGCAGGCAGGAGCATAACTCCTGCTGTTCCCCAGGAAGCTGACCACCTATAGGAACAAGCCTGTGAGAATGCAGGGCATTTACTCACAGATGAATATTTGATTTGAGATTTCCCAAGACATGAGTCCGTGGATTTCCCAGTGACTCAGTTTGAGTCTTGCTGCTTTAAAATTCAGATGACTTAGAAAAGGCAAAATCCAAAACCACAGGCTGGAGATTTCTTTTCCTTCAATAAGTCAAGTGAAAACACTGGTGGAAAAATGCCCTTTTGGGGGCTTTGTTCAGTGACTAACTGCTACTCAGCAGGCTTAGCACCGAGAGCCAGGCTGAATACACCCTGCCCAGCAAAACCAACAATGATCCTGAGCAAACAGTACTCTTGGGTCAGCTCAGTCCAGGCTTCAATGAAAGTGGGAAGAGAGAGAAGCCAGGACCAACACTCACACTGGAAGGATCATGCAGACTCTCAGATCTAGGCATGAGGTTTTGTAGACCTGGAACATGGGGTGAAAAATGACTCTTTTTTTTCATTTTTTAATTTTTATCTGAATGCTTCTGCCTTGGGAACATTGGTACACATGAAACTCAACCTGCTCGTCACCAATTTCTCCTGACAAGACAGTCCCATGACAAATGTATAGCTTTCCCAGTAATATCAGATACTTGCTGTACCTGAGAGGGAGGGAACAGAGTGAGACAACACTGAACTAGAACTTTAAGGGCATTTTAACAGTCTTTAAACGGCAGTTGGGACATTTACACAGACCACTGTTTCAAGTGGAAGCTCAGGGGTTCTTTAATCAACTGATTCATCAGCACGCCTGTAGAAGTGTGGGAGGAAGATGCCTGGGTACAGATTACTCCACACTCAGCTCTGCAGTTACATCCTATTCCATATGAAGGAATTGCTGTCCATCTGCCACAGCCCTGCAGGACCGTGGAGGAGCTGCCGAGAGGCAGAACCGCCCCGCAGGGGCTGTGCCCAGCCGGCCCGGCTATCACAGGGCCAGCCCGGCTGTCGCAGGGCAGCGGTGCACGTTTGCAGTTTTTCCAGGTGCCACCAGAGGGCAAGTTGCGATCGCGAACAGGTCCCGGCGCCCCCGCAAGGGGAACGCTGCCCTTGGCCGCCCTGCCGCTCCCGGAATAAACCTCTAAGCTGCTGCCTGGCACGGCCGGGAGCGGGGGAGCGCAGGAGAGCTGTCCGGGGGCTTACCCAGCATGCCGATCCCCAGCATGAAGGCATCCATCCCGTAAGGCATGACTCGGGACCGCCCTCGGGCAGAGCCCGTTGGGGACATCACCTCCTTCGGCTGAGCTTTTTTACACTCCACCTGTCACAAGAAAGAAAGGATCAGGCTCGCCTGTCACAGGCTGGATCACAGGACACAGCCACAGAGCACAGGCAGGCCAGGCAGGGCAGCCTGCATGACAGCCCATCCCAGCTCCAGCCACCTCCGTCAGCCTGCTCCACTGCCCTTCCCTGGCATCCCTGTCCCCAGCCTGCATGGTACCAGCCTTCCCTCTTGCTCTGCAGCCACCACAGGCGATGGGGAGCTCAAACATTGCTCTTCTCCTGGTGTTGCCCTTGATGTTCTACCTGACCCTGCACCAGGTCTTCAAAGCCTTATTTTCCTCAAAGCCTAATTTTACTCATTTCTGAATAAAGGTAAAACCTGTCCCCTCCCAGGCCACCAAGAGGTTTTGTTTAACTTCAAAATCTCCAAGTGCAGCACAATTCCTTGTTTAATTAGCTCTCCTCCTTGAGAACTCAGTATTATGCTTGTTCACCTCCATATGGTGAGTTTCTTCCCCAGACTGACTGCTGTGATTTTTGGAAAAATAGTCAATCTGATTCCCCACCGCAGAGAAAATGCATCAGAACCCAAGGGCCTTGCACCCTGCCAGTGCCCTGCTCTCTCCCACGCCTCTGTCCCTGCTCCCCCAGATTCTGCCCCAGACACTCACCATTTTGTTGTTGATCTCATGGAAGTGGATTTCACACACTTTTTCCACAATGTCTTCACTTTCAAATGTGACAAACCCAAATCCTGAAGATAAAGCAAAACTCCCTGATCAGGTCAGTGCTCTCACAGTCTGAACCCTCTACTCACAGCCTTTTATTGGCAGGAGAAAAGGACAGTACAATCAGCCCTTTCGAAAACAGCTGTCACTCATCTTCCCTCTCCAGCAAATTCTGCTTTTATGCACAAGAACAGGACTGTCCTCTTATAGATTGTCCTCTCCTATTCATCCTGTACTTCCCACCCACTCTGAACCCAATTGGTCTCAAAAACAGGTTTGTTTTTTTTTGAACTTTGCTATTTGCAAGGCAAACCACATGGCTGGTAACACTGGGGAGGATCTGAGCAGATGCTCACACAAAGAGTCAGTGGGGAAATCAACAGCTGCTTGCCAGGACATCACCATCCTTGCTAAACATATCCCACCAGCAGGAACACCCTGCAGTTCCTTCGAAGGCACTGGCCATAAAGCCTTATGTGAGCAGGCACAGATCAGCAGTGCAGCTGCACACAGCAAGGCAGATACAGGCACAGTGATTTGCAAAGTTTCACCCAAGTAAGGTTTGCATCTGGGCTAAGACAGCACAGCATGTTCCTGGCCCCTGGCCCATGCTCACACCTCCTTTCTCTCACCAACCCCTTTGCTGACAGTTTTGGCAAAGCCCAGCTTGGGTGGGCAGACTGCACTCCTCTCAGCTGACTGCAACCGTTTCCGGAGAACTGAGGCAGGTGGGAGGATGTCTTAAAGCTTGCCATGCAAGCAAGCTGGGGTTAAGCAGAGCTTTCCTCTTTTCAGAACTGGCCAATTCCATGGCGCTGTAAAATAACATTTAAAAGCAGAAGGGAATCCACTGCCCAGAACCCCACCCTTTCTCTGCACTGCCAGAAACATCTCTCTATAAACTCCTCCATCTGTCTGTGCCCAGGTAGTTTCACACCCTCCACCTCAACACCCACAAGCAGAGGAGCTCAGGAATTCAACAGCAAAACCCTGATGTCAAAAGCAATCCTGAGCCCTATCAGACCCCCACCAAGCCTGCTGTGCCCCGGACTGAGCCCTCACTGTTCACACAGTGGCTAGCATCTCTCCCTGCTGCTTCCCAAACGCCCAACAGCTCTATTTGGACCAGTGACTGGAAGGCACCCATGGAGGAACAAGGGTTAACGCTTCTTCCTTTTCAAGATGAAACTGGAACAACATCCTAGGACTGCCGAGGCCTGGCAGTTAGAGTAGATTTAATGGTTTTGGAAAAAAGCAAAAATCTGAAGGGCACAGAGTGTAGCAAGAGCACAAGGGAGAGTTCCCTCGCTGCTCTGGGGGCAGGGGTGCTTGGAAGTGCTTCAAACAACACACAGGAGAGCAGCCAGCACAGGGCTGTTACTGACCCTGACTGGGAAGAGGCTGAAGCTAAGTTTGCAGGTCAAGTTGCTGCCAATAAATCTCTGAGTTGGATGCAAGTGTCCAGCCCTGCCACACCACCAGGTAGTCGGTCTGAGGACTCACCAGGAAGGCAGGAGGAAGGCTCAAGGATGGGCTAGATCCAGATAGTGCAAATACTACAGCCTTGCTCCCATCCTGTAACCAGACTCCACCAGCAGGACTCGGGTAAGAAAAGGTGACCTGGGAGCATAAGTGGGCTCCAGGCCGAGGAAGGGGGCGAGAAGAAGGCACTCTTCAGGCTCCCGTGTCAGCTTTCCCAGAGCTCAGATTACTCGGGACAAGGTAAGACACACACTGCAGACTGGAGCCACGGAGGTGAGCACGCAGAGGAGGGGGCCATCTCCTCTCACGTATCTGCAACTCGACAAGTTTACAGCACAGGAAACGCACTGGACAAAAGCTCTCTGTGCTGCGAGGGCCACTGGTAAAGAATGCAAATGCAAAAGAATGGGGCGACTGGAGGCAAGATAAAGAGCAGCTGCGACCTGCATCCCCTGCTGATGGGATACTGACCCCTCCCTAGGCAAGGCAGGAGGCACACCCTCTGCAGTAACCTCTCCTAGGGCCAGAAGACAGCTCTCACCTCGGTGTCGGTTGGTTGTCTTGTCAAACATCAGCATCGCATCATCCACCTGCAAAGAGAACGGCTGCAGTCAGATTATTACTGCTGCAACAAGCACCCTCCAACACAATTGTTCAGAGCTTCCCTGGCCTCCCCAAACCTGAGGGGATCAAGATGAGAAATCCTGTCCCCAAGAAGGAAACACGGTGTGCATACACATGCACTGCACATAAGCTACCACACCAGACACTTCCCCAAGCCAAAACCAGCATGGTCCCGGTCACCCCACCAGCCTGGGGCAGGTGCTGCTGAGCTGAGCCCCCTCAGTCCAGCCCCTGGCAGCAAGCGACCCTGATTGTTTGCCTGCGGCTCCAGCCAGGGGCCAAGGAGCAGGGAGTGCATTGTTTCCAAATCCTGGCCTCAAAGCAGAGGAGAATCAAAGGGGGGCAGAGAAGCAAAGCTGGAGAGGGGAGAGGAATAAGGGGCCTCCCAGCGGCAGGGGAAGCAGAGGCCTCAGACAACAGAGCCTGCCTGGGAAAGCTGGGAAGCGCCCCCACCCCCACCCCAGAAGAGCCTTTCCTCTAAGTGAGGTTTCCCACTGCTGGAGGCTGTAATTAGAGCAAATTTACTGCAAGGCCTGAGTAGGGCTGCCTTCCCGGGGGGAGGGGCGGCCAGATCCCATCCCCCAGCCGGCCTGGGGCTACTCTCATCACCGCGTGGTGCCACTTTTCCCCCCACCTTCCCGCGGGTGTTGCCTTGCCGAGCCGCATCCGCTCCGCAGGTCAGCCCGAGTAGGGTTAAAAAATACCCTTCAATCCCCTCCGTGTAAGCCCCAGTGTAAACCTGTCCCACTGACCCATCCCTCCTCTAATACCACTGCCTTAATCCGATTATGAAACTGGACGTGCAAGTGCTCAGGGGAGGTGGCAGCAGTCTCCGGCCAGCAGCTGCCCTGGCCCTCCTCCTTCTCCATGTAAGACAGCCGCTCCCCGAGCAGCAAGCCCTGCACACCCCCCAACTCCACAGGATTACTCCCTTGCCTAGCTCCGGGAAGAATCTGCATTGCTGCCTCCTCCTGAACAGTCACTGGAGAGGGCAGAGCGCTGCTCATGCCCTGGCACAGGCAGCCACGAGCTTTGCCCATGGAAAGCCCAGAGCCCCAGTCAGGAAAGGGAGAGGCTCCTACCCTCAGCCCCCCAGAACAACACACAACACCCAGCTTCACCTCATGGCCAGGTGTATGGAAGGAGCCCTTGCTGACATTTCCAGTACCATCATAAGCAGACAGAGATCATATTTGATGCCCTTGGCCTTGTCTAACACATCCACTCCAGGTGACAACAGACAACCCGGCTCCTGCTCATCTCACACCTTTACCATCCTGGCTCAGCCTCCCTCAGCCAAGCAAACAAACACTTGAGAAATATGCCAAGCATCCAGGCTGGAGGCACAGGGGACATAAGCCTTGACACAGACCCAAAGCAACTTCCCAGGACACACAGTTAGGGAAATGGGCACTGAGGGCAGCTCCTCACACTGTCATTCCTCATCGCCACTTGTTTCTGCATCTGCACCATTTCCCTTCATGGTACAGCACAACTGTGATGTGCTGGAGGGAAACCCGACATGGCTGAAAAATAGTTCAAGAGGTTTTATTATCTGGTTTTGTTCATTTAAAAATCTAGATCCATTCCCCTATCCAGTTCACAAGAAGGCTGGAGAAATAGCTGTTCTCCCCCCCACTAGGACAAAGCTGTGTCAAAAGCAACCCAACTCAGGTAAGCTGGAGACCACAAACACATCACAATGAGAGATAGTCACGAGAAAAAAAACAAACTAGTGTCAATGAGCACAGACCCACTGCTGACTTACTCTGCCTGACGAGCCCTCCTCTCTGCAGGACCTGGGAAGTAGGAGCAACTGCAAGTGGGAGAACCCAGTGCACATCCACACAAACTCATGGCACAGAAATATCCCAGCAATGGCTGGGCACTGCCACAGCACTCAAGCACTCAGAGACAGGATATGCGCAACTCCTTCATCCCAAACCACACCATATGCTGTAAGGAGAGCTGCAGCCTTCCTCCTTCTGAGCTTTTTCCTAAGGCTCTGCTTTGAGTCAGGTGTCTACCCAGAACCCCAAAATGTACTTGCCTTGCAAAAATGTATTTCTTTTAACACATGTACTCTATTTGACAGCTGTTTCCTGCTAAAAACAAAATCTTATACAGATACATAAGTGTGTGTGTATATATATCTATATAGGTGTCTATACACACAACTCCAGGGCTTCAACTCTGTGTATGGCTATAACTGATGTAGTTTATTGCCATTACAATCAACACGGGACCATCTTTATGCCTCCTTTCAAGGCAACCTGTGAGCTGAGTTGGGTGGTCTCAGCACACACCTGTGAGATAAAGCAGAGCCCAGATCCCTGCTAACCCTTGCTACAGGGGATATACCTCATACCACACACGCCCTGGGCAGACCCTTGCACTGAGGCACCACATCCAGCACCCACCAAAGCTGTGCCTGCACCAACTCTACAACCACCGCCAGCCATAACTGGACAGCTATTGTGGTGAACCACCACCACATCCCCCCCCGCTCTTCCCTCCCCGCCCGCCACCACCGCGTTGGGCCTTTCCCGGCTGGGCCGCGCCGGGCCCCAACAAAGGCGGCCGCTGGCGGGGCCGTCGCGATGGCAACGCGGCCGCCATGGCAGCTGGGGCCCGGATTAGCGGCTCACAAAGCCGCCCCGCAGCGCTTGGTGCCTGCGGCCTGTGACAGGCTGCGGAAGGGCACCCAATGGGGGCCTCCAGCACCCCAGCACAGGCAAATCGGCATTCCCGAGGGATTCATCATCTTGTTCCAATCCCACTGTTGTGTGCAGGGACAACTTCCACCAGGTTGCTGCAAGCCCCATCCTACCTGGCCCTGAACGCTGGGATGGGACAGCCACAGGTCTTCTGGGCAACCTGTGCCACGGCCTCATCAACTTCACAGGGAAGAAATTTATCCTAAGATCCAATCTAAATCTACTTTCTTTCAGTTTGAAGCCATCTCCCTTTGTCCTGTCACTACATGCCCTTGCAAATGATCACCCCCAGAAACCTGGTATTTTGAGCTAGAGGAATTGAGACAGGATGACTTGGTGCTCCCTGCTCTCTCCTCTCTAGATCCTAAGTGTTTCTATGCCTCCCCTAGATAAGAAGGAAAAAAAGAGGAGTGATTTTTTTGCATGCTTTTTGTCTGGGCTAAAATGTATTTTTCAAAAAGTACCTATTCTAATTTAAAGGCCTTAAGTGGTGGCAAATCTAAGACACACTCATCAGGCTTGTGACCTGAGGGCTACCTACAAACTTTCATGCAAAAGCCATCCAACAGCCTGCACTTCCCTGTCCTCAGAAGCAAAGCATGATCTCTTCCTGAAGCCAAGATCCAAACTGAGCCTGCCACTGGATTCTCAGCCATTGACTAAAAATCACCCCTGAGACCCTGCCACCTTGAGCCTGAGGAATCTGCTCTCTTCTCTCTAGGTCCTAAGTGCTCCCATGCCTTTCCTGGACAGGCAGGAGGAAAGAGGAGCAATTTTTCTCCTGCCAGGTGCTAAAAAATGTGGGGCCACTTGGAAGAAAAATGAACAGAGTTACTAAGCCCTTTCCTGAGAGGGCCAGTCCCCTGAAGAAGTGCTTTAAAAGGGCATCCTTAACAGTTCCTTTTCACACAGTCTCAATGCAATTCCAGAAGCAGTACTGGACCCAAATGACCTGGAAAGTCTGTGTGAAAAAACATTTTCTGAGAAGAGGATACCACAACTGAAGCTTCAGCACCTCTCACTTAAAGGTGCCATAATTGTAAATGATCCATCCAGCCTTGGCCACTATACCTGGCGTTTCTCAGATGTTTAATACCACTCTAATATCTTTCATTCCTTGTTATCTGCTATGGGGGAGCCAATGACATCCTCATGCAGATTTTAAAAAATAATAATTTCCAATACCAGTTTGATAAGAAATGTTGGATGCACTTTCACCAGGGTTGATTTTGAAAGCTGTAAATATTCAAAGGGTTTGTGGAGATGGACACCTTCCACCTCAACTGCAAATAAAAATGGCTGAGCTGGTCCTAGAAGGAATCATGGCAACATATTTGTAGTAAAGTCAGGCAGAAAAATAAGCTCTTGAGACAGCTTCTATACGGAAAATATAAACCAAACTACCTAGAAACCACTTGGCCATCCTGTCAAGAGACAAGACAGCATTAACACCCCTGTGTGGTTCTCTCAGCTGCACCAACAGGACAGGCCAACTCCAGGGAGGAGGATGCATGGACAGAGAATCTGGCTCCAGGGAACAGGTGTCCTGTGCCATTAAGACCCTTCATACCCTACTCTGCAGACCACTCTCAGAACTCTGGGAATGAAACTTGGCCAAGGGGACAGAGCCTGCTCCATGCCACAGGTGAGCAGAACAGCCTGTCCAGGTGTTCCTGCCTCCTTTCCCACAGGCACCTGGCAAATATCAGATGAACCCCAGAGGACTTGAACGATCATTACTGCTACAGTGTTTTAGGCTATGTGCCTACCAGATGCGGAGCACAGAGAACCCTTTGTTTCAGAGGCATTGTTACCACAGGCCAAACTGCATACTGCCACAACAGCGGTGATCAGATTCCCCTTCTCCTCCCCTCCCCATCTGTTCATGGCATCCATGTTACGTGTGAGAATTTACATAAATTGCCCTCTGATCTGTGGAATAAAATCCAAAATCCAGTTTGGAAATCCACGACAGGTTGACAAGTAGCTTTGATCCCTGAAATTTCCAGAGAGCAGCAGATTAAGGATTAATTAATTAACATTCTCCCAATCCAAAGTGAGGAAAATCATGCCCACTGTAAGCACAGAAACAAGTCTACCTTTAAAGACATTTGCTATCAGTATCTGAAGGTTCACCCATTAGAGAGCAGGGAAAACTCATTTTATACACCCAAGTCAACCACCCCATTCTTCTGGCAGGAGTACATGAATACGCATTTTTAACAGACCTACACATCCTCATCAGATCCAGCACCTCAGATACTGTGATTTTCCCTCATTGCAACAGTAACAGCCATCACCACAGTGAGTTCTCAGGTCCTCTCAGGCAAAGTGTCCAGAATTTGGATGAAGTATTAGATGGCAGCCTAAAGGTCAGAACCCTCCTCAGACCTCAGATCTTTTTTCTTGTTTGCTTCCAGGGTATTTTTAGAGAGGAGAGCTCTCTCTGGGCAAGAGCTGCCTCACAGAGAGGCCGAGCTTTCATGACCGACTCATCCACACACAATTACCTGAGGCCCACTGAGAAATGCAGATTGGTTTTAAGCACTTTCCAAGCATCCTTGGTGCTGCATCTGATTAGTGAGTCATGCAAAGACATCACTGTGAATGTATTTCCTGCATTGCTGCTTCACCAAATGCAAAAGCACAAAACAAAACCATGAGTTCCAACACCTGATTTGGGTGCAGGCCCCCATTTCCAGCTTCTGTAAAGATCAGCTTCTCTCCTGATGACAAACAAAAGACTGACTGTGCCAAGTTAGAGCAGAGCTCTGCCTTGGCCAAAACCTCCCAAGATATCAACCAACAACAGATAACTTTGGAAGAACATAAAGATAAGGCAAGAATATTACCACAGACCCCAGAACACTACATCCCCTTCCAAGCCATTTGTGATTTGGAGATTTTCTGAATTCAAAGGGGTGTCTGTGTATGTTAAAAGACCTTCCATGAATTTGCCCAATAATTTTGGAGCCTATGTAAATTTTAGCAACAACATCCTGCGGCAAAGATTTCACAGTTTAGATATGCTCCATGATAAGAAAACTTTATCTGTTCTAAACTTCCTCCTATCTTGCAATTTATATGACTTTCTGTACCACAAAACTTCATCAGACCAACTCATGCATTAGAAAGATGATCTGAGGTTTTTTCAGTTTTGATTTGACACAAATAACCTTTCTTACAAGATCAGAGACCCAACAGTCCAAAGAAATTACTCCGATGGACAACCCCTTTTCCTCCCCAAAAACAATACAGAACAACATGTTCCCACAGGTCAAAGTAGAAGAAGAGAAAGCTGCAACTTGAGAATCCTCTGGCATTCTCATATGTGTTGAACTAGACAGAGGACTAGCTGTGCCTGAGGTGGTAGGTGCAAGACACCTTCCTTCTCTCTTTCTGTTGCAGGTTTCAGTGAGGGTGATAGCCTGAATCGAGAGAAGCTGTTGAAATAATTCCTTGTGCTGTCTAAAGATCTTCAACACCATCCAACTTAAGCCAAACTACTTGGCTACACATACTGTGAATGAAAGTCTTTCCAGGACTTCTGTTGAAAAATCCTTTAGGAAGCATGTGCACGGCCTGAGCTTGCATCTCAGAGAGATTCAAGTTTTGGAACCAGAGAAGTATTTCCTAGAGATCCCACTATGTTCAAAGCCCTCACAGCTGCACCTGACAAACCACAGCCAGCTTGAGAGCACTTGTCAGTCTCTCTCACTGTAGTGAAAAAAAAACCCTGTATTTTCTTTCTCAGGTAAAGAACAGCCCATATATTTTATGAGTGGGCTTATGAGTAATTTCCAGAATTTTGGAAGGGGAAAAAAAACCGCCAGAGTGATTCCTCTTTGAAGCAGAGACACTCACACTGCATTTGGGATCCTCTTTGAAGCTTCACCTTTTGTGCATGTTAAAATCAAGTATTTTCATATGAAGAACCGGGGTGCCAGCCTCCCCATTTCTTGCTTTATCACTAAGTAATACTTATGGATTTCCTTTTCACACATTTTCACCTTTCTTTTGCCACTTCAATTTTACAAAGGTGAGAGGAAGGTTTTGGACACAGCAAAGAAAGAAAACAAAACAAAAACAGGAGAAAAAGCAGAAATGCCAAAATGGAAAAATCAGATTTGGGAATTTTGTCTAATGAAACAGAAAACCATTTCCTTTGCAGCCCAACTTCCTTTTTTTTCCTGCTAATGGATGTAGGAGGTGTGCTGCTTCTGACCTGAGATGCACCAACACAAACCACCTTGGTAGACTTGTGAGCCGCAGTTCATGGATTTGAACTGGAGAGAACATTATGATAATCTAATTTGACTTCATCTGTTCTGCAGACCATAGCACTTCCTCTTGTAATTCCTTCAGCATGTACATGCTTTTTGTCTGGGCTAAAATGTATTTTTCAAAAAGTACCTATTCTAATTTAAAGGCCTTAAGTGGTGGCAAATCTAAGACACACTCAGGCTTGTGACCTGAGGGCTACCTACAAACTTTCATGCAAAAGCCATCCAACAGCCTGCACTCCCCTGTCCTCAGAAGCAAAGCATGATCTCTTCCTGAAGCCAAGATCCAAACTGAGCCTGCCACTGGATTCTCAGCCATTGACTAAAAATCACCTTGAGCCTGAGGAATCTGCTCTCTTCTCTCTAGGTCCTAAGTGCTCCCATGCCTTTCCTGGACAGGCAGGAGGAAAGAGGAGCAATTTTTCTCCTGCCAGGTGCTAAAAAATGTGGGGCCACTTGGAAGAAGAAAAGGGAATAGTTACAAAGCCCTTTCCTAAGAGGATAAGTCCTCTAAAGAAATCCTTTAAAAGGGCATCTTTAACAGTCCCTTTTCACACAGTCCCAATGCAATTCCAGAAGCAGTACTGGACTAAATGACCTGGAAAGTCTGTGTGAAAAAACATTTTCTCAGATGAGGATAGCACAACTGGAGCTTCAGCACCTCTCACTTAAAGATGCTATAAATCAAAGAGATGAAGACCACTCATGATGTCTGGGACACCCGTAAAGACAGGATTCTAAGAGACCTCTGAAACCTGGGAGGCCCCAGCACATCATAAAGAGACACCAAAAGAGATTGTATATCAAAATAATGTTTTCCATAAGTCACACCTGAAATTGAAGGCAACAGGCTTTTCTTAGCCCTACAAATCTTACTTTGGCACATTCAGAGCTCAGAACCCCAGACCTGAAGGCTACAGAAGCTTTCCTCTGAAACACACTTTCCCACTGATCCTGCTCATCAGCCATACCAAGCTCTCTACTGGAGAGAATCTCTCAGGAAACAGTTCTCCTGGCCATGGGTGAATTATTTGAGGCTTAGTCCTGAAGATGATTACAAGCCAGGAACGATACTTTACACAAGTGCTCTGAGGAGTCTCTCATCTGAAGTGAACAGATGAGTCAGAAAACTGCCCCAAAACCAGCAAGTCAATCTGACCAGCCCTAACCTCTCCCCATGGAAACTGCCCAGAGCCAAGGGGCAGCTGCTCCGGCCTCATGCAGGTTTGGAGTGCTGGATGTTGTCAGGGACACTGGTTCTTCAGAAATGAATCGCACTGAGCTATGAAGAACGCTCCCTTCTGCCCACTCCAGAGAACAGTCTCACACAACCAGTCCTTGCCAGTCTCCTGATGTCAGGACACCTCTCAGCACACAACCGTTAAACAAGAGAAATATAACAGCACAATGCTCCAAAAGAGCTGGAAAGAACTGCTCAGACTAGAACAACTGTAACTGCCTGTAAACTGAGTGCTCCATGACATGCTGCTTCTTTGAATTAGCAGGGATACAGTGAAGGTTAAAAGGAGATTATGCCCAAGACATTTTGTTTTCCCATCAAACACATCCATCAGCAGTGCGGGAGAACTTGCAAGTCAAACAACTTTCAGACTGCACAGACACATGGACACCACCACCTTTAGTGGTGGCACCCTCAAGGATACCATGTAAAAGCTATTGGGGACACAAGAGAGTTTGCCTATTTCTTATAGAAAATGAAACCATACAGAGCTAACAACTGGCAAACATGGGGATATCTGACCACTTTCTCTTAAGAGTGAACTTTGCACACAGGACATGCAAATTTGGCATCAGAAGCTGAACAAAGATTCTGAGCAGATACTTGTCCCAGATACTTCTGCCCAAAAGTTTCAGCAATATGGCAAATCTGGTTACAAAACTTCCTTTCCTTTCACTAATTAGTGTGCCTTAGCATAACATCACCCTTTTTCAGGAAATTTCAAAAGAAAATGAATACCAAGCCTTCATCCCCACACTGCAGTTCCTCTGGTACTTCCCTCCATGTCCATGATGCTATCAGCAACGTTCTGGCCAGGCTACCATTCACCAAACCATGTTCTTACCTCCCAACTGGGCAGGAAGGTCCCAACAGCTTCAGAACCCAACACTTCTTGCCCCAAAGAGCAAACTCATGCACACCACCACTGAACAACAGTGAAACAGTCACAATGTCCTGCCACAGAGGTGACTGCACTCAGCACTTGGGTACGATGATCCCCTTCAGTTCCTAATCCCATTAAAAATCTTGGGATCCTTCAGTCTAATACTGCTGATATCACTCCTGGGGATGCTGACAACCTCTTCAGCTGAAAGGTCACAACTGAGCCTCCTTCAATCTTCAGATTCGGTCCAGTCTCGCAATTCACACACCTGGCTGTCATGGACCATGGCACAAGCTACTTCCAGCCACAGCAGCCCACCCTTCCCTGAGCCACCTGCCACAGAAGAGCCAGACCAACACACAGGACAGCCTTAGTGCCAAACTTTCTTCAGCTATACAAAACTTACAGCACCACTTGCCCAAGACTCAGCAGAAGTTTCGGGACCAAAAGACTTATTTTCATTAAAAGATTATTGAAAGATCAATCACAAGGTTTTGACTTAGAAACAGGCCAAAATCAGAGGTTTGCTAAAGTAGCCAATCTGTTAGGAGTGTCTACAAACCTTCTTCCAGCATTTCAACAAACTGCAAATCTGTGAGCCACAAGATGCTTCTGGACAGGGAAAAATTGGAAAACCATTTCCCATAGCCAAACTCCTAGCAACTCTGGGAACAAGGATAAACTCTGTTTCAAATCACCACAGGGCAGGAGTCACTGGCTGGAGCCCCTACAAGGACATTACAGCCAGCCAGCATCTGTAATTGACCTTCAATCTACTTAACCCTTGCAAAAGACTCAAGCTTCTAATCCCGCCCCCACAAAAGTCCAGAAAACTCCTTTTGCCCCAGAAGCAACAGCTTTGATCCAACACCACTCAAGAGACTTACCTTCCCAAACTGCTCGAAATACTGTTTCACATCCTCCACAGTAGTGTTCACAGACAGACCACCCACAAATATCTTCTTTGTTCGGGTCACCATCTGGAAAAGGGAAGGACAAGAATTCACCAAATAAACCCAGAGCAAGCAGAGAACGAGACTCAAAAGGCCACTAACTCCCCTCTGCTGCCACGGAATGCTTTTCCCTTTGCTGCAGCTGAGCTTCCACCTTCTCAAAGCCCTCTGGCCAAACACAGCTGGCAGATCTGTCCCACACCAGATTCATGCTCTTGCCCTCACAGACCTCATCACATGTGCCAGCACCCAGCTACCACCTCCTTGTCAGAGAATTACCAGCCTCTCCCCTCACCAACCTGCCACCACTCCCTTGGCACTGTGACACCACCCCAAATGCACGGGGCATAGCTATCCCCTCCCCAGCCCTGCCACTTTGCACAGCCAGCCTCCTCCAGGCAACCCCAGAGGTACCTGCTCTGCTCCCAGGGTGGCAGGAGGCCTGCCAGCACAGGCAGGTTCCCCAGGCTTTGCCCTCCCACCCCACAAATTGCACTGCATTCCAGTCTGAAACCTCATTTCACTACCATTCCCCAGTTACTTAAATAGAGCCCAGTTAACACCCAGTCAACTCTGCAAGAAGGCAAAGACAAGATCCCTCTGCTACTTGTCACTGATACAGCTGGGACAAGGAAGAAAACTAACTACCCTGAGAGGGGCCATGGCTGCTAGGCTGAGGCACACCGACATCCTTTGAACCCACTCTCCAGCTGCATCCTCCCCTTAGCTGCTTGGCTACACCCCTGCTCTCAGAGGAACACATGGTCCTAATTACCCCAAGGAGCATAGGGCTAATCCGCAGCAATTCCCTGGCTTGGAGAGCAGCCCGTTCTAACACTAAAGCACCTTCTGTCACCAAACTGCTTAATGGAATTAACCCAATTCCTACCATGTGCTTCCTAGCTCCAGTTACTTGGGATACCTGCTCACCAATTGTTCTCAGTGCCTGAACCCCTTATTTCCCTTCCAGCATGAGTCTCCTCTTCCCTCTGCTTCTCAACACAACTTCTCCCCAGCTCTTTCACCCATAACAGCACTGGGAATACAGACTCTAAACTTTAAAACTCAAATCCAAGAGCCAAGTGAAAGGAAAACCCAAAGTCTAGAGGCAGTCTCCAGCCTGCTGCTGGCTCCTCAGCTAAAAGTTTCTAGCTGCACACCTGGAAAAAGTTCCTGCCACTGCATGTTTTAATGCCAGAGCCTCTTGCAGGTAAGATCCAACACCAAACTCCTTTTGCCTTTTCCAGTGCTGAAGCACACAAGGGCATTTCACAAAGCTAAATCCTTCTCCCCTTCCCTGCCATACACCTATTTATCACACACAGGTACACACACACGGCACTCTTCCACCCATGTCACATCACGGCATGGAGCTGTTCCACATCTCCTAAGGCCTTGAACTTCCAACCACTGCCTGCAACCTCAGAAGGACTAAGTTCACCCTAGGCAGCATTTAATCCACCAGCTCTATCTAGTGCATCCTGAAGTATAACCAAGGGGCCTCCTGGTTCCTTCAGTGCCATGCAAACTCCCAGCACTGCGCTCCAGATGAGTCCTGAGCAAACTCACAGCGAGCAGCTCTGTTGCATGCACTGGCCACCTTGCTCAGAAGGACAAGGTTCACCACCACAAATTTTGCCCTTTGGGGCACAAGGGCTGCCCACAGTGCTTACCTTGGGCTGTGCTCGGCGAGGGAACGCTACCTTCGGGTCAATCTGAAAGAAATGTGGGGAAGAATAGGTGAACACACTTTTCCTGCCTATTTACAGACACTGGGTTTCCTCCATGTGTGCAGCTGTCTCTGCCCATGTGGCACCTTGCTAAAAACCCAAAGGATCTACCTGAGGTGCATAAAATGAAGCTAGCTGCAGACATCTTTCCCTCTTGGTAAGGTGTAATTCAGGGAGACTACATGTCCCAGCATGCAGTGGTCCATCTCCAACTGAGCACTGGGCAGATGCACTGAGAGCCCATCACATGCTGGGATTAACAGGCTGGGCTGCACCCTCCCGCTCAGCCTGCCCCTAGGTGCCTTGCATCACCAGTCTCATATTTAAAGTGGTTTATTTTGCCCTTTTGCTCTCACCCATCACTCTGCCTACAAGTACAGAGTTCACTTGGGTAGTAACAAGCCAGAAAAGAAGCAGCACACAAACCCCCAAACGTTTCATCCCTTCAAACACAGACTGAAGCAATAAAAGAGCAGACAGGATGGCACAAATTAACCCGAGGAGCCCAGGCCCCCCGTCTGCGGAGGCTGCGGCCGCAGGGATTGTGCTGCCCCTCTCCCCAGGCCGTGCTGCACACAAAGCCGTGATGCCTCCTTCCCTCCCTCTGCAGGCTGAGCCTCCATTGTGCCTGTTCAGCTTCCCTATAAACCTGCTGCCGGCTGGAGCAGCCAGGCCCCACGCCGCCATCCAGGTGCCGCGCGTTCTGCTGGGCTCAGCACGGATGAGCGTGTGCCTACATTGGGCTCACACCACCACCAGCACCACCACAAAAGCTGGGACAACACTAATGCAGCTGCAAGCCAAACACCCACAAAGCCTTCTCTCCTCTGCAGCCACCACCTCTTTCTTTATAGCCTATTTTTACAGCAACTCCTGTAAAGTTACATCACATCGGGGATGATCCAGACCTACAAATCAGCTTACAAAGACCTGTGGTAAAGGCAGGTTTGGCTCATCCCTGCACTTGAACAGGCTGCAGCTGGGAGGGCAGCCTGGAGCCTTGTCCCATCAGCCCAAAAGGAACCTGTGTTTCTCCAGCTCCTCTCACTGCTTTGTTCAGCTTTTCCAGCCTGGCTGCCCTCCCATCCCGCATCCTTTTACTTGTTTCACAGTCGTGAAGCCTGCCCCCCCCCCGTGCCCTTCCACCACCTTCTCTCCCTGCTTTCCGCACCTCCATCCTGACTCACAGCTTACAACACAAATAAACTCAGCACGTAGGTAAACAGAGGCAAAAGTGAAGAGCACAAATAAACTCAAAAATAAACCTTCCTCCCCAGGCTTCAAGCGCCAGCAGATTAGCATACCCTCCAGTGCCTCCCCGGGGCATCGGAACTATCCAGGCCCTCCCCTCCCCACGCACACACACCCCCCCACCGCTTCCTGGCTAGTGCAGACACCCACAACGAATTCTGAGGACAGGGGACGGCAGGAGACCAGGAGGTTGATGACAGATAATAAGCAAAAACAATAATCTACTGTCTTTTACTTCTCAGCCAGTGTCATTCAGCTCCTGCCAATAAGATGCTTTCATACTCAGCAATGCTAAGCTCAGCTTCATTTTCTCATTACCCTGAGTGTGATCAACTGGGCAGAGATAACGTGTCCTCCTGGCTGGAGAGAGCAGGCAGTCATTTCACAAATTCTTCTGCACAACCAGCTATTGTTGCAGGTAGAGGGAGGTTGGGGTGACCGACTGCAGGCGCAGCCCTGGGAACATGCAGAGGGGAGTGAGTTTGGTGCCAGACTCAAGTTACTTAAACTGGACTGCTCCTTGGTGACTGGAGTCCTTCCTAATTAAAGCAAAAGCACTGGTACCTTATTCCCTCATTTCTGGTGTTAAAACAAATAGCCCTGGAGGAGTTGTGTTTCAGTGTCACCCACTGACGTAATGGATCCTTTTTACAAATCCAGATAGAAATCTGCTAAGAGCATTCAGAACTGCTCAGATTGTATCCAAAAAACAAAACCCCAGATCAGGCTGCTGTGAATGGAAGTCACCTGAGCTCAAACTGCTTCCAGTTCACCCCACAAGGCTTTGGGGATGAGGAATCCCACTGATGTCACAGGTGTACCAACAGGCCAGCCAGGTCCTCTGTAATGCTCTTCAGGCCACCTACAGCCCCATTTCATAGCTCAGGTCATGTAACTCCTATGTTAGTCCAGCTGTGTGTTCCAAAGCACAGGGAGGGCTGGGAAGGACCTCTGAGATGTTAAGTCCAAGTTCGTTTGTTCACTGTACCTCTGCCCTGCTGGTCTGCACTGCTGGGGAGCTGCAGATCACTCTCTCTACCACAAAAGACAAACCCAGCAAAAACTCAGCAACGGCAACAAAGAAACGACAGGGCGACCCAGCACTGCCAAGTGCTCTTCCCAGGCATGTAAAGAAACAACTCAAGGCAGCAGCCAGCTGCAGCTTTACAAAGTCACGCAAATATTTTACCTTGAGAATGCTGTAAAGCCAATTCTCCTATCAAGTATTTTCAAAAATAACCCTGTAGTCTGCTGCTATCTAACTTACAAAAAAGAGGAGTCTTTAAATGACAAGGCTGTCCTGAAGAATCAGGCCAACCGCCTTCATTAGTGTAGGAAGAATCAGAAAACAATGAAGCAACAAGTTGAGCAGACACTGTCTATCAAATGCTGTTTGCCAGGAGACACCAAGCCTCCAGAGAATGTTGTCCTTACAGGACACCAGGCCTTTTCTTGCAAAGTTTCATAAAACTCTTAAGATTTAGATGAGTTTGTGTCATTTAACCCATAACTCACGGCAGAGCCTTTCACCTCAGCAGGGAAAAAGCATATGGAGGTTCCATGTGCTAACACAAGACCAACCTCTCCATGAGGCAAAACACCCCAAAATATCTGACCCAGCTGAAAACTGCACTAAATAAAAAATAAGAAGGAAGGGGGAAGAGGATCGAAGTTCCTAACAAAGGAAGGCCCTTGCGAAACTGTCCCCATTCTCAGAGCTGTACCGGCAGGGCGAGCGGAGCAGATGCAGCAAGGAATTTCAATGGCTGGCCAGTCCCCACGCGCCCTGCGCCACGAGGCCCTTCTGTTCTCCTGCAGACCCCACCATCCCTCCCCGCCCTCATGGGCTGCACCGCAAGCTGCAGAGTGCCTTTGCACAGCCGGCAGCAGTGGCTTGGGGAGAAGAATGGACACCGTGGGTTTCAGCTCACTCCTAGCCCTGAAACACTTCCAGGATTAGTGCTACAACAGACATCCATCACTTGCCTTTCCAAGAGGGGTCTATGCCAGCCCACAGACTCATGACAGGACTAGCTGATCAGACACTGTGTTTACACAGGCTACTAAAAAAAAAAAAGAGAAAAAAGAAAACCCTAGGCCCTCCTCAAAAGACTTTATGGTAAACCCCCCTCAGAGCAAAAGTCACTTTACATCACTCCTGGAAGGAGGAGGGCTGGGAGTCCTCGGGACCCAGCCTCAGCCAGGAAGGCTGGGGTAGGTTTAACCAGGAGCTCCCGTGGGGAGGAAGGACCTGTGCACATCAAAGGGAGTGATCCAGGCAGTTAAACAGGAACAGACATAAATCTTGCGGCAACTCACGCTGTAAACCCTAAGAAAGAGGGTCTTGCTCTCCCGCCCTCTCCTTCTGCCAAGATAAAGACTAGGACGCCTGGGCCACACGCTGCAAGAAATAAAGCTGTGCGTTTGGACTCCTCAGCAGCCCTTGCCTGGAGCCAGAACATGTCCCCTCACCATGCCATCCCCTTGCAGTCCCCGCCACTCCCCCACCCTCGCTTTCACCCCAGGGCAGCAATAAGGAAAAGGAATTCAGGGGAAAGCAAGTCACTAAAACTAAAGAGAAGGGACCTCCCACTCAGACATCTCACCCCCACCCCTTGAAACAGCCTGCACATCTCCCGAGTGCCACAAATTCACAAGGCAGGACCCACCACATTACGCCATTAGTCCAGTGAACCACCAAATCTTTCTGCTGGCCCAGCTGGGGCTCCTCATCACCCCAACTTGCAGAGTGAGGGCTGGAGCCACAGCTGCTCTGAGAGGCTGGTGGTGGCCCACATGGGCAGGCACTGGCCATGCTCAGAGACAATAAAGTCCTGAATCTCCGTGATGGTTACAAAAACTTTGCCTGGGGAAACCACGAGAGAGTCTCTGGGGTGCACAGCATGAGGAGTGTCTGCCGGGAAGGGGGGGCACAGGCCACCATGGCCAGGGAAGCAGGGCCTGGGTGCCAGGGAACAGCACCCCTGAGAAGGTATCAATGCTCGGCAGCACACAGGATGAAAGGGCGGCTTCCCTCTCTCCAGACGCAGCCACATCTTATTTTCCGGGACAAATCCTCATCCCAAACGTGCTCAGGTGACCCAGCTTCGAGAGGGCTACAGTCACCTCCCGGATGGGCCTTACAACCAACGGGCGAGAGGAAAACCATCACCAGGATCCACAACCAAGAATCGGCACACAGTGAGCCCGGTGCTTGGGCGGCAGCTAGGCTACCCGCCGGCAAGCGGCACAGAGAAGGGAACGATCGATCTGTATCAGGAATCAATAGTTTACAACCTCTAACTGGAAATCAAACACTACAATCAACGGCTCCTCCGAGCACAGCCTGTGCACCCCTGAGATGAGAGAATGCACCCCTGAGATGAGAGAAGTCATCTCACCGTCTTGGAGTCCAGTTCATGTCTGGATTGGGCCAGGACCTTGTCGACGCCAGCCTGGTCCATGAACGTGACGAACCCGAAGCCCCTGAGCCCCGCAGCCCGGGCAGAAGAGGGGATGCAGAGAGAAGACAGAAAGTTGGTTAAAGTGGCGGTCGGGCCGCGGTAGGGGCAAAAGGAGGCGCGGGCCCGGCCTCTCACCTGGATCTCTTTGTCAGCGGGTCCCGCATCACCAGGCACTCCTTCACCTCGCCGAACTGGCTGAAGTACTCCCGCAAGCCTTCTGCAAGCACAGCACCCACCGTGGATGTCCCGTCCCGTCTCGGCCCGGCCCGGCCCCGCCGCCCTCCCCCCGGCTCAGCCCCAGCTCCGCCACCCCCGGCCCCGGCGGCAGGTGCGGGGCCCCGCGGTGCTCACCTTGCGTGGTCTGCCAGCTCAATCCCCCGATGAACATTTTGCTGCGGGAGAAAGGGGAGAGCCGTGAGCGGGGCCGCGCCAGGGGGCCGCGGCGCCCCGCGGGGGTGGCGGCGGCGGGGCCGCGCGGGGAGGGGAGGGCGCGGATC
>VZRF01008489.1:341677-448759 GCA_013396875.1 Vireo altiloquus
CGCCGGCCCGCCGGCCGCCCTGCGCATAAAACCCGCCGGCGGCACCAGGGCCGAGTGCCGGGAGCCGCGCCTGCACCGCGATGGGGGAGAGCGCCCGACTCCGGGCGCGGCGGCGGCGGGAGCAGCCCGGGAGCCTGTGGCCGCTTTGTCCCCGGCCGCGCCGCCCGCACCTGCCCCGGGGCGGCGGACAAAGGGCGGTGGAGCCAGGCCCGGCCCGGTGCGCTCGGGCTCGCTGCGGCGGACCCCAGAGACACCGGCCTGTTCCTCCCGGTGTTTCGCCGCCGCCGAGGGCGCTTCCAGGTCGGGACCAGGACCGCCCTGCTCACCCCGGGACCCCGGCCGGGCAGCGGGGAGTCGAGGAGCCTTCCCGGCGCTCTGGTACCTCTGTGCCCTCTGGCAGCCCACGGGCACTCTCCAGGGGTCAGGGGCTTCCCGGCCTCACCGCTTGCTACCCCGCACGGCAGTGCCCAGGCTGCAGGACCCGGGGCAGAGCTGCTGTCGGGCACCGCGGAGCCCCGTAGAGCCCCGCAGCACCAGGTATGCACAGCCCAGCCGCTCTTCTCTGCTCGCGGCTCACCGGGAAGAGGGTAGGCTGGTCCCTAAGGCACCGCGCAGTTTCTTGCTCATTCAGGCTGACAGACTCGTGCCGAGCCCCAGCCGAGTTCCACTGCCACACAAGTTCATTCACATGCTGCTTCTCGAGCAGGTCTGTGCACTCTGCCTCTGCTCTTGGCCAATCTAGCCCGGGTGCCTGGAGGAGCTCAGCGAGGAACAAATGAAATACCTGTAAAGTTGGAGTCAAGAGGAGAGCTGAAACCTCGCCTGACTGCACTCAAGCATCACTCTGGGAGAAGGCACTTGTTTGTATCTGTGGCATATCAGAACAGAGCAGTGCTCAAAACCTCTGGTGACAGTGCTATGAGCCCTTCTCATGGCAAGAATGTATCACTGGATCCCAGGCATGTGCTACTGTGCTGCAAAATACTCCCCACAGGCGTCCCTGCCTCTGCTCTTTCCAGCATGGGCCCCCCCCCGTATCCTCTCACTGCCTAAAGCAAGGTACTGATAGCTCAGGTCAGTGCCATCCTCATTTGACCTTTCTTCTCCTTCTCTCATGACTGTTTTTCCACATCCCAATACACATCATCTCCTTCCTGGAGGGGAACTACACCTTTGTTTTAACAATATTTTACAATAGTATCTTTTGTTACATGGGCTGCAACTCTGAGTTAAATTCATCCTCTGCCCATTAGCTCTGCCAAACCACTATTCACCCACTCCATTTCCAGAGCTGGATCAGTGACTGTCTCCTGGCCCTGTGCTTGGACACAGCAACACACTCAATACCAGAGACTTCATAGCTGCCCCTGGGAACTGAGCTATGCAGCACTCCAGCTCCTGCTGCCACTGGTCCAGACTGAGCTGCTTCTCCAGAATAACCCACTCGTCATTCCACAGGGCTGGAGTCATCACTTTGGGTGGAGGTGCCCTGAGAGGCAATAGGGCTGGTGCAGCACGGAAATATAAATAATGACATGCAGCGGTGGTAGTGCAGCTGGCAGTGACGGGCAGGACTGCCAGAGCCAGTGGAAGCAGCAGCGCTGAGGCAGCATCCCAGCCATCTCCTCTTGCATGTCCTGAGAAACCTGGACAAAGCCGAGCTACCAGATCCACCACTGCTGCCTGCCACACTGCCCAAACTCACTGCTGCTCTGTTCCTTCCTGACACCTGTTCTCTCCCATTTGGAGGGCAAATACTTCAAAGGGGGAACTAACTAACACCTTCAAGTCACCAGGCATAGGTTTTATGTTCCGTAATTGCCCAACCTAGGCACACTACTAATGCTAATTAAAAACAAGAAAGAGAAGAAAAAAAAGAAGAGCTCAGTGATGGACTCACTAAAGGATAACATCTCCTGGTTTGCTATGAGTGCATTACTATAATTTTAAATGTGTATTTTTAAGACAGTACAAGTCAAGAAATCTGAGGGACACTGTTAAAATGCTTCATTGTGTCTTTGTTTAAATTATGTTTATTATTTTATCCACTTTTTTCCCACCAAAATAATATTGGAGAGGGGAGAACAGGATCAATGTGAATCAACATCTGTTAAGATCAGAGGGAAAAAAATTGAGCCTTCAGGAA
Source organism: Vireo altiloquus (assembly GCA_013396875.1). Classification (NCBI taxonomy): domain Eukaryota; kingdom Metazoa; phylum Chordata; class Aves; order Passeriformes; family Vireonidae; genus Vireo; species Vireo altiloquus. The sequence continues at coordinate 343,824 of VZRF01008489.1, forward strand.
GATTTGGATGTGGCTTGACTTGCAGCACTGGCAATGACACAGTAACCTACCATGTAACTTATTCCGAGGTTGTTTCCAAAACATACACACGATATTTTGTATTTCCACCTTACCACCCCTAAGTGCTTAGAAAGTATCAATTCATTTATCTCTGTAATGCACAAGACAGCGGGTCTTGAAAAATCTGCTGATTAGTGACAGTAGGAAGCTTTCCTCATGGAGAAGTAAATATATAAAACATTCTAGACTTTATGATTAGAAAGATGATCTGCCGAATATAAAATAATGCAGCATTGTAATCTTGGGGCTGCAGACAGACAGCTGTAGTGCCTCTGTGGCTGCTGCTGAGAGGTTGCCAAACACCAGTGAGATTAACAAAACTGCTCAGTTTTCTTGCTGCTATTCAGTGTCTCATGTGTGGTAGAGTGACACTATCAAAATCATGTCCACTTCCTGCTGAGGAGGATGATTGGTGAAGCTCTGCCCAGCACTAGTGCAGACACTGGAGTTATTCATGGCGAGAGGGAGGTTCCAAAAAGTGGAGGTTAGGGGAGGGGCAGGGAGAGCAGCCGCCTCTTTTCCTCCCTCATCATATAAAGCTTAAGGAGACCTGTCTCTAGCTGTGAGGTTTTGGCAGTCAGGAACTATGAAAAGTTTCACTGTTCATTTAGTTTGGACAGTTAATAAAAAAATTTGAACTGAAATTCAAATAATTTTTGTAACACTTGCATTACAATGCTGAAGATGCAAACCTGGAAGGTATTAACTGTGGTTCCATAGGCAGCCTGAGGGCAAGCCAGGCTCTGGCAGTGGCTGCCGGTGGTGCTCATGCCTGCTTCGGGAGGGATGCTGACCCTCTGCAAAGGCTGACGGCAAAACTCTGCTAGCCCACGCACGAGGCAGCCAGGGGTGTCTGCCTTGGGAACACACTGCTCCAGCCACCTCCTACCTGGCAGGAGCTGACTTGGGGCAAGAGTCAGGCACTCAGGCAGAGAGGAGCTATTTAGGGAAATTAAATTATTTTGATTTCACTGAGGTGGGGGGAGGGACAGAGTCAGCAATAGGAAGAGAAGAATGACTGCAAATGCACAAAGGATTTCTTTACTTCATATAAGAAACTTCAGGGAGCAAGATTCATGGGACTGTTTACATGGTGCAGAGCACTGAAGAACAGGAAGGGTGGGAATGCAGAGGAGGAACAGGGTGGCATGCAAGAGAAACATAGGTGTTAATAAAGAGCAGGAGGAAGGGGAGTAGGAAGAGTAAATAGAGACAACTGAGATAACTGGAAAAAGAGTGAGGGAGGAGAGAGAAGGAGACCACCCCAATTACCACAAAACAGCAAGAGGGATTGGAGCCTCAGGGGGAAAAAAAAGGGAAAGAAGTCTGCAGGGGATGGAAAATAAAGCATCAAGAGAACTTGCAGTGTGGTAAATTCAGTGTACGGATTCAGCATAAAATAGCAAAACCAGAGAGATCTCTGAAGGACAGTAGGAGATTGCAGGCTTCTACCGGCTGTCCTGGAAATGATGGCTAAGGGAAAAAATCAGAGAGCCCTGCCTGCTATTCTCCCTCTCTACAAACTCTAAAAACTACTACGTGGCGTCTAGTCTCCATGATCCTATCTAAATCAGTCCAGCAAATGAGGGAGGAAGCCCTGGCTGCTCAGCTCTAACACAGGAGCTGTTCCATGCACCGAGTGTGCCCAGCACCACACCAGCCAAGTCCAGGTTCCACCTCTCTGCAGCAGCCTGCAAAGGATCCCCCCTCCCCAAAGAGGAGCTGGAAACATTTTCATTTCCCAATATAATTTTTTTTTAATGCACTAAAGATTGCATATAAAGTGACAGAAAGCAACAACAGATTCGAAAAATGAGACCTCTCTCTTCGAAACTGCCCTGAGCTCTACTTTCCCTCTAACCTCTTAGTTACCATTTGTCCCAGTCACTGCTTTCTGCTCCATCCTTTCTCCTACCTAACTCCTTCCCAGTCTTCACTTCCTATGGAAAAGGGACCTTTCTTAGAGCATCCATGCTTAAGAGGCTCTTCCCCAGCTGAGAAGCAGAGCATTGCCTCCTGCTCTTCCCCTCCTCGCCTGGAAGATCAGAGCTTGCCATGGTGGGATACAGAGGGACTCATTTCCCCACCATTAGAAAAGAGAGATGAGGATGGATGCAACCAAAATCCACCAGATAACCTGAACTGTTTTAAAGAAGATTAATTAAATTTTTTCTTGTGCTCACTGAAAGTAAGGCAGTAGGTTCAGCGGCCACAGAAAGAGATAAATGTTAGATATCAGGAGAAACTAGCTACTAGAAGGATGGCTAAAGATGGGACAGGTCAGCCAGGAAGGCCAGGGAATCCCCATTCATGAAAATTTTTAAGAATAAATTAAGCAAATGTCAGTTTGGTGATCACATCCTGTTGTGTTCTTGCACATTACATGCATAGATGGAGCCTAGAGAAGAGGAATAACAGAATTTTAAAGGCTTTGGTCCATGGGCTCATATCAGGGCAAGTAACAGTGCAGCATGGGACCAGGCTGACCAAATACCATCAGGACTGAGAAGAGGTCTGGGAATGAGTTGGGTGAAGAGGGGTAACAGAAAAAGTTCTGGGTCAGGTTTGAGAGCTGCCAGACACCCTATACAAAAGAGGTTTCTGTATTTACATTTTTAAAAAGTATTAAAGTTCTGAATTTAAAATAAAATCCTGTTCCAGTGGAGGAGAGTAGGGCAGCCAACACAGCTTTTCCAATGTCTCCTTGCAGTGACACTGCTGGTGCCTGGCTGCCTAGCCTGCTGGGCCTCCAGCACCAGCTCCTCAGGCAGTGATGCTGCACTATCCATGGACCTACACATCCTCTGCAGGTCTGACGCATGTGTGAATTATTAATCTGGGGATGAAGTCAGCACCATGTCAAGGACCTCTAAAATCTGCCTCAAACAAGGTAGAGTCCAAGAGAATAGAGGAACAAGGGGAGAACAGGGCTCAGGGGAAGGACTGGATTCCACTCTGAGATGCTTGCAGGAGGCAGAAAATCTGAGTCCTGGCACTATCCCAGAGCAGCACCAGAAGCAAGCACTCATAGGAGCAAACAGACGCCTTTTGGCTCAACACATGACCAGGAGCTGGGCAAGCAGAAGCTGTTTCTTCATCCCCTCTCTTTCAGAACATAATCAATTTCCTACCTCTGCTATAGCACTCTCACTGGCTTTTAACTCTCCCATTTCTTCAAGACTTATTTTCTAATCTAAGTTGATGGGACCTTTGCTCCACAAATCCCAACAGCACTTCTCAGAGGATGACATTATAGCATTCAGGTACTATGATGGTGTACAGTAACTGGGGCTAAGTAACTGTTAAACTTAACAGCACAACATTGAGATGGTTTGGAGAGTATTTGGAGGAAAGAACAGAAAAGAGCACCTTTAAAATACAGGGTGCATGCTGGAAGTCCTGAGATGAGAAAGGCGCAGACCAAGGCAAGTGTGCAGGACAGAAATACACACTGTAAATCTTCCTAAGCAGCTCAGCCTGTCCTGGTTCCTCAAGGTTTTGCCAAGGTATTTTGTTTGTACTTGTCACATGACTTACATCGGACATCACATCCTAATCAAGACAGACACCAGTGTCTTCCCAGGCAAAGCTCCCATCTTCAGATTGCAGGAGAGGCTTAGCTGCTCTGTACACGTCACTGCTGCCTGAGCCTCCTCCCTGCTGAAGGGAAAAGGAGGCAAGAGGCTGCCAGGGTCAGGTCGTCTCTGGTCATTCTCCTGTTTGCTTTAGAACAGGCTACTGCAAGGCACAAACTCAGAACTGTTATACTCAGAACTGTGTTATACTCAGAACTGTTTTTCTACAGCAGCGCACCCAGCACAGATGCTCTGGGGCAGGAGTGGTGTCCACCAGAGAGGGAGGGCTTCTCTGACCTCAGGGCACAATATCTTCACTCAGGCTTACAGGCTCCCAATCTTTCCAGGCTAGGGAATGTGAAATGAGATGGCTGTTACTAAATACTCTAGTTTCAGCAACCTTCACCAGCGTTTAAATGTGTTTGGAACTAGAAAAGGCTCAAAAATTTGTTCTTTGATCCCAAGACACAGCTATTTCCCCTGCCCACACACCCTGTGAGCTGATCTCTAACTGAAGAGAAGCTCTCATTCTGCACTGCCAAAGTCTACTGGGAAATACTTTGCTCATGCTACTACTTGTCCATTCTTGCCCATCTTTTTCTCACTTTTCACAGCCTTTAAGCATTTATCTTTTCACGCCTTTGCCTGCTACAGATTTCCCTCAAGGGTAATTTTGCTACCTTAGGGTCCTTATGCCGTTTTCTTTTCTCTAGTGTTTTTGTTTGGGTTTTTTTTTTTGTTCCAGACATAAATTTACCAGCCTACCTCATGCCCATGCAGTTCCATGAGCTGAGGTAAACTGAGTTATTGACCCTTTTCCCACCAGGAGCAAGTAGTGATTCACAAACTGTACTCCTCAGAGCTCCCAGCTGGCTGGTGGCCAAGGCACTGCAACAGCTCCCAGATCCCTCAAGGACAGAAGTAGATGTCCAAGGCATTATTTAGCACAAGGCTAAGACAGACAACATGGAGATACTCCTTCAAAAGCAGGGACACAGAGGAGCAGCAGGAAACCTCTCTCACAGTGGAGGTATGAAATGTGTATTGAAACCAACCCTTCAGTAAAAGTATGAATGAAACAGTAACCACTACAATTCAAAGTTTCTGTCAGATACATGCATCAAAATAAGGAACAGTAATATTAAAAAATGCTTAAGGCTTAGACAAAAATGTGTCTAAGATTTTAGTTCCATCTCCTTGCCATATTCCCAATTATTCAATGAGCAATTCTGCACTCCTGTTTGCAGGAATGATCAGTGCCTTTTTAGAGATACCAGAAGAAAGGGCTCTCATGAGTTACATGTGAATTAGAGGGATCATACTCTGTCTTAAGAGATCTTGACTAACTGGACTTGTAATCTGATTATATGGGTGTTTTTGGAAGCCCTGTGCAGTGTGTCTTGCCCTGCTCCAGCCTTTCCCTTCTGGAAGTAACCAGGTTTACTGCTTCACAGACACCCTTGGGGTTTGGAAACTGCCCACTTGTGATGGATGGAAATGGTGAGGCATCTTCCAGAACTTCCCACAGATTTTAAATGTTTGAGTCAAGAAGCTGGAAATGAGTAAACATTCCTCTTCCAAAGAAGGCCTAGGGAAGCTCTCAGCAGACAGTGTTTTCTACAAAACAAGCTCGTGGTGTCCCATGGTGCACACACAAGGTCAGGGTTTGTTAGCGGCACAGGTGACCAGGTTGAAAGCATAAGGCTCAATGATTTATACTTTCTCTATGTTTTTAGCTGCAATGTGTCCTAGCCTCTGTTTACTGGCACTCTGCTGGACACCCAGGAAACCAGTAGGAGTGTTTTCCTCTCTCAAATGTGGCAATGTTCCTGTAACAGAAAGTGTATTTAAATCACACTTTGAAGGGTGAATCTAAAAGGGCCTCTCTGGTGTTTGAAGAAACCTGGGAACAGAACAGACAGTTACTAGTAGAGCAGCTCTGGAGTAAAACAAGTTTTTGCATTTGGAAAGCTGCTCTTACACACTCCTGCTGTCAGGCAAAGCATGCACAAGTGTGTTGGTCATTCTGGAGCCTTGAAAGCAATGCAGTGTCTGGTAAATTCATTCCCAGATGCTGGGAGAACAAGGGATTGTGGGAGCCAGTGCAAGATGGGGAGGGATTTACAGAGAAAAAGAAAATCAATGAAAATTTGTTCAGCCTTACTTCCCTTTTGATTCGTTTTCAGTGAGGCTGCACTAGGAAAAATTTTAAGATTTTATGCTTGTATTGCTTTAAGGACAGGAATGCTGGAAACAGAGGTATTTGATACCTTTGCTGCTAATTACAGTGCAAGCTCCCTGTGTCCTGACAATGCCCTTGTCCCTGACCTGGAGGGGCCTCACTGTCTCAGGGTCAGCTGTAATTTAGTTTCAGGTCAGACTTGGGACTCTCCTGCCAAACTAACTGCACTTTGTTTTGAAGTAGAGACCATTTACTAGCAAGTCTGAGACCATCGAACTCATTTCACTAACAAGAAACAGGAACAAAGTGTCGAGCCCCCGAGACCAAAGTCAGTGTTCGACACAAGAAGAGTTCAGCTGCATCATGAAGGAAGGGGCTATTCTGCCCACGGAGCCACACAACCACGGGAGTTCAGATCTTCTGCTCTCTTCAATGAATCAAGTTTATTACAGACAAGCCCAGGGACCAACTAAGCCGTGCCAGGCCCTGAGCAGGCAAACAGCACTGTCAGCCAGCCCCCACCTTAGAGCGCTGCTACACAGTTGCTCCATTTCACAGGAGGTTCCAGAGGAGTGAGCTCTTCAGTAAAGCCGTAGAGTAACTGTTTGTGTTTGCTCCTAAGTCTTTCTCACAAATCGACCAGGTGATGTGGGCCAAGAAAACTCTCTTTTGCTACTTGAAAACTGAGGGTTTTTTCCCCTACCTCAACCAAAAAAAAAGTTTAAAGATCTTCAGACAGAATGTGTTGCAGAAAATAACTCAAAACTGTAAAGGGAAATACTTTTTATCTTCCCCAAATAATCAGCCCTCTCCAACTCAAGGGAAAGTTGTACTTTTTCTACAGAAAAATAGATTTTGATTCTGATCTTCTTCCCCTTCACCATACTGATGGACAGAGATCCTACTGTCATGATACCTGAAATTAACTTGTCACTTAATGAACAGTTCTTTAAGTTTTTTGTGTTAGTCTGAGCACCCCATGCATTTTGCATATTGTCAGAGTCCTTATTCTTTTACATTTATGTAGACAGAGGGCTGGGTTTGCTAAGGAAAACCCATCCACAGCACAATTTTTTTTTAACTCTGCACATCACTGCAACAAGAAGCCAACTTAAAGAAAAAAATCTGGATGAAAAATTGGTGCCAATTTACAAAATAGTAAGAGGTTTTTGACATCAAAGGAAGGTTCCGTGTGCAAATCTATAAGCATATGAGTGAGATAGACAAGTATAGACCCAAACATGATTTTTGGGAACAGTAAAATATATTCAGCTCTAACTGATGGCCAGAGTTCAGGTTGTTGGTAAGATGTGAGAGATCACAACTGTAGCAAGGAACTGGACCTCTAAGGGATGTTCAAATCTTTCTTTCATAGAAGTTGACTAGAAGACTGCAACACACCCTGACATGTGTTAACACTTGTTCCTTGCCATGCTGGACAGCTGCAAAGCAGTGTGATAGGAAGAATTACCAGCCCCACAAACTCCAAATGAGTTCAAAATGCACTATTCCCGTTGTCAGACATCACAGTTCCCTAACTGCCTGTACACCCAAACCGCTCGTCTAAGCATTGGTGCCTCTGCAACTATGAAACCAGCTTCCAAGAGCTCATTTCAATTGCCAGAGCTCTTTGTGGGACAGGTCCCAGCTACCCAAGAGCTGGGTACCTCCTTTGTGACTCCCTGAGAAAACCACATGTTTCAGGAGCAATGGAATTGCCATACACCAGAACAAGGCTCTGGAGCAGAGCAGATAGCTTCCTTGGCAGCTGGCCCACAGCGTTGGAGCTCACTCCCAGGAGAGATTAGAGGGAGTAAAAACCTCATTGCAATCACAGCAAAGTGCTCAACCTGCTCCTACCAGAGATTTCTCACAAGAGCAAAAAAAAAATCCAAAAGTATCTCTACAAATAGGAGCCTACAGGAACAGAGAAAAGATAACCCAGTTAATGTCATGCACACAGCTTTCCTACCAGCTTGGGCAACACTGATAAGTAAAGGACAGGCAGAAGCTCTTAGCAGAGCCTGTTTTACACCTGGAAGATTACCTGGCTAACATCTGGACAGAGAATTGTCTCCCTACTTAAAGTCACCCAAGCTCCAGATCCGCTGTTGCAAAGCTTTCGAGTGAGGTTTTTTAAATTTGGAAGTTGAATAGCATGAAATGTATTCTATCCCCCAGACGACCTTATCCAAGCTCATTTTCAGGACACAATAGAGGACAGAAGCTACCCTCAGGTTCCCAGGTAGTGCAATTTATACCCTGAGGAAGATGAAAGTACAAACTACTTGGACTCACTTAGACTTTGTGTACTTTCGGACTCCCCTGCTACTTCAAGTGTCACTACACCTGCATGACCCCTACAGAGAGGGGAAAAGGAGAAGGTTTTCACTCATTTCAAGGAAGGTTGAGCTTTGCCCACAGACAAGGTAATTTTCTGTCTACACACAGAGGAGCTGTTTCCCAAGGGCACACCAAGAGCTCCTTTTGAGACAGTTCCCAAGGCTGGAGCTCCTGCAGGGCACCACTTGGGCTCATCCCCAGCCTAGGAGGCTCCTGGGAACAGGGACACAATGAGCATTGACTGCCCAATGGAGGTCATCTCCCATCCTCTGCTTCACTGCCACCAAAGTAGGACTTTGTAAGGTGGAGCATGAAGCTCTGGACAGGGCTGTGCGGGTGGCAGCCCAGACTGGGAACTCAGGAGCAGCAAGGAAGGAGAGGATGCTGGAGTGGAAGTGATTTGAATTAGAACAAACTGGCTGCTGAATGGAAGCTTTTATTCCAGCATGGAGAAGGCTTTGTTAGTCAAGCACATGTGATGCACAAAAGCCTCCACTTGAATTCATTGAGTTTTAATTGGTTCTCAGGTGGGGGAGGAGATGGGTGTTAGGAATTAGGGATTCCTTAAAGAGGCAGTATCATTAAATCTTAACGCCTCTTCCCTCTCACCACCCCCAGCTTCAGCTTAGGAGTCTGGCCTCATTCAATTGTCTCATGTTAGAGAATCAGAAAAACTGAGGGAGAGAAAGGGTGGGAGGGAGAGTCACTAATAAAGCCTAAATGGAGATCAATGAATGAAGAGTGTGAGGGGCAGGAGGAAGACTGAGAAAAGAAAGAGGCTGGTTGGAAAAGGAGGGAGGTCACACGAAGGCAGGGAAGAGAGGAGAACCTCAAAGGGATTAGGGAAAGAGAGGGATGCCATTTGGGTCGGTGCTTTCTTCCCTCCCTGCATTCCTTCTTTTATTGAACACTTAAAACTTCCTTTGGAGATCTTCTATCTCGGCTCTGTAAGCCTGTGCTCCAAAATAACAGTCAATCACCAGAAGGAAGGAAGCAAATCCTGCGATGAGTATGAGGTGCATGGTGCATGTGCACAGGGAATGACAGCAGCAAGAGAAACCTGCTTGGAAGGACCTTGCAAGAGCTGCTGCTTGTTTTGCCAGACATAGCGCTTTTCAGACAGAAGTTTTGTTACTAAGAGCCTGCCACAGATGTAGCTGACTCAAGGTCCTTGTGAGTGAAAAAGAAAGGGAGTAATCAGGAGCTAAGGAGATTTCACAGTCAACATTGTAGGAAGTTCAGCACACTGCCTAGTGTACAGAAGGGACCCCAGGTACCTGTGAGCCAGACCCTGACAGACAACTGCTATGTTGTGATGTGGAACACACATGTCACAAATGTGTAATGATTTCCATCAGTCCAATACATCACAGGAGAATGAATTTATGTTGATTTAACTACTACACTTAGAATTTAGATAGGTAAGTGAATGACATACCAAATGCACTGCCAGCAAACACCCACTCAAATGCATTTTCTTTTAGGGTTCCTGACAGAAGAACACTGTTTCTATATTTAAGACAGACAGTTTATCCTGTACAAAGCCATGCACAGGAGATATTCTTTGCAGGAATCACTGCTTACTGTTTTATTATAATTCTTCGTTACAAAATTAGACTGCACAATCTCTGCTTGTAGACACCATGGCACTAAAACCGTGGCACTGCAACCAGTTACTATACAAACTCAAATAGGAGGTCTCTGACTTCTTTTCAAGGACAGTGTGGGATGCTGAAAACAGCATTCCCATGGTGGCTTCTCTCTGAGAGACTGTCTGAGCCAAGTAACTTACTGTGTTGTGAAATCTGAAGAAAACACAAAATTGTCCACTGACATAGCTGTGGTACTGGGTAGTTCTCCTACACTAAGCTTATTCATGTATTTCAGAGCACAGGAGAAAAAAGATAGGTTGGTGAATTCCCCCATTGAATGTGTCATAGGATTCAATTTTCTAAACTCCCTACCTGAAAGAGGAGCCTAAGTATCATTTAGAAGTGACACAGAAAATGAAGTCTCATTTGGTCCTTAACTCCAACTGAAAGGTCTCCACCTGGCAAAGGCATTTGTGAGCAGTAGGCTGCAACAGTGCCTGGCACCAGCTAGAGAGGAAGCATTTAGCCACACATGGAGAAGAGCTAACATCACTTGCCTTGATTTTTAATACTGTGAAGTCTACACACAGACTCTGCCAAGCTGCTTACTGTCACCACTTGCCGAGTGACAACCCACGGGAGCCCTGCCCTTCAGCAGTAGAAGGGCTTTCCTCCAACAAGGAAGTATCTTCTGGGCAGCTCACATAGGGAAATACAAACAAACAAAAAAATCCTAGCAGAGAGGTATTATTTTTCCTTGTCGAGAAATGTTTCCTGTGTGCTTCAGCTTCTCTCTTCTCAGAGTGCACCTGCATTGTGGGTAAAAGAGTTATTTCGTTTTTTATCTTAAAGGTTTTAAATAATCCACAGGCATAATTTCAAATTATATCTGACTCATTTGAAGCAACCAGCTGCTCTCCATCATCAACAGTAACATGGGTGAGTCCATCTTTTTGTGCATAGTTCTAAACACGATCCCTGCCCTGTTGGAGAACCACATCACTCTGCACAGGACCAAGCAATTGTACTGTTTTCCTACAACCCTGATTCCATGCTAAAGATAGAAGAACTTCTGTTATTATCTTCCCAGCAGCAAAAGGTAGGAAAAGGCTGTTGCAGTAAGGATGGGCAAGGTCATGCCTCCAAGACTGTTCCCTATATTTAACCTACACTTTTTGCCCTGGATGCATTTCCCCTCCTCCTAGCAGTTTGCTACTAACAGCCTTTCCTGTAATTGTTTTCTTCCTTTTCAGATATGTTTAATTTATACTTCAGTGCTGGAATATTAATTTCATAATAATTTCATCTTAATTTCATAATTTCACCTTGTTTCTCAAGAATCCCCTATTTTGTAGCTTTCAATAGAATCAGACATTTATGCCATTGGAAAGAAAAATATTAGGGGAAAAAAATGTCTCCCAGTACTCTCAAATATCTCTTTACTCTCCTATGGCTTTCAGTGGATGCCTTTGGTAGTTGGGATCTGCTCGCAACCTATTTCCTAGCAAGTACCATTTCCACAACCTCTTGGTATGCGATAGCAGGCACTTCTGAACTGCTTCACTACACAAGCCACAGATTTGTCTGACACAAACAGTGTCAGTTATCACAGCATCAAATTTTCTGTGTGCAGCAGGTCTCCAAGACTGCCATGAATTGGAAATTGTTTTGCTACCTCTTCTCAATGCCTGATGGGACAGGTATCTCAGCAATCAGCAGTGGCTTTGGGGCAAAGTGTGACTGACACATCTGTATCAACTATCCAGTTAATTTTATTCCTGGCCTGTTTATATTAAGCCTCATGAAGCTCACTGTATTTCCTCCTTTCCAAGCAGGAGAGATAGCAAAACCATCCTTTCAGTTCCAGAAGCAGTTTAGCTACAGCTGCTCCACTGATTAGACTCGCTTCACCTCACAGGTCCTCCTGCAACCAGATTGCCTCTTTCTTTTCGAGTCTAAAATCACAAAATGAAGCCAATCCTAAGCAAAACTTAGCCTTAACAAGGTATCACTGACAATTTCAACAGGACCTCAACAGAAACATCCTGTGCTGAGCTACTGGTCAGGCAAAAATTTTTACTTTCTGTTATCCTCTAGGAAGGGGTTGATTTGTGTGGCTGCTGACACAATTTCAACAATATGAAGGCCACCTACAGCATAGGCCTTTACAAAGCTGGTCAGAATGTTCAAACAGAAAGAAGCCCTAACATCCTTGGAAATCACTTGTTTCTGCTCCAATGGACAAGCCCTTGCAAGGACGCTGGGAGCACCCATCCTTTGCTCTGTCAATGGCCACATCAGCATCATGTGCTGAGCCCAAGGGTTTCCTGAAGATTGCAGCTTCTCATGCTGCTTCATTTGAAGCTGCAGCCCCCAGGCAAGCTCCACAAACAGGCTCCTGCTCCAGCCCATGCCAGGGCTCTAGTACCTGCAGGACCAACCATCAGAGCACTCACAGCTTCTCTGGGCCCAAAGGCCTCATCCAAGTTTGTGCAGGAGGAGGCCAGAGCTGCACTGGAGCCAGACACTCTGTGTTACAGACAGAATGAGGCTAGGATGACTAAAGAGAGAAGCCAGCACTGCAGAAGCTTTCCAGCCCAGTGCCCTCACAGGTTTCTGTGTTAGACGATAGCATTTGCGCATTTATCAGTATAATAGTGCACACTTACTCTTCTTTGAATTTGAACAAACCTGCACCTCCATTGCTGTGCTGGTCAGTGGACTATGCTTGGAAAAAGCTTTACAAATGCACATCACTACTGGTAACAACACACAAGTCCCCACTGGGAACTTCAGGGGAGGCTCTGCACTTTGGTACATTCACTCATTGAATCTAAACATGTTATTCCTCTGAATGATACCAGTGCTCCGTCTCCTGTGTTTTGACAGGTAAGTAGATGAGGGGCACTGTGGCTTTAAGAAGGTCATTTCCACTGTCCTGCCGCTGTAATTAGCCTGCTAAAGAAAGGGCAGAGACTGGAAATTGGATTGAGCAAACCGGGCTTTAGCCACAGGATGAAGGTAGAGCTCCAGGATTGTTATGTTAATCACCTGAGCTCAGCAGTCCCTGCCCTTCAAACCAGCACAAACCCTGTGCAAACCCAGGACCTCTCTACAAAGCAATCCTAGCCTGGCTGAGGCTTCAGCTGCCCCAGGATATCTCCCTCCACCTCCTGGGATGCAGGGGGCACCCCTGCAGACAGGTCTAGTGGCATCCAGAGAGGATCCTCTGCCTGGCCACAGCCTCAGCCCGTGGTCATAGAGCTCCTCTGATCCAGAGCGCTGAGACACAACTGCCAGTGGGGTGAACACTAAACGGGGGTCATAGGTGATGCTGTGAGCTGATGGGCCAGGGCTGCTTTACACCATCTGAAGATCCAACCCCAGCTGTGCTTACTGCTATTTCACAGATGAAAAATAGCATTAAAAACAATAGGCCAGATTTGTATTCGGCATAATAATGGCTGTAGGCAGCAGGATTGTGGGCAGCTGTCAGCCCCTCTGCAATGACAGTACAAGCCCCCCAGGTCCCTGGGCCATTCGGTAGTGCTCCGGTCCAGTGTCTTCAGCACCAGAACTACCCCAAGTTAATCCCTGGAGCAAGTCCTGGGGGTACAGTCCCTGGCCTGCCCCTGAACTCTCTCCAGGAATGCAGGCACACTCTGTGGCTGTCATCTGCACCAGACAGTGGTGTCACCTCAACAAGCGGTCCTCCACAAGCCAGAAGCAGTGGCGAGCTTGGCCCAAGGTGCCTCATGTGCTGTAAGGACGTGTTTGTGGCACAGCCAGTGAGAGTTGACCATGAATTGCTCCCAGCCGGCTGCCTGCTGCCTCCTGTTTTGTCCTCTCCACCTCTCCCCTCCACGGGAAACAAGGCTGGGGTTTACCTCACTGCACTTTACTAGCTTGTATCCCTGGGAAACGTACCATTTTGTCTCCTCTCTGCTCAGAAACTTTGGGCTAACAGCCCTCACCACCACCACCCACCTTCTTTTTAAGGCAGCAACCCAGGCTGGCCATTGTCCCCTCCTTGCTGCCCCTATTTTCTTAGGGCAAGCATGTGCTTCTCCCCCGCATCGGGGACAGCTGGGGCTCTGCGTTACCTCCCTTGTTCTTTGGCACATTTTCTCACTGCACCCCTGCGCTGCTGGGGAGGGGGAGGGAGGGGAGGAGGATGGGAGGGCAGTGTCTGGCTCCGCATCCAGTGCACCGGATGGCGTGGTTTTGGAGAGGCCTGGCTTAGTGAAGTTATTCAAGCCAACGGCAGCCAGGCAACCGGGCGGCCACAATGGGAGTGCAGGAGGAGGAATGTTTCCACATGCCTGATCAATGGGAGCAAGGGAGACAGCAAAGCAAACAGAAGCTGGGAAAGAGACACAAAGAGAAAGCAGCCTTTTCTCTGCTCAGTTCCTTTCATTTGTCACAGCTCTTTGTGTGGCTGATGACAACGGAGGCCCTTCGGAGGCTAGTTTTAGGGAGTTTGGTTTTTCTAATTAAATAAAATGCTGTGTCCTTTTTATTCACTTGTCACCTTCCTGCTCACCAAAAAAAACCCAAGAGCAGCCCCACCAGCTCTTCAGCCTCCTGCTCCATGCACGTCCCAGGAGCCCCAAGCACTTTCACCCTGGGAAGGTAGAAAGGCACAACCACCCCCTCGCTCCCTCAGGAGCAGCTCTGTGCTGGATGCTGCCCTGCCCAAGCACTGCCAGGGCCCTGCTCGGGGGCCACAGCACAGGCCACCCGTGGCCCGCCGGCTGCTCGTTATGGGAATAAAGAGCCCAGCAAAGGACAACTTCTCTGGAGGTGGCATGCTCCTGCAGCAGCTGCTGACGAGACTAATGGGCAACTTTCTATGGGAAGGAGGCAGAATTCAAAACAGAGTGAGGGGAGAGTTGCTGTGGAAACTGGGGCCATTTCTGCTGAGGAGCTCCAGTTTGGTTCAAAATGTCCCAGACAGGATTTACCTGTGAGCTGACTGTGGGACAGAAACCCCTGCAATCTGCAAAGCAGGTGCCTAGAGAGGGGATGGAGGCAAAGGAGGGGTTTCAGAATAGAGGCACCAGCATGCTGGTGCTGGGCTGTGTGGTGACAAACAATCCAGCCCTGTTGCATAACCAGTGGTGGGAGCCCAAAGTTGTTTCCTCTAATTACTATACTAGAGTTCACAACGACAGGCCTCCTCTTGTGCAGGAGTTTACAGGAAAGGCCCTCCCTGGCTTGAAGGCATCACCAAGCAAAGTAACAGGAGAGAGAGTTTGGGGATAAGTTTTCCTGCATTGAGGCCAGAGCAGAGGTTATTTTGTCTGTTTTTGAAAAAGAAGTCTAGCTGGACATACGTAGCCCTGAAGAACAGAGAAACCTTCTGGTTGCTGAGGAACAGGAGGCAGGACATCTGCCTCCTCCACACCTCTACCAAAACATATGCTTCCTCCTCCTGTAAACAAGCAGACGGATCTACAGCAGCTCAGCTCCAGCCCCGTGACCATCATGAGTGCATGTGCCTTAGGAGGAGGGAACTTTTTTAATGAATGTGGCAATGTTTGGGATCTCATCAGGTTTTTGTTCTGAGTTAGTGTCAAGCTGCAACCAAACCATGAAAAGGAGCTCCAGCAGTATAAGTCAGTGAATGGCAGCATGAGCTCAAAGAAATAGAATGAGCCTGGGTCCTAATCATGGATGTAGCCTTGGTTCAACAGCACAGGAAAATTCCTACCCACTTCCAACATCCGAAGACACAAATAGCTAAATACAGGCTTTTTAGTCCTCATGGACAGATGTTCCAGACTGTCCAGGTGGACAGCAAGTTCTTCTATCAACACCACTTTCTATTCCCAGGATTTAAACTGAGCTCAGGACCTCTTGGCTCCTCAGCAGTCTTGCATCTCAGTCAATGAGTGGGACTAATATTGAACCAGATATTTTGGCAGTCAGGATGTGAAGTGATAAGGATAGGATGTGTAGCCTTATCTGCTTCCAACATCACTCCACCTGAATTGTACTTCACACCCTGCTTCTCCACCCAGCCCTCTCCTTTGGGGGTTCAAGCAGGTTAAAGTGGATCCTACAACCATTTTCCACAAAAGCTGAATTTCAGCAGTGTTGGGGTTTCTTCTGCCTCATTCTGGAGGCATCAAGGGAGTGACATGCCTCAGTTTCACTGTTTTCCCCACCTCCTCACAGCATCACATGTGATGCTTTGCTGGGTAATAATGTCCATGAGGTGTTCCTTTAACAATGCAATTGCCTCTAAATAATAATTACAATTACTAAAAGAGATTATTCTACCCTGCCTCTTAACACCAAGTCCTTTGCTGCCACATAATCAGTGAACTTGCTTTTGGGAAGCGTCTCAATTTCCAAATCGAGTCTATCATTCTTGTCCCAGTCCTGCCTGGCTCTTCCACTGCCCCCAGACATGTGCTAAGTGCTAGTCTGCAGCTGAACGAATGTGGAGGAACCTCCCCTCCACAACTTCAGAGAGAAAACTCACTCCATAAACATGACCTATCCCTTCAAACTTTTTCTGGCATTCTCCTTTTTGTAAGGAAGGAGAAATCCACCTTCACTCCTGCTAAAAGGATTGCTTTCATTAAGGCTTTGCAATGCCAAGTATTTGACCTGCTTCAAAAATATTCATGAGACTCACATGTAAGGGTAGACAAGCAAAATCCTCATGTTCTCCTGAGGTCTCAGGGTGCTGATGGCAATATGCATCCTAATTACAGTATATAACATATTGAGAACAAGACCTTGTCAGCTCTGGTGATGCTTTCTTTGAGTCAAAGAATCGGGAAGTAATTGTGATTATTTCTCAGTTGATCATAAAAAAATCTAACCACGTGCAAATATTTTTAAGTGATTACCCTTTTCCCTGGCCTCAGTGAGAAGCTTTCAAGACAGGCCACAGGTAACATCTGAACTGTACAAGAAAACTTAAGACACCTCCAGAACTTGGGTTGTGCAGAACAGCAAAATGGGCTGCTCCGATGCAGAAGAAAAAATAAAATCCTCAGAAATAATAAAATGCAGACTGCCAAGACAATCCATTATGGCATTCATTAAGCTCTGAAACAAAGATTGCTCTTCTTTACAGACAGTACATGGTGTAACGTGCATGGACAAAACAAGCAGGAAAAGCAGCATTCATTCCCCACAGAATTCCAAGCAGTTACTGCAGATTTCCAGAAATGCTGCAAAGCAGTGCAAAACGCAATGCAAATGGTCCCTTGTGAGGAAGAAGAGCAAAGTGTACTCCCTCTTAACATGATCACTGCAAGGCAGAGCAGCTCTCACATAGCTGGTGCTGCTCTTTCACTCTTGCACCTGCTGTGAAGACACCATCCTAGTAAGCAGCAGCACTCTACAGCTCCCTGCTCTGCCTCTCTCAACAAGATGCTTCTGTGCTGCCTATGGATTCATCTCAAGATAACATTCTTTGGTAAAAGGACAACCTGTTGATGGACACATGCAATTACTAGCCTGCTGACAGGAGCCCTTTCAGCCTGTCTGTGGGCCCTTTTACTCAGGTAAAGCTGGCACAGTGATCCAGCCACTCATCCTTTGTTACAGCTCTATAAAGCAGAGGAAATAATTCAAAAAGTCTTAACAGGAACCTCAGGGTGGAAAGAGAAAATGACAGGTATTCCATAACTGAGGGACAGGCGCCATTTTATCACTGTTGAAACAGCTCCCACTACTGAATCGATAAGTGCTTGAGCTTTTTATGATCCTCCTTAGCACAGGTAATACCACAACAAGGCAAAGAGCTACCTCCTGCAACCATATAAACAAGTAAATCTCAGAGGGGAGAAGGGGTGGGACGGACAGACACCATTTCTCCCACAAAATACTGTGTTCATCCCAACTGAAAGGGGATGCTTCCTCTAATAGCATTTCTTTCACTCTTGTGACTATGTGACCCTGATGCAGACAAAGCCCAGATGATGCAGAGAGCACACGAAAGACACCTGGGATGGTTGTATTGCCCCACCAACCTGCTGGCCTCCTGAAAGTTATGGAGTAGACACCATACCCAGCAATCAGACCTCCCAGCAGCCTAATTACACAACCTTGCCACAGGGGTCAACCCCCAGGAAAGGAATTCCTTCAAGCATATCACATCAGATCTTCTTGAGATCCTTCCCACTTATTTAAGTCTCAGTCTCACTGGCACACATGAGACAGGCCTTGCATAGTTATTTTCTGAACAAAACTGGAAGCAAAGTGATTCCAACTCATTTTGATATGGAGCAAGAAAAACAACTTCATATGGCTACAGGACAGACTGCAAATGTTTACTGTAACACCTTTATCCACCCACAGCCCTACATCCTGATGAAAATCAGAGAAACCCATGCCTTGGGTACAGCCTGTTCTTGGCCACAGCACATGTGGGTGCCAGAGAAAAAGCACAGGGCAGATCTAGCTCTGTTTATTGCATCCCTTGAGACCCTGACCTTGATCATTCACTTGGCAGAGCATGTATGTGGTGTTCAGACGTTGCTCTCCGCAGTGTTCAGGCTTTTCTCTTTGCTCACAAACATGTTACACAAAACACAGCCCAAAGTTACCATAGGTTTTCATAGCTGTGAAAACCAGACATTCCCTCTATGAAAATCCACCAATTTCCCTTTAACCTACCACAGCCCACTCAGATATTCCTACAAACCCAAGGAAAGTGGCTTTTAACCTGTTCTCATTTGCAGACCCTTACAGGATTTCCACTAGAAATATGGACCTATACACAGTGACTTCCAGCCTGCTGCAAATACATCACATTTTTGTTGTCAAGCATGTAGCAAGAATCCTTACAAGCTGGAGAAGCAGATATTAAGCTGAGTCAACCGGGACAACAAGAAAAGATTACTATTCATCACCTTTACCTAGGGAAGGAATGTTTCTTTGTTCCAGTAAAAAAAGCTGCAAATTGCAGAGAGCTTAGGCACGCTGATATGTGTAGCCCATCCCTCATTTTGCAGTGAACAGCTAGGCTGTGCAGTGCAAGGGAGAAACCTCCTCTGGCTTGCTCTCTGTCTTAGAATAGAGGACCAAAGAGCAGATATGTGAGTGCTACCCATAAACTCCACGGGAATTAAAAAGCCATTCATACAAAGCCATCGGCAACCTCCTATACCCTGCCAAGGTCTATGACCAGGCACAGAAACGCCCTCCTAACAGCTCTTCAAATTCTCTTTCAGAAAGGCTCTAACAGCTGATCTCTGTTACACCACTTAACACCTGATGAGCAGAAACCGGGAAGGAGATGCTTACAGGTGGCCACCGTGATGTGCATCTTAATACTGGGGCCCTGCGAGAGGCAAAGCCCTGCACAGATCCGGGGGAAAGCAGATTTCATCACTCCGAAATTGTGTCAGTGCAGCAGGTCAGCCCTCTTCTGCATTGTCACTCTGTCCAGCTGTTTACAGACAGTTGGCTTGAACTCCAGGAGCAGCAAAGCTACTGTCTCATTTCCTCTGTCATCTGTGTTGTCTTAGCTCTAAAAGCCATATGAATCCACAGAGATAAATCCACCCACCTCTGCAATTCCAGAAGTGTTTGCATCCTTCTATTATACTAAAACTGCCATACTAATGGTGCCTAGCAGCAATTCCCCATCCTGCCTCTTGGCCAATGTGAAAATAGCTCTGTCATGCTAGAAGAGTTTGTCAGCTTGTCTCACACCCAGTTCTGGGGATACTGGTGTATCCAAAAGGCATCTCCCAACAGCGCTTCATAAAAACAACCACAGGGCTGAGTACTGAAACTGGCCACGGGATGGCTGCCCACAGCTCCAAGGAGTTAATTTAAACCAGGCCGAGCTGTATGGACTCAATAATTAAGAAAAAATGTACATGAAGTCAGTATATCAAGGGGTGAGAATGCATTTCAGGTCTAGAGAATTAAACCATTGTAATCAGAGAAGAAAAAAAACATGAAGTAAAATCCTTGCATAGACCTTGACTATTCCCTCAGCAGGACAAACCTGATGACTAGTTGTTGTTTACAACGATAAGGTCAGAGGAAAGGCCATTTCCTCTCAACAATTGTCAGAAAGGATTAAAACCTGCACTCAGGCTTGCTTTGAACTAACAGGTACTCCATTCCCCGATGGTATCAGAATCCATTCAGCTCGGTCTCCGGCAGCCTCCGGGGCATGTCTCCATAATGCCCCCATTGTGGAAGTATGCACAGCACCGCTTCCTGCAGTCACTCCATCTTTGTGAGGCTTCACCCTTGTGGTCTGATACCCGGGGCAGGAAGCAATCCTGCAATCACTGTTTAATTAGTCATTTCCCAAGTCTGCCTCAGTTGAGAGCTGCTGCTGCTTGTCAGCTTCTGGAGAGGAAGGCTGGGATTCAGAAACTTCACTACCAGATTGGGAAGAAAGGTTGCTCGCAGGATTTGAGGCACATTATACCACAGCTCGACAGGCCACATTCTCCATTTCCACTTTTTTTTTTTCTAAGTATTAGGATTTGAGCAGATGAAGGGGCCATTGCACCTTCTGCAAGTCAATACAAAAGCTGATTTATAGCAAAAGTGGCTTTATTTTTGTTGATTCGTTGTTACGGACTGGGCTTTGGTTGGCTTGGCTTTGTTTTGGTTTGGGTTTTTTTTCCTTGAGAAATAGCGTCTTTGATACAAAGCACATACTTCAAGAGAGGTCTGTTCCAAGAATTCCAGTTGCAAATTTTCCTTTGTGGAAGTCAGTACTGAGCTTGAGAGGCTGGATACATGCAGCTTCGGCTTTTCCAAGTGAGATCACCGGAAGAGGTACTTCTTACCACACAGTCACCAATTTGAAAAGAATGAGAGTTACATAGTATTAAAAGATTTGTCTAGATAATGAGTGTTTGTGTGTGGAGGAATGCTAAAGGCAAAAAGATGTTTGTTGAAGCCAAACTGTTTTGAAAAACTTTATGATTTCTCTGTCTAAAAATATTATTGACATATTTAAATAATGTCCAAAATGCCTATTTTGGCATTTTTGAGGTACTGGACATAGTTGAGAAATGCTTTCAAAAAAAAAAACCAAAAAAAACACAAACACAATTATATAAAAAGTTAGATGAAGCTATATTAATAACTTTTTTTTTTTCAGTTTAAAGATACTGAAATCAAAGGAATTGCTTTGATCAAAAGAAGACAATATTTTCAGAGTTTAATCCTGTAAGAAAGCTCAATCTAAAATGTGGTACATTCTGGAATGGTTCTGAAATCTTGACATTTCCCAGTAAGACGAGAATGTCTCTCTTTCTCTAGTCCCAGTTTCCTTTGCTGCAATGAAATAATTGTAAAAGTTGTGTATGCAAAAAAAATTCCTTGTGACAGTAGGACAAGTCTGCTTTTGGTAAGTGGGTTGTGAAGCAGGAAGAAGAAAATCAGAAGAAAAACCCCAGGTCAGTGACCCCACTCAGAAATTTACACAAATTTCAAGAAACTGGAATTCACAGAAGACACTGAAAACTGACTCCAATGAGGAGTAGAACTGGTGAGGGAATTATGAATTATTGTTGTTATCATATGAGAAGTTCCTGCTCTTTCCCCAGATCTAGCATGTAACTTCTTATAACCTTGTTCAAATCACATCCTGTAATATGCTGGATCAGTCTCTGTACAGGGCTAATGTACACAGCTTCCAGCAGCTCAGAGTGCAGGCAGAAAAAAAATCTATTTGCTACAAAAAATGGTGCAAGTATGTCTTCAGAAAGGTTTTTCCCCCTTCTTTCTCCCACTAAGGCTATAATAACCTTGGTAACAAAATCGAGAAGATACGGGGATGAGACAATTGTCACATGAGCATCCTTTCTCCACAGCCACTCAAGGAGACAAGTGGCATCTTCTTCATGCTCCTTGTCTCTGATTCCATGACAATTTCCCTTTCTGCAGTGATGTTTCTGGGACCACACTATGCTCCTCTGTAATGTGATCTCCCTCTTAATTTGAGGTTTCTTGCCAAGTGCCAAAACACAATAAGAAAAATTATTGTTAAGACTGACACAGATGAAAGAAGGATGCACAAGAGAGATGTGAGAGAGCTCAGGAACACCTGTGAGGTTATGGGCTCTATCCCCTCACCTGGGGGAACAAAGGCTCAGCATCCAGCATTGCCATAGCACCAACATCCATCAATAAATTGCTCTTCTAAGAAAAGAACAGATGTGACAAAGATTGTTCCAGGGTCTGTAGCAGACCACAGCCAAAGCAGAAGAGTCTAAATGTGCTGGGCTGGAATGGCAAGGGAAGTCACAACTAGGTTCAATCTAGGGAGAATTATTCTCACACTCAATTCATCAATTTACGGGCAAGCAATTCCACAGGCAACGTTGACTTGATTAAACAGAGCCATAATGACAGTGAGTATAGGGAAGCATCCAGCCAAGTATGCAAACTAGCCTTCTCAGCCTAGAATAAAAGCTTTCCAACCAATAATTTCATGCTTTTATCTATACGATCATTAATACAGATACCAAACAATGCCAGCTCGACGTGGTGTCAAAGGCTCTGACAACCTCTAATTGATAATAAATAATTCAATTTCTGTCCCAATCCAAAACTGCTGAATCTTGGGACATGTTCCAAATAAATGATTAAAAAGAACTTTGAATGTAATTATATCTAACACAATTGGGGATATTGCCCAGATGAAATTTACAACAACTATTCAGAGCTAAAAAACTTCAATGACACTGACAACTCTTCATGCCCACTAGGAAATGAAATGCTCTTTACCCAGGCAATGGCAGAGTGCATTTTTTATCAACAGCTTCATGTTAGCAACTCACCCAGGCAAACAGTGCTTCCCACAGCAGTGCAGTCTTTCCCAAAAACACTAGAGAAAATTTGGGAATAGGGTTTTGATGCAGCCATATCTTCGTTGTTCTGTACAAGCAGAACTGGATCGTCTTTCTGATACAGCTGAGTCTTCCCCTCTCCCTAGACTGCTTACATTACAATTAGCAAAAGTTTCTTAAGAAATTAACACTCTTAGTTCCTGGAAGGAAACTAGGGCAAGGTGTTTCAGCAGGAAAGTGACTATCAGCACAATCATGAAGGGATAAATGCAGCATGACAGAGACATGACAATTGTTCTCAGTAATTCCCAAACTCCAAAGCCAGAAGAATCTTTGAACACTTACTGAAAACACAGGACACACACTTACAGAAACATCCTTACATAACATGTGAGTCCTATTTTTCTCTCATATATATAAATCCTTGCTGAAATCTTGCATTCTGAATCTGTAAACAAGGGATGATATTCACTTTTAATTATTTGGATGCAAATTTTTTTGAATGCAAATTTTTAATTTTCTTAGGAGAACAGTATATGTAACTGACCTGAAGTAGCGACTCCTAAGAACTCTGTAGGTTCACCATAGTTTATAAGTTAAGTTATATAAAAGTGCATATACATATATACACACATGTAAGATACAAAAAGGAGAGCAACTAAGAGAACATTTAAATGTCACAAAAAACAAGGATACTTTACTTACACAATCTCGGTTGCACACAAAAGCTAAACAAAGAGTTCACATGTCTTCAGAGCCTTGGTGAGGTGGTTGTTATTTTCTATGATAATGGAACAGTGCAACTCAAGGACAAAATACTGTAATGTCAGAAATCACTCTGGAAGTTGCTGAAAGAACTGTATTGAGCTCTGTGACCCTGTAACATTTTCACTGCCAGGTCACAGGTACAGAACGTGTGTTCACAAAGTAACTTTTAATACTTTGTGGTTAAGCCATATATCTATAGGAAGTGTGTTTCTAGCACTTTGTTATGCAAAGTTCATTAAAAGGGAGTTTGCAGCAGTTCATTCAGAAATTCCACACGGTCAAGTCCTTTTTGAAAGACCAGAAGCCAGTGGCAGTAACAGAGGATTCAAGTTAATATCCTGATTTCTCATTGCACACCTGCAGGTTGGAAAGGGCATGGGATGTTACAACAGCTGTGTGCTTCCCCTCTAGAAAACCAGGCAACACAGCCCTGCTGGCAGCTTTTCTGCTGAACAGAAGGGATGGCATAGGAAGACTTGATCTAACATCTCTAATGCTAAAATAATTTCTCTACTAAAAAGCCCATAAAAACAAAACAAGAGGGAAAAGCATTTCAGAGCTCCAAGAGGGGCCAGAAATGGGATAAGAGAAAAGTAGAAATACAGATGATAAATTAAAAAGATGTCATCACTTCTTTAATGTGTTCTGTCTTGTCAGCTGTTAACATCCATAGCTGCTCCATTTGCAGTGATACAGAAGATGGAGAAAGGCTTGGAGCAGCAGTTGTACTCTGAGGGCTGGCTAACTGGATCCAGCCTTCTTGAGCAGACACAGGGTGAGTGCTGCTGAGGTGAACTCAGTTTAATAGGTTGCTACTTACAGGCTTAGACCGATTTACAGGTGTTTGCCCTGAAATATGACCATCCATGTCATCACTGCTAATCCTCTCCCCTTCTGAAATACTCCCACTTCAACGGGTAGCTATTTTTGGAGGAGAAAACCCACATATATACCAAAAAGCAACAGTGCTCTCTAAATGTCCTCCCACAGGAAGTGCAGCCTGACTATCACATGAGACAAGTTGTCTGGTACTGCACAACAGCAAACCCTCAGTTGTCTCTGTCGTGGTGGGTGTCAGCCACCTGCAAGTGACAGTAATAACAGGGATGTCACAGGGAGAGCTTACACAGACCTTGCATCCTCCTCCCTGGTGGCCGAGTAGAAAAGCTCCTGTTGGCAATGCAAAGCCTGGGAAGCATAACTGGCTGCTCCCACTGTGCCCAGGGGAACAGTGTTTCCATCTTTCTCTCCTGAACACTTCTCTTTTGCTTGCTCTCTCAGGCTTTTGGCCTCCTTTCTTCAACCAAGTTTCCATCCAGCCTGCAGCCCAGTTTTGGATCCTGACACACTGCTGGAGACACACGCAGAGAGATTCAATGGCCAGGGCACTGTGATGCTCTGGACCAGGTGAATCAGTTTGTATTCCCTGCATACACTGCCCCAGCACTGTGGTAATGATTTGCAGACATACAAGAGGACAGGGTTCACAGTCTAAGTATACTAAACAAAAAAATTATCTTGGGATTGAATGTAAATTTACATAAGTAGATAAACTTTTTTTCCTTAAGTAATATGTCATATAGGTACTGACTGTGTTGCATACATCTGTCTCTTAGCTAAGCTTAGAGACTGCTGGGTACAGTTTCTAGAAATCTACTGCTCACAGCAAAATGCAGCTTCAAGGAGCTCAAGGCCATGCCAAGTCTCACATACTGAGCATAAGATCTGGTATCCTTCTGCTGTTCTTTGCTCCATACCCACAGAACCTCCATTTTAGCTATTTCGAAGCACAGCAACCCTCTCTGTCTGTCACTTTGGGATTTTTATGTGGCAGATATTTTGGTTTTGCAGGGCCTGCCATGGGAGAGGGGCCTCACCCATAAACCACAACCAAAACTGCTGCCAGAAGTTGGTGTTGGGTGTTGGGAACCCCCTTCCCCACCATGTGGGAACTGCCAAGTGGGAGATACACAAACTCATCTCAGAGCCCAAACAATGCCAATCAGGATCTCAGTCAACTCAGTGTATTCCATAACTTAAAGAATCAGATGCATAGGCACAGGAGCCCAACTTTTTAGCCTGAAAAAATGTCCAGAAAGCTCCTAGAATTTTTCACAGACTTTCTAAGCAGAAACCAAACAGGAAGCCAAAATATACAAGTTCCATACAGGGAGAAAACTGTATGAAAGTTCACAGTGAATGTGAGTTTCATATCCAAACTAGCAGGGAAAATGAATCTCTGTGCTGCTGTAAAACAGTCACATTGGAGCTCGCAGCACTGCAGGAACAATTCTGTCCAGGATTCCCCACTTCTTTTCAGTACTACAGAAGAAACACCTCCAGCAAAAGCTGATGGTAACTCTAAGTGATGAGGGTGCAGGGATCCCATTCCCTGCAACAGGGACCTCT
Source organism: Vireo altiloquus (assembly GCA_013396875.1). Lineage (NCBI taxonomy): Eukaryota > Metazoa > Chordata > Aves > Passeriformes > Vireonidae > Vireo > Vireo altiloquus. The sequence goes on from VZRF01008489.1 coordinate 369,547, forward strand.
CACATGTTTCACCTCAATCTCCCCTATTCTTGGCCCTAAAAGTACCATAATATTTTGAGGTATCTAAGTGTGTGCCAAGAGACTAACAATGTCCTTCAGTTTCTGTGGATGCCACCCCTCCACAAAAGTTTTCCTTGGGCTAGACAATTGCACGTGTGCATTTCTACCCTTCCAGTTTTCCCAGTGGCTTCCTCTTTCCATTCCCTCCCAGCTTTTTCCAATACATCCTGCTTCTGTTGTTCCTCTGCTATGTAAGCAGTTCTCTGTCTATTCTTGCCTTTTTTTTTCTCTAGCTCTGCACAGCAGCTACTTGCTAGTTACTCAGAATCCCAACAATTTAGGTCAAAAAGCCCAGTGAATCTGATGTGGTTTGTTTCACATAAAAAGAGTGAAATTGAAAACCACTTTATTCTTCTCAACTGAAATGCTGCATCCCTGTTAATTCAGGTGTATAAATAACACTCTCTAATGCTGCATCAAGGGTTCTGCTGTGTGATTAAACTTGCCTCTCTGACCTGTAATTAGAAACTTTGGTTTTGAAAGGCAGTTTGCAGAGAGAAAAGCAGAAAGAAAGAGAGAAAGGAACCAGCTCTCAGACCCAACAATTTTGTTTTTAATAAATTATTCAGAGTTTTTGAAAGTTGAGCTGGATTTCCATCTGCTAGCATTAGACTCAAACAGAAGAAGAAATGAAGGATTCTCACAGCAGAGCAGAACAATACTGAGTAGGGGGCTGGAAACCAAAACCCAGCTGAGAAGTTCACCATGTCCTCTGCCTGTCCCTGCCCAGTTCAGCTGCTCCCTGTGCACACCTGGACTTCCAGCAGGTCTCAGAGTAATGCAGAGTGACCCTCCACCAGAGTCCCACTGTGCTAGTCATGTGTTTGGGACATAACCTTAGAAGAAAACCCCCGTATTTCATGAATGTTTTACAAATGTCAGCAGAATCAGGCAGTGAACACACAAAATAGTGATGGTCATGAGTACAGAAACAACACAGACACCAGATTGCATGGTCATACACCAGTAATGTTGTCTTAGAGTGATTGACAAATATACAGCCTTTTCAAGACAAGTAATATAAAGATGAATTATAAATTATTGACCTGATTTTTTGCTCCAGGGGCAGTCAGCCAGTACAGACCATTGTTCTATTAGAAATGCTAATCACTGTTAGTTGCAACCCCAAGGTACACCTGCTGTTATAAGGTGAACTCACTTAGAAGTGGGGAGATAGTAAATATCTTTTTCTCCTGGAGTCATAGTAAAAAAATGACTATTCCTTCATCCAAATGTTGACTCATTTTAACATAAAAAAAACCAACCCAAAACCAAAACCAAAAACCCATCAGACAAAACCCACAAATAAAACACTCAAATTTCTGCAAAGGATGTCAGTAAGCTTTCTTCTTTACACAAGCTGGGGATAGAACAAAGTTTTGAGCACCAGATAACACAGGTGATGAACTGACCCTGGGATAAGAGGTCTCTGGCCTTGGGTATTTGGCAGCTGTTTCCAGAGCTCTGCTTGACTTCAGATCAGAGAGGTTTTGTGATGAATTCCTCCTCTGGTTACACCTATAATCTTTGTGTTGAGGGTGTGACTGACATCAGTTTCAGTCTTTTATGTTTTCAGGCTCAAGTTTGCAAGGCCTCACACCAGGGGAATCAAGAGTCTGATAATTTTCTGCACAACTGTTTTTCTCTAGGAACTTTACCAGGTTGATCCAAAGTTCCAGGGCAGACTTAAGAACTGAGACATCAGGTTTAAGGAGACTTACGTGAGAGAGGGGAAACCTGACTTTTACATCTCAGGCACCCTTTGGTCAAAATACCAGACCTCACTGAATTCTCCAATACTTAAAATCTTCTACTGTGTTTTTCGACATGCACAATTTTAACAAAAAGGAACAGGCTAAATCTAACAAAATAATAAATTGTCACCGGTGGAAATATCTTTATTCCAGTTTGCCTAAGTTTGTAAATGTATAAGGTACAGAGCCATTGGGGACCACAAACTTGGTATGAGGGTGTGGATCCATGAAACAAAAGAGTCCTTCAAACTCAGTAACAAGAAGTTTAAGTAATCTTTTGTGTTTGCAGTGTGGTAGAGTCCAAGTTTATCACAGAGCTGCCAGAACATAAATCTGATACAAACTACTTTGGATTAGATAGCACAGCAGAAAGAGCTTTACTAGGGTATTGTGACAAGTTTTATGGACTTTTTAAAGAAATAGAACTTGGAAATACTAACACTGTTGTTACGTTATTGTCTTGTGGGCTTGAATACTCAGCACTAAGAAAGGAAGAAGAAAAAAGCTAATAAATTCAGAAAAAGCAGTACTTGAAACTCGTATTAAGACGTATTTGTTTTTCAACTGGAATTTTATATCAGTTGTACTTAAAGCAGAGTCCTGTGAATCCAACATGCTCTGTCTTCCTTGGATGCAGCTATGGGCTCTTCTCCCCCCATTTTTACAAATCCTCAGTGAATACTGTGTCACTTCACTATGCTTGTCTTTGAGGGTCTCTCTCATCTTTTAACACTGGTATGCAAGTACATAAGCAAAAAGAGGTAAAAAGAACTAGGAATACATCAACTTCCAGGGACTACCTGTCTCTGCATGGTACCTTCAGACACAGGGAGTGCCCACTAGCCCCTGAGATGCACCACCTCTGCACCAGCACTGAGGGGAGCAGCCAGACAGCAGTTCCAGCTCTCTGCAGGGACCATGTTCAGGATGAGATACTTGTGTGGCTCTGCTCAGAGCTCTGTCCAGCCCTGGGCTCCACACTGGCCTGCGTGAGTTACTAACCAGTTTCTCTGGTTTCCAGCAAGTCATACATGGCTAGAATCAGCCCAAATGGCTTGAAACGTCCTTTCCCATCTGCTGCCACGGCCCCCCTCACTCTCCACACCCACCAGCAGAGTTGCTCTGGGTAAGGTGGCTGCCTGCCCTCTATTTCTCATTTCTTGTGGGCAGTTCACAATCTACAGCTATTTCTTTGAAGATTTTGCTCTCCCATACAGGGATTTATTCCATAAGCCTCACAACCCCCCTGCACAAATGCCTCATATGCCACCTTCCCAAGCTTCTCAGCTCCCCTGGCAATGTCTGGGGCACGTGCATGCCCTCAAGCAGGCTGTGTATGTGTTGCCGTGATCGAAGCATTTTCCTCTTCAGGAATCCCTCATTCTCTCTCACAATAGCATTTTAATGCCCCATCTACCTCCATTCCCTGAGTAAATGGGTTCTCTAAATGTCACTGTCAGGGTTCCTGTGGACATTTACACTACTGCTCTAGCAAGGCACCCTGAACTGCTCCACATCAGGGTTTCTTTTTCCTTCTAACTTCGGATCTCGATTCTCCTCCAGCTCTTCAGAGGCTGCATACAAGCCCTGTATTTATCTGGTGACAGATCTTTCTGTGTGCTCACATGATAACTTTTCTAGAGCAAGAGACAGAGATGAGATAAAGGTATTGGTATGCAAGAGCTGTCACCCAGTTGCTTCACACCTACAAGTGCAGTGGTATCTAAATTACTGCTGCTTCCCAATTCTCCTTTTTTGATTTCCCAGTATTTTCACAAATTAGTGGTGTTCCCTCTCACAGTAATAATAGGAAGTAGCTGATTTTTTTGTAATTGATCAAATGAATAATTTAGAAGTTATTCTAGACCATGAAGCCAGAGAGAAACAATGACCAGATGAGCACACAGCCTCACAAGTTTAGCCTTAGACATAATGAAAATCAAAGGGAAACTTTCATCATTCAAACACTGAGCTGAATCACAGTGGAATAACTTTCAGCTGATCTTGGGAAAAAGAAAGTTTATGTGAGGTTTTCTTGGTGACATCCCAAGTGATTTCCAAATCTCAGAATAAAAGGAAAGATGGATCTGATGGTTTGTATTATTCCCACCCTCCAGGCTGAAATATGGTACTACACTGAAAAATAACTCTCAAAAAAACCCCCAAACAAACAACCCCCCCCCCCCAAAAAAAACCCAGCATCTATTAAACTCCAGCGACTGTGAAGAACACCTTCCCCATTCCTCAATACAAATGTTTTTCTAGCTTTCATAATGCAGAGAGGGTTCTAAAAATCAGACTGGGTTTCTGAGCATCATCAGAGGTGCCATTTCTACACTGCAGCTTTGAAAACATGATTAAAGCCTGAAGCACAATGCTGTGCTCCATGGGACATATCTGACCCACACACTGCCTTTTCAACTCTCTGCTTTTTCTAAATAATGTACATTATGAGTGAATAGGAAGAAAACGTGTAAACAAGAACAGAAAAGGTCATTGAGAGTTCATTAATTCTGATCACTTAATAAGCTGTAAATTGAAGTGCATGAATTCCATTCTCTTGAACACCAGGATAAATTTGAAGAATCTCTATTGACTTAATTTACGTTGATATGCATTAGAATAGTTTCTGGCACATTCAGAATCAAAATAATTATTACAGCAACATTCAGGACTAGAATGCACCCAGTGCCCATTTAGTAACTAAATGAGAGACAGACTTACAAAAGTAAAGAATTCACCAATTAAAAAAAGAAATCTTAATTATTTTTAAAGGTGGTGCAGAGGCAATACCATGGTTGTGAAATTTAGGGCTGCAGGACTGGCCCTAAGAAGCAGAGTGATACTTTGCACCTAACTAATGAGAACATTGTGCTGTGCAAAAGAGCTACTACTGTCCTCTTACCCGCTTCTTACAGAAGACAAAGGTGAACTGCATACAAGGACACAGAACTATTTGAATAACTTTGTCAGGCCAATAATCAGAGCAGTACTGATATATTTCAGAGTTTTTGCTTGCAGGTCCCCTCAGAGGTCATGAGGACTCCAGGAGGATATCTTCCTATGCTAAAACAAACATTGTTTTGGAATTCTTTACTCCGTGGTTAGGATGCTGTCCAAGAAATCTTATACCAGCTTTCTTGGAAAATAAAACACTTGGCCACTTCTCAGGATCAAAAGGCATCCTCAATATCTTCCTGAATACCTTAAGTATCTAAAATAATGACAGATAAAAGCATAATGGTGGGAGAAACAAGCTGAGAAGTCTAAAAAAAATTAAAATAAATCACTGGAGCTTCTTGGTTGCAATACCACGAAGTTTCCTCTGTCTTTTGCTGCTGGTGGTTTGTCTGTAAGAAAGTCCCGAGAAGGCAGATCTAAAGCGATGCCCTTGAAACGTGCTGACTGCCTGGGAATGATCCAGAGATGTGTCCAGCGAGCTCCTCCTGCCGGCTGTTCTCCCGGCATCCAGGCTCGTGCCGACAGACCTGAATTTCGCTTTGGCTTTTCAGGAAGCTGAAGGAAGGCAAAGCTAATGACACATCTTCCTTATTGTTACAGCAATAATGTCTCTCATATCACTGCCCATCCCCTCTAGGAGTCTCAAACACACAGAGGTGTTGTGGTCCATGCCAGGAGCTGAGCAGAGCAGCTGCTGCAGAGGAGCTTGGGGAGCCTGAGGAGCAAAGGTGAGCATGGCTGGCAGCGAGGACAGCAGGGACCTCGGTTAAAGGGGCACAGAGACAGTGACCAAGCAAGAAGAGCAGAGCAGGTCTGGTGACAGTGACTACATATAGCCAGGAGATCAGTGAGCCCACGGGGATGTGCCAGGTCTGAGGCCAAGCCAGGAAGTCGTCAGGATCAGCCACAGCCAGGTCCACAGTCAGGCACCAACACCCCTACAGCCCACGCCAAACGAAGAGTGAGGACAAGGGCAGCTCTGTGCCATGGCTCCCAATGGAAGTGGGGAGGCCCCAGCTGGCTTTTCCCAGCTCTTTGGCAGACAGCTCTTTTCACAGCACTCTGATCCCAGATTACATTCCACTGTGTCATGACAGACCTTGAACACAGGCAGCCAAACCTGTAGGACAGGGGTAGGAAGTTGCAGAATCAGCTGGCGCACTCAGGGCCCTGTCAACACACTGCCCAGCACGGCCGAGGGAGAACATAAAAATTATTCAAAGTGCTGACAAAGGAACCTGGGTACAAATCTGCCACAGAGGTTAGCAGTGTGCAAGACTGACAATCTGTACTTCAACCGTTTCAGGGTCTGGTAAGGAATTAACTTTGCAGGGCACTGTACGTGTGCTTGTGTTTTGCCAGTCTGTTGGGAAGCCCTTCTTTCTAGGCCACAATAAAAATCCTGCCACTGAGATGTAATGACAAAGCCTTTCCACATTTCTAGCTTATACCTTAAACCAGAAAAAAAGCAAATGTAAACTAATCCTGGCTTCCCATTAAAAAAGCCACCCATACTATATATTCCTCTGTGACATTTCAGTTGCTCAGTTCTTTGGTAGAACTATGTCCCAAAAGAAGAACACAGACAAGACATTTCCTACCTCCTCTCAGGTAACACCTGCCATGGCCCTGCATTGGCAGGTCTTGCAGGTATGTGCATCAGTCCAAACTCCCAACCCTGCCTGCATGGACAGCTGAAACTTCCTGAGGCAACAAAGCCCAAGTGGCAGATAACAATGGTTTTCAAAAAGGGAACTTGTTGAATCAACAAGGAAAGACTAACCCTTTGGAAAAGGGTGTCCATGATTATCTCATTGAGTTACACAGGGAAAAATCAAAGACAGACAGAAAGGGGAAGGGAAAAAAACGTGAGGTGAGCATCCCAAAAGTGTTCCCAGCTGCACTGACAATGATATGCTGCTCAGATAAAGCCAGTCTGCCCTGCAAAGTTTATGTGGATACAGTAGAGAGCAATGGTCCACTGAAAAAAGAACATATTTTATCAATATTGATTAGAAACCTCTCCAAATTATGTAAAATACTTTAGAAAAAAGTCATATTTATCAAGAGGAACCTGTAATTTTGCTGAGCTGGCCAGGGATATATTGTGTCTCCCTCCATATAGAGCCTGAAAGTATACAGGACTGTTACTAAACGTGGCTTCTCTGCCAAATAATCGTATTCCTGTACTTTTTATTTCCAGTGTGAAAACGCTAATGAAACATTTTAAACCAAAGCTGTTTCCTTGGAGCTGCCTTTGACCTTCTTTTCCTTCTCTCTCAGCCAAATCTCCCTGCCAAGATGAATTCAGACCTAATGTCTGCTCCTCCCCACCAGGCTTTTGGATATGTGACAATATCCTAGTCACTGGGAGCAGTGCCTGCTGGTATTCATTGTCTTGTGTCCAGTTTGGGAGACGGCTTTTAAGGAAAAGCCCAGAATTAAATTTATGAAGAGTCCAGTGATTTACAGGAATGACCAACGCTGTAACTACTTTCTGCACACATCTACCAAAAACTTGAGTCTTTACTAACTAATTCACAAGGCTCCAGCATAGGAATAGTTCAGGGTCCAAGAAAAAGCTTTTGAAAGTTTAAAAAAGAAAACAAATAAACAAAAACAAACTTGAAATGAGGGTCCAATCTAAAAATACTGCAAGCCTGTGCATCAGCTAGAGGTGTGGTAGTGGGACTGCCTACCAGGCTGCTGTGCAGAGCCTCTTACATTCCCGACAGGCACCAAAAGGGGTTATACACAGCCCAGATAGAGTGGCTGGCTGGGCTCTGTGGAATGCATCTGTACCAGCAGTTCAGTGACAGGCACAGCACAGACATGCAGCCTGATCACAGCCACTGCCGAGTACAGCCAAGGCACTACATCATGACACTGAGGTTCCAGTGCAGTGAGACACAATGAAGGGTCTGAGAAAGGTGGTGCTCAACATGGAAACGCCAGGTGCATCACCCAGGTAAAAGAGGAGTGGGTCTGTGGGACAGGGGACACAGAGCAGCAGCCAGGTGTAGCAAAGTGCAGCTGATGAAAGGCCCTGGATAATCCAACAATGGTGCTGATGGTATGGTCAGACACTACCAGAAGGAAATCACATTATATGCCTTATTTACAATCATTCCAAATCTGTAGAAACATTATATGTATCATCTGTGTCTCACTTTGTGTGATGTCACCTATACTGCCTGCCCTATATAGCTTTGCTACATGAAAAAATACATACCTTGGGAGAAAGTAAAACTGCTTTCTTTGTTAAATCTCCTCTAATCACACCACAAACCAAAAAAACTTTGCAGATATCTATCCAATTCCCACATTAAATCAGCATTTCGCTTGACAAACGTTTTCATTTAAAGACCAAGTACCTGCTAGGAATTCACAACTAGGCTTGAGCCCTTTGTCTACAAACTCTTAACTTTTCTTCTTCAGCTCCCTGTCCCCCCTTCCATCAGTGTTCTGCAATTTGCCAGCTTCCTTTATGTCTCAGTTATGTCTGCACAACGTGAGGCAGGCAGACCCATGTGCCCACAAACAGAAAAGCTCCTCCAGCTCACAATAACTCAGCAGGCTTCTGCGATTTTCAGAGCCTGCATTACTGTGTGCCCATATCTGCTGTCAAATTACTGCCTGGACACAGGCTCCTCAGCCTTACCCCAAACATGAAACTGTCTCTGAGCCCTCAGGAACATTCATCTTCTCCTGCAGGTCTTCCTACACACAGTGGTGTAAACCTGGCCGATGCTTCTAGGAAATAAAGAACAAGCTCATCCCTCCAAAGATGTGTTATGATTTTATGGCCTCTTTCTGCAACCTACTGAGAGTGGATGTGCTCCATATAATGCATTTAAAACACTTCAAAGCAGATTTGAAGGGTGGACAGTTCTCCTGAGGTTTCTAAAGGAAAATAGAGATGAAAGCCATAAAAAACAACTCTTCACACACAGCAGAGGTTGAGAAGTAAAATTTAAACATAAGCTCATTTTTCCCCTTAGTGTAATTGCTGGCAGTCCCAGGACTGTTCTAACTTCTAGCTGCTTGTCATGGATGTAACATCACAGCTGTGAGGAAAAACCCTGAGTACATTTACTCCAACATTAGCTGCCTTCCCTTAAAACCCTTACCCTGCCCTACTCTATCTGAGGCTGTGAAAAAACAATGATAATAACAGGAAGCTGCTCCTAGACCTCCTACAAAGGAAACAGTTATTTTCATGTTCTGCCTCATTGCAAATACCTGTACGTAGGAAAGACGACGTGCACAGGTCTCGACCTTCTCCTTGAGGTGTCTCCACCTCCCATTACAATGTCACAGCTAAAGGAGTTTCCTGGTGGTCTGCAAAGAGGCAAAACAGCAAATGGCAAGAGAGAACTGACATTGTTTATATAACATTAAAATTAATTCTAAATCAAAAATTCAGAGACAGTAACGTTGCATAAAAGTAAACTAAAAGAGATTTCACTGACAGTGCTAATAGCGATATTTTGTATAAATAAAGTATTCTGTACCCCAAGTCCTCAAGATGTTACAAAAAACCCCACTATCTTTCTTCAGGGTTTTGCAGAAAAAGTGAGGCTTAGGCATTCACAGGGTTTTGCAGATTAACTGACAATTTGCCACCAGAATGAAGAAGAGAATCCAGGCTTTTTAATCCATTAGTCAGTTATGTGCATTATTTTAAAGCAGCCCTTAGATTTACTCATTTTAGTGTAGGCTGGGTAAAATGGAAAACAGAAATATACATGTGTTCTACATCTTAAACCAAGACTTTCATCCTGGAATTTTCTATAAGGTTTTCTATACAGCCATAAAACCTTCATCCTCTTGACTGTGCTGGTAGCCAGCATAACCAATCCATATTCTATACTCAGTGCATGCTGCAGGAGGGAAAGATAAAGGCGGTAACAGAACTCCATCAGGGAAGTCCTTTTGGGCCCCATTTCCATCAGCTCATAAAAGGAACAGCCTGGACCCACATGCTGGGCTCTGCTAAAGCTGCTCCAAGCTGCAACTCTTCATTTGCAAGAGAAATGACCCATTCATTTCCCTCTGACCTCTGCAGATACTTCAGACTGCTGACCTCATCTGCTACCACCACTGGCTACCACCACTGTGAGCCAGCATCCTCCAACATGTGCTCCCAGACAAACCCCTCCACCTTCCCAGGTAACCTGAACTAACACAGCTCCAGGAATCCCCAATCAAGGCTCTCGGGAGGTTATTTATGTATAGGCTGGGAATGTTCAGCCCTCAACTGATTTTCTTCCTGTTCAGAAAAGCAGAGGCCATATATGAAAAGAAGGTACAGATGAAAAGGTGCAAATTTCTCTTTGTCAAGTGAAGCTGCTATGAGTGTGCACTTGACAACACAGATTTCTTCCCTGCAACTACTGACAGCTACACCTCCTATTAGTGTGTGGTGCTTTGAGCAGGTCCTAAAGTCCCTTTAGAAAACTCAGTGACTTGTGACTGGGAGTTCTCACCTCTGCAGTACATTTCCAGACTCAGTTTTAGGGCCAGGGATGAAAGATGACAATGCTACTTCAGCAGAGGAATCCTCGTGCTTGTATTGCATCCCAGGAAAAAGACACATCTCTTCAGACACACCCGTTAACCTTGGCATTCACAGCCTTATTACCAAGAGTATCACAATACATATTGACTTTTGTTCTTAACAGTCCCATTCTAGAGAGATTACTCATTCCACAGCTAAGGATACAAAGGCATTCGGTGGCTGAACTGGGAATTCAGTGCTGGTTTCAAGCTCAAGTTCAGAGTCCTGCTCACTGGACAGAGTCCTAATCTCTGGACAACATTTTTCTTCTTGGCAGAGAAGTGTGAGTTTTCAGGTCTGAAAGAATACTGGGGTCTTCAGATGGTATCACAGATATATGTATCACAGACTAATATCTTTGTCAATAAAAGTAGCATAAAAACAAAGCAAGCTAGGTCAGCTCTTCTGTCGGTCTCAAAAGAACACCCAATTATTAGAGTCAGCGTAACCATCTTTAATAAGTAAGCTGTTTTGGAAGCTGAACTGTTTGTTCCAAGTGCCACATAGACAGTTCTTGCTACTGGCAGAAGCCTGTGAATCAGAGCCCGAAGTCTGATGCAAGAGAAATTTGGGCGTCTCAAGCTGATTTCCCCAGCAGAGAACAACCCTATTAGTTTGAGAAAGTCCCCTGCCTGCTTTCTCTCTGAGTAATTAAGAGTGAAATCCTCCTCTCAGTGACCCCAATGCTCTCAGCCTAGGCTGATTTACACATGAAAGGAACCCTCTGAGGGGCTTTCTCCCTTTCACATTCACAACTAGGCAGGACCTATAAATAAAACCTTTCTGAAAACAGGAGCTTTCAAAAAGGTCTGTGTATGTGCACAAATGTGTATGAGAGAAAGGGAATGGCTGTGTGCACTCGAGGATGTGTGTTTGCATGCCTATGTGAGGCTTGGGTGAGAAGAATGTGCATTCACACACCAGCCCTCATGCAAACAAGTGTACTCAGAAAAGCATCTGCATGGATACGGGAGCGTGCACAGGAGCTGGGGGCACTTGCAGGTGCCAGAAAGCATGTCCAGGCTGGTTTCCAGCTAACACAATTCCAGGGGTTCGCCCCAGTCAGCCGAGTCATGGCAAAACGAGAGCAGATTCAGACCCAATTGTGCATGAGAGCCCGCTTGTGATGCACTTTCCCTCCACAAAAGCAGTAAAGTACTTGCAGGACAAACACCAGTGGTTTACACTGCTTTGGCTTTAACGTGGGAGGTAACATAGAATCAGGTCTCAGGGCGTGTGTTCCTATGGTTTTGACAGAAAGTGAGATTTTTAAACGGCCACATCTCAGCTGTCCAGGAGAGAGAGAATAGTGTTGCATTTTCCAGGCCTGTCATCGTTCAAAAGTAATTTTTAATTTTCTGGAACATTAAACCCCTCAAAGTTTGAAAAACAAACAGCGAGACAGACGACCCAAAAATTAAGGTCAGGAAATCAAAAGGACTATGACAACCTTTCCAGTAGTTATAAACACAAAAATACCTATATATGGATCTGAACTGTCCTTCCCCCACTGTCCTCTTTATCCATATGGCTATGAAGTCAGGATATCTCCCCTTCCATGAGGCCTACGGAGGACCCTACATAGCTTCCCGGAAACTTGCCAGTTATTGTGACCCTGCCGTAATACAAAACAGGTGACACAGAGCTCAGAGCCAAGCCAGGACAGACCACAGCGTTCCACAAAGCAGGTTCTGCTCTCTATAGGTCTTTGCCCTGGAAAGAGGTGGCTTTTTAAGATCTGGCTGCAACGTGATAATTTCAGAACTGCAAATTATTCTACTCCACTACTCCTGACCAGCTGAATAATTTACTTTATTGAAACTGTGCCTGTGCCATATGCTAATGCTAGCAATCGGGATGTAGGTGTGTTAGAACCACTGCAGCTGCTCCACTGCTTGGTGGAAGACTCCAGGGTGTGAGAGGGGAGCAGGAGTGGTGTTGCACCCTGCACCCTTCTAACTTCATCACTGCTAATCGCAGCTCTTGGATCTCTTCCCCCTCCTCCCCCCCCCACCGCCGCCAATTCTTATGCAAACATTTAGAAGAAGTAGGCAGAAAAAAAAGCACAAAACAGGAGACATAAAGAGTGTAAAGCCTAACAGGAGCGCACAAAGCACAAAATGTCTCTTCTGCTCGTTCAAAAGACTCTTCCCAGCTCCTTGCACTAAGCAGGAGTGTGTGAGCAGGGATTCAGAGCTCCCCTCCCACTGAGCTCGCAGCTAAAGCCCTCCCCCAGTTCCCAGGGTCTTCAAATGAAGATTTGCATAGTAGTTCCAGATCATTCCCGAGAGAAGGGACAATGATTCTCTCAACGCTCTCTTCCCCCCATCCCTCCCTCTCAAAGCTGATAAAGCCCTGGTGAAAAGGGGAACAAAGGATTTACAGATGTCAGAATATTGATTTCTGCCGTCCCAGGACTACAGGGAGAAGATGAAGAAAACTTTTGCTCCCAGAAACTCTGTGAAGTTTGAGACACAGACGCTATCTCTGCTGCAGGAATTCCGTGTTTGTTAAGACAGTATCTGATGGAGGCAATATTGCTATTCGAGAGGAATGAGCAGGGCCGCGAAAATGCACGGGGATGAGATTACAGCCTGCAATCCCAGAGAGCGCATTTCCTGTTCCCAGACCTCCTGAACGGACAGGCACTTCCAGTGAAAGCAGTTTGCCACCAGGCGGGGCGGGCTGGCATTGCTCTGAGCGCCGGCGATACTCACCTCCCATCTCATCGTGACTCGCGCTCGTATCCATGCCCTCTTTCTGCCACCCAGCACTGCAGGTGGGGAAAATAATAGAAAGAAACGTGAAAGAGGAGTCTTTGGCAAGTGGCCTTTGATTCTGAATCAGAGTGGAATGGAGGTTCTCAAAACTCACTACATTTAGGGCCATTGCCTGAAAGCCAAAGCTTTCTGCTCCCACAAGCATTTCTGTGCACAGTCCATATAAACCCGAGCCTGCTTTTGCCCAACAAACATTCTTTTTCACTATAGTGTGTCAACTTCCCCTCTACTGAACTGCACCTCTACCAGCTCGCTGCAGTCATTCAAATTGTGGTAAACAGAACAGCAACATGATCCAAAGTGTCACATGCCACATGCACACCCAGCAGGAGAGTACTAGGCAGCCAAGTCAGGTTACAGGAGTTCTGGCCTGACCTCCCCGTGTCCCACCACTACTCTGAAACAGCTTTCTCTCAGTGACTGGATACTACCACTTTGTAGATGTACTTTTTCCTTTTTTTCTTTTTCTTTCTTTTTTTTTTTTCCTTTTCAGAGCTCACTCTGTAGCATTTCTGCACTCAGAAAGTTCCTGGGATGCTTGATCTTTTGTAAAAATGTACCTGTTGAAAATTCCTCAAAATGCCTGGATTTAGGCCTGGATTTTTAAAGGTGATAAGCTGTTTTCTAAATCAAGCTCTAGGCCTTCAGGTCAGCTTGGGGAAAACCCACCTGAAGCCCTTTCTGTGAGGCACCTCATACAGAGGTTAATCACAGCTGTTGGGATAATAAAGACTAAGACAGGAAAGGAATTTGCATGTGATTTTTTGGGGGAACAGAAGATCTGAGAATTATTTTGTACAATATTTCAGTGATGAAACCAAGATTAAGTTCTGTATCCTAAAGCAAATTTGTTGTGGGAGCTACATAAACAAAACTACTCGTGTTTGTAGCAAAAAGAACTTTAAGTAAGCAACAGACACTAATGTTTATGATGAGAGAAAACAAAGAATCGGAAAAACAAGCAAACATCTGTCTAGGATGAGGAAAAATTCTCTCTAAAATAATACAGATTTGTGAGCCATGCTGCTGCTGCAAATTCCTTTTAAATTAAAAGTCTGATATATTAGACATCTCATAAGCCTGAATCCAAAGGATGGAGGTGTGGAAAGGCAAAATCTACCTCCAATGTACATTTAGCAAAGCAGGTGTGTGTGCACATGGTGAGCCCCAATGGTTTGAGGGCTGTTTTGTACAAAATGAATCATGTCCATGATGACAGAACACTCCTGCAGATACACACAGTACTACCTGGGAATAACTTCTTTCAGTATGGAAGCAAAGCTGTCCTTAAAATCATTTATTAAATAAAATAATACAAAAACAAATTACTGGAAGAGGTAACTTAATTTTAAAAAAATAAGAGAAGAAAAAAAAAAACCAAAGCACTTTTAACAGTTTACAGTGCCCAGATACAGTAAACAACCGAGCAATATTTTTATGCCAAGATGTGTTTCATAACAGCCTTCCAAAGTTCTGACCATCTTATCATTCTTTTATGCTACACAGTAAACTGGACACAAGCCCTGCTCCAAGTGAAAAAAGGTAAAGAAATCCTGCTTCCCAGCAGCAAACACAGCTTCCCACCATCTAACAGCCATGCCACACTGCATGCCTTGGTCCTGGCAAAAGAGAAGTGACCAATTCCATGGGACCAAGGTGTGCACATTACCAACAAACCTCCTCCTTCCAGCAACAACTGCACCTTGTTTGGAGTAAAACACAATTCCTTCATGTCATTCCTCTCAGACCAGCCCCTACCACCATCCTTCCCAAAAGCTCAGTTTCTTTGCTTTTCTACTGTTACAGTTTCTACATCCAGCATGGGAATCGTCTCACTTTGCTGTGCTGCTTTAAGTGCTGAAAAATGTACTCTCCACCTACACAGCTTCTGCCAAAAGTCAAACAGCCAACCATCAGGTTCCAATAAAGAATTAAAAGAGAACCTAGGTATTTGTAATTTTTTTTTTTCCTGGAAATCTTGTGTTCATTCAAGTGATATTATTTCAGTAGAATCATCGCAGGAATCCATGTAATTAAAAACACATTAGTGGTAACAGAACTGCCCCATTTGCGGGGCCCTTTGATCCCCTCATGCCTGTGATGTCCCCAGCGCTCTCCTTGTCCTCACATCCCCAGGACTTCTCACTCTCTTAACTACTTATCACTCTCTACCTGACAAGAGGTTGTAGGCAGGTGAGGATCGGCCTCTTCTCCCAGGCAATAGCAATAGGACAAGAGGAAATGGCCTCCAGCTGCACCAGGACAGTTTTAGGTTGGACATCAGGAGTAATTTCTTCGCAGAAAGTGTGATCAGACATTGGAATGGGCTACCCAGGGAGGAGGTGGAATCACCGTCCCTGGAGGTGTTTAAGGAAAGACTGGACGTGGCACTGAGTGCCATGGTCTGGTTGACACGGTGATGTTCGGTCATAAGATGGACACGATGCTTTTAGAGGTCATCTCCAACCGAAGCGATTCTGTGTCTCTGTGGCTCCGTCATCGCCCACAGAACGAGCTCCCTAAACCCCGACCGGCCTCGCTCCGCCCTCACCACCAAGGCGGCTCCGGCCCGCCCCTCAGGCCACCCCGCGCGTGACGTCACTGCCCCGTCCCTCCCGCCCAGGGCCGCGCGTGCGCACAGGCGGCACAGCTCAAGGTCAGCGCGGCCGCTGCCGCCGTCGGTTCCGCCCGGCGCGGTTCCGGTTCCGGCGCGAGGACGGGGAGGATATGGCGGTGCTCGGACGGGTGTCCCGCCTGCTGCTCGGCGCCGCCGCCCCGCGCTCCCCGCCGGCGCGCGGCATGGCGGCCGCGGCACACCAGGGCGGCGGAGGTAACCGGGCTCTGCGGGGTTGGGGCGGAGCGCGGCCCGCGCGGCACTGCCCTTGACAGCCGGTGTCCTTCGCTGTGGGAACGGGGCATGGCAGGCGCTCGGTGTGAGCCGCCGCCGGGGCACCGGGGCTTAAACCGTGAGCTCGGATCCCTGTTACAAATGGGGAGGGGACACAGGGTTCATTAGTGCCTCGTTAATGTGCTAATTGTATTTAACGTGCTGTCAGGTCAGTAATGCTAATGAAAGTGGTGATTGTTCTAATTGCTGTCCCGCTGCCCCCCGCCCAGCCCGGATGTGGAAGACGCTGTCGTTCCTGGTGGCGCTGCCCGGCGTGGCCGTGTGCATGCTGAACAGCTACCTGAAGGCACAGCACGGGGAGCACGAGAGGCCCGAGTTTGTGCCCTACACCCACCTCCGGATCAGGACCAAGGTACTTCTGCCTGCGATGTTTTAAGAGCCCTCGTTTCCTCCATGGCTGCAGAGCTTTCTCTGAGATTGCCACGGCATCTCTTTCTAGATCGCTACATTGGCTGTGATATCAACTCATGGCTGTTTCTGAGGCAGTAAAAGTTTGTCCCAGCTCTGATGAAGTACCCATGGTATTCACAGGCCTTCCCACCCCAAAGTGATCCTCCTAATGTCTTGCTGAAAAGTTTCAGTCCTACAGCTGCACCACTTAAACTAATACAGATCTAAAAGTTAGCAGTGGAGATGCCAAATACTCAAAATTGGGGTCCTCATAATACAGCACAGTTGATGCTTAAGTAAGAGCAAAGAGACTATGATTCCCAGCTAAAGGAGAGTTTTCCAACTCTTGCTTCCTACATCCTGGGAGCCAGCTTGCTTAATTCACCAGCAGTGCCATCATAGAATCATTTAGGTTGCAAAAGACTTCTAAAGTGGAGTCCAGCCTTTGACTTATCTCCACCCTGTCAACCAGATTGTGGCACTAAGTGCTACATCCAGTCTATACCTAAACACATCCAGGGATGGTGACCCCAGCGGCCTGAGCAATTTTTCCCAATGTTTAACAACCTCTTTCTGTGGAGAAATCCCTCCTGATGTCCAGCCTGAACCTTCCCTGGCACAGCTTGAGGCTATTTCCTCTTGTCCCGTCACTAATTGCCTGGGGGAATTGATGTTTGAGTCCGTATTGCTCTTGGTTTCTGGTGCTCTAGGGATTCTTCAGGAGCTGCTACTGGCTTATTTTCTTTTCTTCTTTCAACAGCCTTTCCCCTGGGGTGATGGGAATAGAACTCTGTTTCACAACCCCCATGTTAATCCTCTCCCAACTGGTTATGAAGAATAAAATCAAGATCCTGACCACAGCCAGAACTTTGGCTCTCCCCATCTTGAACCAGAATGTTGAGTGGGAACCATCGTTTCTGGGGTCATAGTTTCAGAAACTCTGTGTTTCTTCTGCGACGCAGCTGAGTGGTGTTGTGGCCCCTGTGTGTGCTTGTGATGGGGTCCTTTAAATAAACAACTCTGAATGTGAATTTGGGATTTGACTTGTTTGTTAACCTGAATCCTTAGAAGTTTTTTTAGTTCAGTGTTTGCATAAAGCATTAAGATTTCCCAGAAGACGCAGAGCAGAAGCAATAACACAACAGGAATGCACTTAGCATAGGACATGAATCAGTTTCATATTCTTCATGTCTGGTTTAACTGATGATTCTAAACTCACAGGCAGAAGAACAGACATGGAGATTAAAATTCAATACATAGTGAAGCACATTCTCCATCATCAGCTTTTGCAGTGTTTATTAACAGTCGTGAAGGTGGTTTTCTCTTAGTCCCTTCAGGCAGAGGGAGTGGCTGAAAGATGTTGAGCTAAGTTCTGCCTTCGCACTGTTCACCTTTAGCTCTGAAATCTTCAGGTACATGAGCACATACCTTGGTCACCACTTTGCTTTCCATAAAGCTGCAGTCTGTACAAAGTCTCTCACACAGGTTTTGCAGAAGAAAACACAATTTTGGCTCTACTGCTTCTGTCTGTATAATGTGTACTGTGTCGTGCAGAAGCTGCTCAAAGTAGAAGGGATTAATGAGCCAACAGCCTGAGCCTGTGCCAGTACAATCTTCATTTTCAAGTTTTTGTTCACTAAAAGTCAGCCGTTTCCAGTTCTTTTAATAACTTGTATATTTTTTGGATGGTGTGAAACTGAGCTCTTTCTCAGCTATCATTAATTAGGTTCTTCCCAAAAGGTAGAATGCAGCAGCTGCTTTGGCATCTTGCTGTGGAAAGGAGTGATGGACGGCAAGAGAGAATCTCAAAGTGGGTACTGTAGGATGTCCTTCCCCATGTTTCCATGTGATTTTTTTCATCTGCTTACCAGTAAAAGATTGCTGAGAAGTTTTGCTGTGTTGAAAGTACAAGGCACTGATGGGCACAGTTGTTTTAAAGCTGACAAAATCACATTACATTTAGCCCTATGTGAAGATCACAGAAAAGCAAACTGGTTTTCTGTGTTATTCCTTAAAAAAGGAAAGCTACATAGTTAACTGTCTCCAAAATGCTATTTATAGATCATTCCCTTAGATCACTGTTTTCATTTATACCTGAGTGACACGGCACTTTGCCAACAGCTTGTTCTTTCAGTGCTATGTTTAACCCCTGTGCTGACATTTTAACAGTTCTCTGCACCTGAGAATAGGAGTGTGGCTCAGCTGAATACATGACTGACACAGGGACAACAGCCTCAGGCTGCAGCAGTTCCTGATCCTCTGCACAAGGCCCACAGGACTCAGTGTCTGGGGTCTGTAAGGGGCTGTGGTGTGGGCAGGACAGCTATAATACTTGAGAACTGCACCTTTTTTAGGTTTTTTTTAAAAGTAGAACCTTTAAATAATTAGTACTAATTATAAGTAGAGAGTGAAGCTTGCTTTTTTCCTTTTTTCCTGTAATTCTAGAATTAGGAAGTTGACTTATCTTTTGTCCCCAGGCCATAATATCTTCTACTCTTTCACCTGTGTTGGTTAAGTAGAGGAGAAAGCTTTGCCCCATCCCTGTGTGAGGATCAAACCACAGGAATGTGTAATGCTAAAGGAGAGCAAATTGAAGTCCATGGTTGTGTCAGTACCTCAGAAAAGGTTGAAGTAACCTCTGCATTAAGTCTTCTCTTCAGCTTCTGAGCAGGCCACCTCCATCACTCCTCGAGGTTACAATCAGACACTACTGCATAGTTACCTACTTTAACAAAGTATAATCTGGTTATATTTATTTTAGCCAAGCTGTTGCAGGTCCAGTAGTGCTTTTAAACCATCTCTGTTGCTGACACTAAACAGTGCTTAAGCCCTTCAGATTTCAAGATCACATGAAACAAACTTCACCAAAATTCGGCAGCATAGAGATGATACAAAGTACATCAGCCCCCTCCATATTAAACACTTTCAAGTGTTATATAAATAAGCAAAAGAAATCAGTCACAAAGAAATTATCTCAGCCCACTCCAACCAGCATTCCCCCATTACATTCAGTACAAAGCCGTTAGATGCTGAACCACCACCAAATTTCACTGGAAAACAGGCAGCAGTTACCACATGATCCAGTCTTTTTTTCCTTTTAGCTGTTTGTTTTCACAAGCAGAGAACATTTCTCACTTTCTAGAAAGGAGTTAACAAAGGTCTAAAGGTCCTATTCAGGTGGCATCTATGGTACACCTGGTGATGGTGCTTAGTCCAAAGGTTTCTCTTAGTGACTCCACCCATACGGCCAACATCAAGAGGAGTTTTCAGTTTTTCCTTTACTCGGGCCCATGAACTCTAGGCCCTCAATGGGTATGTCCTTCTCCTTGATTGCTTTCTGAAAAGAAGAAAAAGAAAACCAAATAATTAAACTTGACACTTCTTTATAGGGTTACATGATGTAATCTTTGGTACAAAAAACAGAATCACAGGATCAGTTTGGTTGTAAAACACCTCTGAGATCATTGAGTCAAACCTATGACCCGACAGCACCATGTCAACTGGCCATGCCCAGTCTTTCCTTAAAGGGAAAGCCTTCAGGGACACTTGACTCCCACCACCTCCCTGGGCAGCCCATTCCGATGTCTGATCACCCTTTCTGTGAAATAATTCCTCCTGATGTTCAACCTAAACCTCCCGGTGCAGCTTAAGTCTATAACCTCTTGTCCTGTCGTTTGTTGCCTGAATAGAAATTACCTAAAAAAAGTGATCTAGAAAAAGTAGTCTTAAAGCTGGTTTGAATAAAGCTTCAGTGTTAGAGTTAATGAAGGATGTACTGAGAACTCACTGAACTACAGTTCGGAACGTACAACAGAAACGTGCTGCAGCCTCTACATAAGCAGCCTTAGGAAGTTATGGACAATAAAAATAGGAGACACCTGTAAAATATTCCATGTCATGACCGACAGATACAAGGCGAGATAAACTCAGAGCTGCGTGTCGTGGTCACTGGAGAGGGCTGAGGCTGCTCCTGGGGTACCAGTAAGTCGCTAAGAAGGGTCAGCGCAGGGGAAGGACGCTCGGGGCAGGGAATGAAGGGGCCCCGGGGCCGGACGCACCTGCACGCAGAGTTGGTAGCGCTTGAAGAGCTGCCCGCAGGGATCTTCGGCGCTGTCGCCCTTGAGGAACTTCTCGGCGAACCAGCGGTTGAAGCACTGGTCGTACTCGCGCTTGAGCTCCGTGCACGCCTCGCCCACGCTGTTCATCGCGACGGCCGCGCCGGGACGGGCCGGGCGCGCCGCCCAGTGACGCGTGTCCGGCGCGCGCCTGACGCCGCGCGCGGAGATGTGACGCCACGCGGCGGTGTGGCGATGCGCGCGCTGTCCCTCGGGCGGTGGCTCCGCGCCCGGTGCGTCCCCCCGCGCGGCCCCGCGCCCCCGGCCAGGCGGCACAGCGGGCACCGGCCGCAGGTACCGCCGCGGAGCCGGTCTGCCCCTCGCGAGGCAGGACAGTAGGAACACTATGAAACACGGGTTAATTTTCCAAGAAAGTAACAGGAATCAGCGGGTCCCTACCAGTAGGTTGGATTTGGCGACCTTAAAGGTCTTTTCCAGCCTTAACTATTTTAGGATTTTTTGGTAAACTCTGCTTTTGACGTGTAACAAGTTTTTAATTAAAAGAAAGTAGCACTATTAAACTTGTTAATGTCTGACCTTTTTTGTCCATATTGGCGCTTTTGTACAGCAGAAGGTGTCGGTGGAAGTGCTGGACCACTTGGAGCACCTGGCCCTGGTGGATTTCCGGGATTTGGAGGGCGTGGAGCGGCTGCAGAAAGCCATCCAGTTTGCCGATCAGCTTCATGAAGTAAACACCGACGGCGTGGAACCGATGGATTCAGTGCTGGAGGACAGGTGGTGAATCACAGCAGCCTCCTTTTATCTGTTAATGCGAACTGTTAGCTTTTGTGACTTTTTTTTTCCTCTGGGAATCACGATGCATGTGGCCCCTTTGCTCAAAATGTCTTACTGTGGTTTTGTGGGGGAGAAAGTTGTCACTGGGACATGTGATTTTTATGTGTGAGCAAAGCGAAGGTGAACTTCAGTTCTTTAATCTGTGTTAATTGTCACACTGCTCCCCAAATACCTGCCAGTGGCATTCTTGAGTGCTTCAAAATTTTTCAGTACTTGTCCAAGTGTTAAGAGACCAAAGCCAGGTTTAGAGATAAGCCACCTTTTCTACCTCATATTCACAGAATAGCTTAAAGACAACTAGTAATCTTTGTCCTTCAGGTGTCTGTATCTCAGAGCAGATGATGTGACAGAAGGCAACTGCACCAAAGACCTGCTGGAAAATGCCAGAGAGAAAGTAGAAGAGTATTTTGTAGCTCCACCAGGTATTGACTTGCTTACAAAAATCTCTTAATCTCACCTGAATTAACCTGAAGAACATAACCTGCCATAGCTGCATTTACTTTCAGAAATACTAGTTAATAATAGGGACCACTAAAGTAAATTACTGTAGCCATCTATGTAAAATAATGTGCAATTTATTGATCCAGAAGCAGTACAGAGGCTGACCTGACTGAAGTTACTGCACATGTTGTGAAATTCCTTAGAGGAAGTCAGACAGGACTTATTTTCCTGACTTTCTCAGGATATTTAGACTGCCTGTACATGGAGTAAACCAGAGAAGCACTGGCAGGGTGCCCTACCCAGAAGGTAACTTACAGCTCGTCTCACACGACTTGTTATTTGTTTTCTCTCAGGTAACATCCCTTTACTAAAGCTGGAAGAACGAGACACATTTCTGCAGGGCTCTTAATGGCAGCCCAGAGCCCAAATGCCTTTTCAGTATTTTATTTGGGAAAGCAAAGTTTTGTGCAGTTGCAGCTGCAATGCCTGGGCACATATTTTGGTCAAACGAAGAGCACTTGCAAGACAGAAGAAAGAAGGTGTAAAAGTTTAGTAGTGCTTCTGAAATATTCAATGTCTGTGAAGCTGGAAGGCAGCATGGTAGATGACCTTGGTGCTTTTATTTGGCAAAGTGAATTTGCTGTCTGGAGGTGAGAGCAAACCCTTGTCCCACTCTTAATTGTGCAATTACTTCATTATTTGTTTAAGCATACATAATATAACCACATATTTGCATAAAACGTGTAATTACTATGATACTTGAATTCTTTCAAGGGTATTAAAATAAAGCCTTTGTTTAACACCACTAATCCAATCTTCTGCAAAGCTGTAACACTGTATTATTGCTTTAGTCTCAGACTTGTCAAGATTCAGACCCTGCAAATGCTGAAGGTTACAAACACACAAGCTCAGTCTAAAAGTAATTTATAAGGTATATATAAATCATAACAAGGAAAGACTTCAAAGTATCAGTCAATCAATATGATTGATAGCACAATCATATTAGCAGATAATTCCCACTTTGATAAGTTCCCCCTTGTTCTATCCATTTTGGCCTCCTTTGACTGTCAGAGAGAACGGAGACAATATTATTTACATAGAAGAAAGAAGAGGAATTTGAAAGTGAACTGCATGGCTGTAGGAGCTTTTAACCCAAAATAGCATCAGGTAACTATTTAAAGGCAACAACTAAACCAACAATTTAGAGAAAATGATCCCACATTCCCAATGCAGCCCAGGCTAAACTTAAAACTGCCAGTTCAGTGCTACTCCCACACACTCCAGTGAGAGAACAGATTGCCTGATGCTTGTTCCCTGCAGCCCAAACTGCATTTAAAGTGGAAAACACATATTTCCTAAATGAAGGGGTTTGATGCAACTTCACCACAAATAAGGGAATTACAACCTTGACTGAGACACTTGCAACCACCAAAACAGAAAAGCTCAGAGAGGGCAGATGAGCTGCCTGTGGGGCAGGGCATGTCAGTGCCTCAGCTGGTCTAACGTGGTGGTGCTGAGCCACACTGGGCCCTGGCTGCACTTTGAGAGAGGGAGAGACACCCCTCATGTGCTGGTTCACCTGCATTTACTGCAGGACTCAGTAAGTGGATCCAGTTTCTCTGGAGACCATGGAGATAACCTCACTTAGACCTGCTAACATTTTTCCACCACCACAAATCTGTACATATAAAATTGGATTGGAAGCCCTTGCATATATAAATCCCAGGTTTACTAAGAAAATTTCAATGTGGAGATTTCTTCACTTTTGTGGAAAGAAAAAGAAAATGGAAATTGTGTTATTGCTAATATTGATCATTGTATGTTTTGGTATTAACTAGGAGCCCCAGGAAAAATCTCTGTTAATACATTGATACATTGTGCAACACAGAGTAAAAAACCAGCTCATACGAAAATGCTTACAGTCTAACCTCCATCTGTGAGAGGAATCTCATCATGTGCCCTATCCATTACCCAGATTTCTTCAGCACCTCCTCTACCCCAGCTATCATCTCCTGTGTTTCTTTGTTCTGCCTTTCCCTGCAGCTCTGTCCTGATGGAAACTGTACTTTTATATTCTTGATTAACAAGTAGGACTCTAATGTCTCTCGTAAAACCATGTATCTCAGGCTTTAATGTTTCTCATTAACGACGTGTATCTCACCCACACTGACATTTCCTGAAGTCATCATCACAATTGTTCTTTCAGCCAACCGTTTCTTAATAAATACAGAGAAACTTGCCTGCAGCTACCAAACACAACCACCTCCTCAGAGATTCATGGGTGTTTCTGAAGTTTGGTGTAAGCACTTGGAAGATTGTTAAATGGTTCCATTCTGCCAGCACAAAAGTGTTCAGTATTCAAAGAACTACTGCAAGTGCTGCAGATACTGAACACAGTTCTGTAAATTAATTACTTTCTGTGGCCCTAAGACCATTCAAAACTTCTTCATGTTTCTAGCACATAAGCAACATTGTGAACTGTATCTCTCCTAATTGGAATGCTAAAACCTGGGAGTCAGGAGTTAATTCCTGAGATATTCTAGAGTGACAAAAGTATTACATTTTCCAGTTTCAATATTTCTAGGGGCAGTATATTCTTCTGAGGTTGCCTTAGAGTTTGCAAAAGGAAAGAGTTGCTTGCAGTTATGCTGCTTTTGCTCTGAATGACACTGAGCAGGTAACTACACTGTATGAATATGAAAAAGATTTAGATTTCAGGTGACATGAATGACTGCCCTTGAGGTGTTTTTGGGGTTTTTTTCTACTTGGAAATTTAATTTCTACTACCAACCAGTATTTGAAAACCTCTTTTAAGTCATCCTGTGCTGTTTGCTATAGACATGGTTCAGAGTCCTGTTATTAACAGATCACCAGCTGTGAAAGACTCCAACAGCAATGTTCCAACTGCTGACAAGAGTGTAAGCAGAAAGTGCCCCAGGGAGAGTGAAACTAAGGAATGAGAGCACTGGGGATCTACCAAAACATCTTGCTTAATTTAAACCAAAAAACAAAACCAAATCAACCCATCCAACCAACCAAAATAACCCCCAAACCAAACACAAACAAAAAAGGGCAAGAGTTGCAGAAATAATGAGGTCTGCAAGAGATGGGGTAGAAGTCTGATAGATTGGGTTCACTAAAGGAACAAAGTTTGCAGCTGACTTGATCATACCCGGTAAATACGGGTCAGAGATTTCTATCAGAGGTCACTTAGTCTGAATTGAAAACACACAACTGAAAACAGACAAGTGAACAGGACAGATGATCAAGTGCCATTTACAAGCTATGGAACTCCTTCCTTCAGCACAGGTGGGCTTCACTCTCAGTAAAGGGCATATTACTGGAACAGCTACTCCAGATAATATTGCAGTATTCTTTCAGTAATATCACATTCTACTGAAAGGCCTATTCCCAACAAGAGCTTGTTTCAAAGAGAAAGAAAGTCTGTTGCAGAGATTATTGGTTAAACTCAGTGTCTCTGTGATCCAGGATGGGGCAAGTAATAAAATGGCTTTTGGAGCCCACATAACAACTATGGAAAGGTGTTTTACAGAAGCTAGTGGACACATTACAATGCCTTGGAGACTGAGTATACTTTAAGGAACAAGTTTTTTTACCCAGGATCTCCTGATGATGCCACACAGAATCACAGAACTAAGACTGGAAAACACCTCTGAGGAAATCGAGTCCAACCTGTGACCGAACACCAACATGTCAACCAGACCACGGCACTCAGTATCATCTCCAGTCTTTCCTTAAACACCTCCAGGGACAGTGTCTCCACGACCTCCCTGGGCAGCCCCTTCCACTGTTTTATCGCCCTTTCTGTGAAGAAATTCCTCCTAACGTCCAACCTAAGTGTCCCCTGGCGCAGCAGAGGAGTAGCACGGGAGCCAGGACTGGAAGCTTTGCATACACAGCCGAAATCTATGTGATCATGCCAAAACATGCGCCCTGTGCTCCCGTTACCTCCCCGCATCGAGCCGGTCGCCATGGGAATGGACGCGGCGCGAGGCATCCCGGGCCGCAAGACAACGCTGCAGTAAAAGCCTGCCGGGCGCCACACCACAGCCAATGGGCGCTCGGGGGCCGCTAGCGGTGGCCAATACGCGCTCGGGGGCCGGCACCGGTGGCCAATGGGCGCTCGGGGGGCGGTGACGGCGGCCAATAGCCGGCGGCCGGCGCGCAGGGGGCGGCGTTGAGGCGCTGCGAGGCATCCCCGGACCAGAGCGCAGCACCGTTTGCTCCGCAAAGCGCCGGTCCCGCAGCGCCCGAACGGTGAGGGACGGGACGCGGGGGGTTCCGAGAGAGACTCGGCCATCCCGGTACCCGGGGACCCCGCGTGTACAGGCGGCTCCCCTATGCCCGGGCTCTTCTTCGGCCGCCGCCTCCGATTTTTCCGCATGCCCGGCAGCTGCCGGCGGGACCCTTCCCCTGTAACCGCGCGTGCCGGGCGTTCTTCGCCTCCCTCAGGGGAGGGAAGGGCTGTCGGGGCCGGGCGATGGAGCGGCCGCGCTCTCTGGCGGAGCTGCCGGCGGGAGCGAGGCTGGGGAGAGCCGAGATTGCGGCGGTGCTTGTGTCGCTGCCGGCCGGAGAGCGAGTGCTGAACGGGAACCGGCGTTTGAGCCGCCGCTGCTCGGGCTGTGCCCGGGGCCGTGCCCGTGCCCGGCACACCCGGCCAACGCTGCCCGGCCACGGCGGTGGTACCGCGCGGCGCCCGAGAGCGCGCTGGGAATGACGATACCTGTGGGGCTGCTTGGCCGTCAGGTCGTTCTGACAGGTGCTCCTGCAACTTTGAATTTCCTTCTTCTTTTCTCCAAGCAGGCAATCATGAGTGATCGAAAGGCAGTGATCAAAAATGCGGACATGTCAGAGGAAATGCAGCAAGATTCCGTGGAATGTGCTACTCAGGCCTTGGAAAAATACAACATTGAGAAGGACATCGCTGCTCACATAAAGAAGGTAAATGTTGATTTGTAATGTGCTCACGGAAAATCAGTTGGGGAGAACGCTGCTAGGCAAGTAGCTCTAGAGAAACGAGTTCTAGAGGCACTAGATAATCAAGTTAAACAAGTGAGCAGGTCTTTCTCTCTGTTCCTTTCCCCACCCTTTATGAGGACCTTTCTAGGTCCTTCTGCTTTTTTCTTGCAGTGCCTCACACCTTCTCTGCCTCTGTCCCATTGTCCAGGTGAGCAGAGAGTGGCAGCTGACTGTCCCTGTGACTGATAAGCTGGTACAGGACATGAGCACTGTGCAATCTATTTAAAGAGTGGTGGTTTGCCAACCATGTAATAAGTGGGTTTGGTTTTTTCCCTTTCTCACATGTAAGACAAGCTGTTCATGCTAACGCTGAACAGATGGTTCATAGCTTACAGTTCGTCACATTTTCTCTCTTTACTCCTACTGGGAGCCTGACTGAGCTGCAAGTAGCTGAAGGGTTTGGTTGAGCAGAACAGAAACTCCCATGTCCTCACAAAAATCTCTTCAGCTGACAGTTGTTAGGTACTGGAGTATAAATCCAGACTGCATGGGTTTGCTCACTGTAGACCTCTATACAGGAGTTTATATATAAGTTGTAGCAGGCTCCTGACAACAGCATGGCACAACATCATCTTATGACCAGGTGTCAAGGACATGGCAGAGAATTTGTCATAAAGTGTCCTTTCAGCATCCTTACTGCAAAAAACAGCTAATGAAGCCAAAATACCAGTTTCGTTGGAGATTCAGAACAAGCAGTGAAGTTCTTAGAAGTTATGGTTTGAGATCATGGCATGACTTTAGGTGAAAAGTTACTTCCCCAAACATATGTTTTAAGCTTATTCCTACTCTGCTTGGAAGCACTTTTTTTTTTTTTGGTATGACTAAGCAGCAGATGAGTTACAAAGTGACAGATGAACCTTGTACTTAAGTGCAAATGCTATTCCCTAATTGCCTGCTTCCAAAAGTCATACTTGTTAACAAGTGACAAATCATTGCCAAAAAAAACACCCCAACTGTTAGACAATATTAGCATAATTACCATGAAAATGCTGACTTTCTAATTCTCTCTTCTGTAGGAATTTGACAAGAAATACAATCCCACGTGGCACTGCATCGTGGGAAGGAACTTTGGCAGCTATGTGACTCATGAGACCAAGCACTTCATCTACTTCTACCTCGGCCAAGTCGCTATTCTTCTTTTCAAGTCTGGCTAGAACAGTGGACTGTTACTGAAACTTGCACCTGGGTACAGGACTGCACACTGACTCCCACCTTCAGCCTTCCTGGAGAAACACATCTTGATCTTCAGGTCTTTTGTTGTATTGTTAATGGTCAGGGATTTTGCTGTAGCAACTGGTATTTTCCTTGTGGCTATATAAAAAAGCAAAAACGTCTTCCTTGTATTTATTTTCTTTCAAAAGATGGCTTCTTTGCTAATAAAACTGTTGGAACAAGTTTATCCCTTTGCCCTCTTGCACTACCCTCTTTATTGCCTTGTCAATGAAGGATGAACATCCCCATCTCTATTCCCATACCCCAAATCCATCCCTTATCAAACCTTCTTACAAGACTGATTTAAGTGGAAAAAAGTTGATGCAGAGCCCTTTTATTTCATAAGACTTTCCATTTGCCTTTGGAAGAAGTAAAGGAGTCATGGGAAAAAATCCTTAAACTCCACATGACAAAGATAATAACAGCTTCATGAAAGTCCATAGTTACTTCTCACAAGTATTGTACCCTCCTTAAAGCGTAGTAAAAAGAAAGGCATCTTATTTGAAGACTAATCAGTCTCCTTCCATATCCACACTCACTGCCAACTTGCTTCACTGGTTAGCATTGCTCAGTTTTGGCCATGTCCTTTACACTGCACTTGAAGGGAAATGCAAGTGTAAGAAACACCACTGGAGTCACTCCACAGCTTTCT
The DNA here is from genome assembly GCA_013396875.1 of Vireo altiloquus. Lineage (NCBI taxonomy): Eukaryota > Metazoa > Chordata > Aves > Passeriformes > Vireonidae > Vireo > Vireo altiloquus. Next base: position 398,215 of record VZRF01008489.1, read on the forward strand.
TGGTGGAGATAGGTAACTTGTGTTGTTCTGAGTCCAGCTGCTGAGCGAGTATCTGCTGCACAAGTTCTTAGAACTCCTCTTGATACCATTAAAATTCCACAGCTTTCATATCCCTCATGAAAATTATACTTTCGGTGTTTTGCCACGTAGACTCACAGTTTGAAACCTGAGTGAATGGCAACAATGCCAAAGTTTAAATTCTCATAATCCACTTTGAAAAAGCCTGCATCTTCTATCATTGCCTTCAGCTCCTCCTGAAAAATAAGTGCCATAATTATTAACAACCTGAAGGCCTGTAAGCCAGCTGGCCATGAGATTATGCTGGAATTGTGTTTTGTGTGTTAATGAACTCAGGGAAATATTGCCTTACCTGAGGGGGAAACTGTCGGATGCTCTCCACAAGATACTGGTAAGACCTCCAGTCACCAGCAATAACCTCACCGAGAACAGGGATAACCTGGAAACTGTAGAGATCATAGAGCCTGCAGAGAGAGACAACAAATACAGATTAATGGAAACAAATTTTAAACCCTCTCCAACACGAGCTGGTCTCTGTGCCACTATGCTATGCAGTCTGTAGCTGATTTTAAATGTGCACCAAGATGTGGCCTCAAAGTGTCTCCATCTCTTGTTCTGTCTGAGTACAAATAAGAGAGCCTTGTGACATGGCATAAAGCATCACCATGTTCCTACCTGGAAAGAAGAGGGTTGCTGACATGACTAAATTCAAGGCAGAGAAATCTTCCTCCTGGTTTCAGCACACGATAGGCCTCTTGAAGTGCCTGAGACAAAACAGATGCAGTAAGTTTGCTTCTGTAGAACAGCACCTGCCTATTATCATGCCATGTGATATTATCACGCAACTCTGATGAAATGAGGGGAATGAAGAGTATCCAGACTGGTAGTTTGCAATATTTAATGTAGAGAAGGATCCCAAGACAAGTAAAAACAAAAAACCCAAACATGACAGAAACCCAAAGCACAAATACTCTTGCTGTTACATAAATAGACTTTTACAAGGCTTTGTATCAAAACTGTGACATCAGGTTTGCAATTTTTGTTTTCTTTCCCTACTCCCCGCTGATGAAAGTTTGTTGGCAGAGCTCTTGTAATTACAGACCAAATACAAAAGGGAGAAGGTGACTCACCTACAAGAAACTGAAAACGAAAAAATGGCATGATATTTTTTTTAAATCAAAAGAAAAGATTTTACTGTGAGGCACACCCAAAGGTTCAAAGAAGGAACGATACTGAGTTTTGGATGAACAATGTGCAAGAACAGGAAGGAAGGAGAAGGAAGAAGAAAATCTTTGGCTACTTTGAAAATTCCATCCTGCATCAAAATAGAATACCTAACAAGAATCTGGACAAAATTCTGTTTAAAACTGTATGTTCTTTCATACAAGAACAGAGCAGAGTTGTATTCCAGAACCTCTGAAGGCTGTACATCTGCTTGACTCCAACTGTCCTTTTCCTATGGGATAAAATATAAACACTACACAGGAGCTCTGCAAGAGTTGGCAGCTTGGGTGTGTTTTGTACCAGAATTTTAGGGGGCTCTGCTACCGGACTGCTGTATGCATGAAGGCAAAGAGCCTTTGCTTGGGAAGGGTGCAGACAAAGCAGCAGGAGAAGCCATTCACATTAAGTTCAAAGGCATATGGTTCAAGGTGGTTTGGATCCAAATCCACTTTCCACAGGAGCTCTGCCAAGGTTGTAACACACTCCTCCAAAACAGACAACTAGCGCATCCAGTCAGGTGTCACCCCCACAACAGCCAGTCATTCTCAAAGCACAGAGATAGTTTAGAACAAAGGGTATGCCTCATCCTAATTAAAACTATACTTGTCCTTTATACTTGTTCTATACTGGCTGGTGAGCTCTGCCACCAGCCAGTGTAAAGACACTGAGCAGAAGTGGGCTGAACTGGTTAGTTCAACAGCAGTGGGGGCAGCAGCCCCGTTGATGCTTTAAATGGCTGCCTAGAAAGAGAGACTAGACAGGAATAAAGGAAAAAAGGAGATATTTCTTTGAAAGCCCTTCAGATGTACACTTTGGGCTCCAGAGGGTCTTGCCTCAGTGGATCCCAAAATGGACAACTGGTCACGAGTTCTTCACACTTTTATATCAACATAAATTCACCAACCAGAACCCAGCCAATGATGTAATTTCCCCAAGCTTGCCCCACTCTCCCCAAGATGATGGTTTACAGTTCTTGATCTGGGTCTCCTTGGAGAGCAAGTTACAGAGGTTTGTTATGTCTATCTTAGCATAGAGAACAGCACTTAATAAACTACAAGAAACTTGAGTTACACTAGCAGTACAGGATTTGAAAAAAATATAAAAGTTAAAACCTAAGGCATCGTCCTTCTCGCTCTGCTCTGGCAGTTCTGTTGGCTCAGGCAGGGAAGCAGAAGGGGACAGGAAGCACTGGACCCACTGTCAGTGGGATATAGATCAGGTGCTTCAGGAAGATTTGAGACATGCAGACTACTGCACCGCGCATGTATAGATCCAGCCATGTCATAGGTCAGGAGAAGGTGGGGAACAACTGTAGCATCCAGCCCTTTGCCTTAGGAAGAGACTGTGTGGCTTGCCAAGCTGGAAGGATTGGGTGCAACTGGTATAAATCTACGCCTTTATTACAAAAGTGGGGCACTTGATTGCATTCTCCATTCAAACAAGTTGCATACTACGTGCCACTTATTTTAAATGTTTCAGGAATAGTCTAGGACCTTCCTTTATCCAAAGGAATTCCTACTTTGCTTCCTTTGTAGAATAAAAAATCCTGAGGACTCCATGTCAAGATACACTCTAGTAACTTACCAAATCAATACGAGTTACATTTCGGATTCCAAAAGCAATTGTGTAAACATCAAACTTATCATTATCAAAGGGCAACTCTTCAGCATTCCCAAGTACCCAGGACAAGCCTGTAGTGAAAGACAAGTCACAGAATTGAACTCAGACTGCTCCAGAAAGGCTAAAACCCATTCTAGAAGGAATTGATTATTTTTAAAGTGATATTTAAAACAAATGTTTCCATTTCGCACTTTTGTTGGAGGAAAGACACCTTGGCCTATACTCACAAATCTTTCAAGACAGAGTAGTTAATTTTGCAGATCAGCCAAAACACTGTTCTGCATATACACTTAGTATGTATGTGCCAGAAAGATTTTACCCAAAACTTGCATTATAGTGGAAAGCATTGTTGGCTGCCATTTGTTTGTGGCGAAGTTGTAAAAAGAGAATCTCTGCTCAAAGTGTAACTACAGACAATTACTAACGTTTTGCCATGCAACAATGACCAAAACACTTAATACATTTTGCTAGAAAGCTTCCAGAGACTGAAGAACATGGAAAGTCACACTCCCTGCATCAGGACTATCAGTACGTGATGCAGTTGCAGCTGTGCTGCTTCCCAGTCCCCAAAGGATCGAGACCATGTCTACCTGTGGAGCATGGATGTCCAGGTTATTGATAAGCCCACCACTCCTGCAGACAAAATGCACAATCACTGACTGTTCAGCTCCTGTTCCTTCTCCCCACGAACAGTTCCCACTCTTGGTGAATGTACATAGGGAAACAGTGAAAAAAACTCTGCCCCTTACAATTTCTTGCTGTCAGGAATGTTACTGCCACATTACAATGCATTACTTACCTTCAGAGTAGCCAAGATGCTGTGCTTTCTGCTTCCCAACTTTTAACATTTCTCTGTTGATGTCACAGACCACCACTTGAGAATCCCCTAGTGAGTTAAATTTGTCTTTCTGGTAACTCTCAAAAATTTCCTGCCATGACAAATTCTGATGGTTCTTGAGCTTCCTCTGGAGCCGGCGTTCTTGCATAGAGCGAACATAATTAATGAATCGAAAGGCAATGTCACCTGCAGTTGTTTTAAAGAAAGAAACACATTTTGGAATGTTTTCTGACTCCAGGAAGTTGAAACATAGGGCTTTGAACAACCAACTGAGTTAATATTTCTTTTTAGTCATATATATTTATAAAAACGCATCCTCAGATACACTGTATAGACACAGAGTGTACATGTATGTAGATAAACAGGGAACTTATTAAAATCAAAGAGTTCATGACTTTCTACAAATTCACAGAGTGTTCCACAACATATCATAGCAGTACTGTAATACTCTCAGACCCTTAAAGCAAGATATTAAAAAAAATGACAATATTAGCTCTGAACCCTTCTCTGGGAAAGTCACGTAGATGTTTCACTAGTTTTAAAGACAGGGAGATAAGTGGGAGAAAAAAAACCCCAATAGGTAACATAATTCTGAGCAGACTCAAACAGCTGAAAAACAGTGCGGCATTGTCATGTGGAACTCACCAAAATTATTTACCTGTTCCCCCAGCAACATCAAGGAGAAGCGTTCCTGGGGAAGGGTTCATTTTATGCATGAGGATATCCTTCCATATCCGATGAATTCCTAGAGTCATTGAATCATTCATTACATCGTATTTCTTGGCCACACTTTCAAAGACCTGATTAACTGCAAAGAAAGGACATGAGAATGAGATGCAATTTACTTAAAAATGCTCATGTCGAAGCATTGCCTTGCTTCATTGCCTTGCGGAGGTCTGTCACTATGTGGAGCTGAAAAATACCACAGGAAAATTCATTACAAAAAAAAATATGATTGAATCCTACTGAGCCTGTTGCCTGAGAAAGGTCTCCGGACTCTTCCCGAGCTGAGGGAAGTAACAGTGATATTATTCACCAAGACTCCCGATAACGCCCCAAACAAGGGTCCAGCCCCAAACACGTCCCCAGTACTCTGAAAAACGATCAGCGGGCTGCCCGGAAGCCCAGCTCGGCTCTAGGCCCCCGCCGCCGCCGCCCTCACTTTTCTCCCTCCTCTCCTCCTCCGTCACGGTTTGGAAGCCGAAGTGCATCTCCGGCCCTGCGGCCAAACCGCGCCGCGCCCGCAGTCTCCCGACGGGCAGGGAGAGCAGCGCCCGGCAGCGGCACCGCCACAGCCGCACCGCCGCCATCTTCGGGACAGCGGCGGGACGGGGGCGGGGGCGACGCGGGGCGGGAGATGTACCGAGAACTACCGGAGACGTACTCGAGAGCGGCGCATTCTCCGCAGCTCCAGGGGACGCCAGTTCTGCCGGACACAGCCGACCACCAAAACCACCGAACCAGCACCCCCTCCCCCGCCCCCCGTGCCACCGCTGCTTCGCGGCGCGATGGAACCTGTGCTGCGAGGACAAGCATGACGGGAAAAAACAAAACAAAACCTCAAACCCATCGTTTTCTTTAACTTTTCTTTATTTTCTTTAACTTTATTTAATTTTTCTTTTGATTTCCAATTTTGCAGCTTTTTTCACTTAAAGTGAAGCCTCGAGGGGAGCCAGAGGGAGAGTTTGTGGGTAGTGATGAATTGCAAGGAGTGAAAGGTGCCTTGATTCCTGCCAAAGAGCACCAGGACACATTAGAAATCTTCCCTACCCTTTTTCTTTCCCCACCCAAAACCTGCCCTGCTTATCATTTTGTTTGAATCATCCAGGAGTTCTGCCAGCTTGTAGATACAAAGAAATTACTTAGCCCATTCTCAGGAGAGATGACATCATGCTGTTAAAATCAGCCCAGGGACTGCATTCCCAGGGCATGAGCTGGGCTCCCTCTCCAGAATCTTCCTGCCATATTGAGACTTTTAGCACCGTCATCAGACGACACCATAATTTCCTCCTATTTTTCTCCTATACTATTTTTTTATTCTATGTTCCTTGCAGCAGGAAGCCCTCTGAAGCATCATATTTGGTTTTGTAGGGTATTTTTCTCAGCCTCAGCTATAGTGACAGACGATCTTTGCCTACCAGAGCAGTGACTGGGAGAGTCCATCTCACACTGTAGTCACAGACACTGCATGGACACCAGCGACCAGCTGCATGCACAGAGTCACAGAACGGGTCAGGCTGGAAGGGACCACTGTGGGTCATATGCTCCAACTTCCCTGCTCCAGCAGGGTCATCTCAGAGCACATGGCACAGGATAGTGTCCAGACGGTTCTGGAATATCTCCGCTGAGGGAGACTCCACAACCTATCTGGGCAAGCTGTTCCAGTGCACAGTCACCTGCACAGTGAACAAGTTCTTCTTCATGCTCAGGTGGAACTTCCTGTGCATCAGTTTCTGCTCGTTGTCTGCCTCTTGTCCTATTTCTCAGCACCACCAAGAAGACCCTGGTCCACCCTCTAATACCCACTCTTTAAGTATCTATACACATTAATGAGGTCCCGTCAGCCATCTCTTCTCGAAGCTCAACAGGCCCAGTTTCCTCAGCCTTATTACAAGAGAGATGCTCTGGTCTCTCAATGATCCTTGTTGCCCTCCACTGGCCCAGCGGGGTTCCAGGGCCGCCCCAAGGCCGTGTCCCGCCGCGCATCACCGCGGCCGCCGGTCGCCACGGTAACGGCCGCAAGGCATGCCGGGCTGAAAGAAATTGCTGCGGCAAAACCCTGGGAGAGCGCCGCACCGGGACCAATAAGATCTCGGGGTGATGGTGGCGGTGACCAATGACTGGCGGCCGGGGCTGAGGGGGCTGGGCTGGGCGCGCTCGGAGGCGCAGGCGGCGCGCGCGGGTCGGTTAAACAGCCGCGGCGGCGGAGCCGAGTGCGTGAGTCGCTCTGCGCCGTTCCACACCGTCACCGCTTCTGCATCCGCACCGCTCCGATACCGCGGCCCCCGCCCGACGGTGAGGGCAAAGCGCTGATGGCCTTGAGCGTTGGGCGGGGACAGCTGCCGAGAGGGCTTGGGTCCGGTTCGGAGCCGGGAGGTCTGGGTCTGGGCAGCTCCGGTGTCCGGGCTCTTCTCCGGCCGCCGCCTCCGATTTTTCCGCATGCCCGGCAGCTGCCGGCGGGACCCTTCCCCTGTAACCGCGCGTGCCGGGCTTTCTTCGCCTCCCTCAGGGGAGGGAAGGGCTGTCGGGGCCGGGCGATGGAGCGGCCGCGCTCTCTGGCGGAGCTGCCGGCGGGAGCGAGGCTGGGGAGAGCCGAGATTGCGGCGGTGCTTGTGTCGCTGCCGGCCGGAGAGCGAGTGCTGAACGGGAACCGGCGTTTGAGCTGCTCGGGCTGTGCCCGGGGCCGTGCCCGTGCCCGGCACACCCGGCCAACGCTGCCCGGCCACGGCGGTGGCACCGCGCGGCGCCCGAGAGCGCGCTGGGAATGACGATACCTGTGGGGCTGCTTGGCCGTCAGGTCGTTCTGACAGGTGCTCTTGCAACTTTGAATTTCCTTCTTCTTTTCTCCAAGCAGGCAATCATGAGTGATCGAAAGGCAGTGATCAAAAATGCGGACATGTCAGAGGAAATGCAGCAAGATGCTGTGGAATGTGCTACTCAGGCCCTGGAAAAGTACAACATTGAGAAGGACATCGCTGCTCACATAAAGAAGGTAAATGTTGACTCGTAATGTGCTCACGGAAAATCAGTTGGGGAGAACGCTGCTAGGCAAGTAGCTCTAGAGAAACGAGTTCTAGAGGCACTAGATAATCAGGTTGGACTTTTTCTTTAGGCTGGTGTCCGTGTGTTCCTTTCCCCACCCTTTATGAGGACGTTTCTAGGTCCTGTTTTTTTCTTGCAGTACGTTCTGCCTAAGGCCTTTTTTGCCACTGCGCCGTTGTTCATGTGAGGTTAGAGTGGCAGCTGACTGTCACTGCGACTGGTGAGCTGGTACAAAACACAGGGACTCTATTGAGCTCTCCTGTGATTTTCATCTGAGAGGAAACCTGTTCTCCTTGGTTTCAATTGTATTTAACTTAATCTTAAGGATCTCTTTACAATTCTTACCAGCTGGATCACAAATAGCAGGGAAAAGTAGTTTTCTGCAATTCTGTGTAATCACACCTGTCCTTATGTAGTGATATAAGCACAAAAGAACAAAAAAAATCCTGGTGGCACTGATTATCTGTTGTTTGCAACTTCTGTGTTGTCCTTTATGTAGGATTAATAATACATGAGAAAGAAGTAGTTCAGATTATATTGCCTGCTTTGTCGGCTCAGGAGAAGTTAAACTGATCCGAGTGGAAAACCTGTTGAAATGTTAAAGCCGATTGGACTGAAACTGGAGTTAACTGCTTGGCATGAGGAGCTAAACTGTTAAAGTTTTAGGCCACAAGCTGTGAATTTTCACACAGATATGTTAACTTTTACCTAACTCTGGAAAAGGGCCTCAAGACCTAGTTCAAGGTGGAAAATAAGGAAGTTATAACTATCAGCAGAAACCACAATATAAGAGATACAAAAGACTGTCGAGAGACAATGAAAAGACCCAATAAAGAACAAGAAGTCCCCAGACCCTAATGTTATTATTGGTCTGAACTGTGAAGGTGAGGAACTGAGATTGGGAGGGTGTAATTGCCTGGCAATTTCTTTGTTGAGGTCCTTCTGAAGGCACCCAGCTCGAGCTGTTCTACCGCTGTACCACTCAAAGCCTGAGGCTCTGCTCCAGGACACCTGGAAGTGTCTGGAAGCTTCTCTACCATGAGAAGTAATTCAGTTATGCAGAATGATTGCTTCTGCTAAAGAAATACTCGTTTGCTATGACCGCAATACAGAAAGGCTTTTTTTCTCCAAATGGAGAAAGTAGCTAAGAAAGTTAAAAGGAAAGTTTAATACTTTTCAGATAGTCTTTGCAGCAACTACGGGGAATTTATAGAGAATTTGTTTGAAAATATGTAAAGCACAACTGCTTAGATTTGTTTATCATACTGGTGTTACAGAGCATGTGGCAGAGAATTTTCTGTTTAGCAGCTGTGCTGCTGATAAACAATGAAGTCTAAATTATGGCTTTGTCTCTGTGGGTACAAAACTAATGGTGAATCTTCTACTTGAGGATTGTAGATTCAGTTATGTTATGAATTATGGGAGAATAAAAGACTACTTTCAACAAAAGTAACGTTTTAAACTTGCTACTGCTCAGTTGGGAAGTGCTGTGGGGTTTTTGTGTGTCTGACTAAGCAGCAGGTGAACAATAAGATGTAAATAAGATAATCCTAGTGCTTAAGAGCATCTGTTCTTCCTCTGATTGCTTGCTCAGAAAGTGAATACCTATTAGAAGACTTCTTAATTTGTAGTGATCTGTTTTGCAGGAGTTTGACAAGAAATACAATCCCACGTGGCACTGCATCGTGGGAAGGAACTTTGGCAGCTATGTGACTCATGAGACCAAGCACTTCATCTACTTCTACCTCGGCCAAGTCGCTATTCTTCTTTTCAAGTCTGGCTAGAACAGTGGACTGTTACTGAAACTTGCATCCAGTTACAGGACTCTCTGACTAGTTACTGCAGCCTTCCTGAGGACACAGGCCTTGATCTTCAAGGGCAATGGCAGGGATTATGTTGTAACAGATGACATTACATTGTGGATATAAAAAGGAAAAGTACCAAAAAAGTCTTCCTTGTATTTATTTTTTTTCAGAAGGCTCATCATTTGCTACTAGAGCTGTTGGAGCAGTTTTGCTTTTGAGAGTTTTATAGCCATCTGCTGTATTTCCTGATTACTGCTGGTGCTCTGCGAGTACTGACAGCATTTAGTTCTTTATGTTCCAAACTTCTCTTAGTTTTCTAATTTTACTTTTATAAAATAATTTTCCCCCTCTTGTTTTGCTGGATGTGCTCTTCCAAAACCTGAGCTGTTTCTTTTTTTACTGTCTCTGGAGAAGTGTGCTGGAGAATAAAAGCCAAGTTCTACCCCAGCCAGGTTGTTATTTCTGGCTGATTTGTACTGTTGTGGTGATGGTGGATGACTCTGTCCGGGTGAGCCACGGGGAGTGCTGCCTCAGGGGTTGTGCAGAGCCTGTGGAGTTCCTGTGTGGGGAGTGCTGCCTCAGGGGTTGTGCAGGGCCTGTGGAGTTCCTGTGTGGGGAGTGCTGCCTCAGGGGTTGTGCAGGGCCTGTGGAGTTCCTGTGTGGGGAGTGCTGCCTCAGGGGCTGTGCAGGGCCTGTGGAGTTCCTGTGTGGGGAGTACTGCCTCAGGGGCTGTGCAGGGCCTGTGGCGTTCCTGTCGTAGCCGATGACTACGCGTCCCATGAGTCCTGTCGTGCACGAGGGTCCCCCGGGACCGGCTCTGTCTGGATCTGGCCATGGCTGCGGGCGACTCATCACCATTACCCGGGCATGGAGCAGAGCAAGCCTGGGAATGAAGGGCAGCAGCTGCACTCTACTTGGGCTGGGCTGGTATGGGGGAGGGAGAGCCCCAGAGCGGTGAGAGCCCGACAGGGGCAGCAGGACTCCGCAGTGCCAAGCTGGAGAGTGAGTGCTTAACATGCACCAGTGTTTGAGCTGCCGCTGCTTGGTCTGTGCCCGTGCCTGGCACACCTGGCCAGCACTGCCCAGCCACAGCGGTGGCATCATGTGGCTCTAAGGGCACGGTGGGAATGATGATAACCTGTGGGGCTGCTTAGCAGGTGCTTCTGGCAGGAGGCTACTCCTGCAACTAAACCCTCTTCATTCCTTGATACGGACATCCATGTATGATCAGGCAGCTGTGGTAGAGGATATAGACATGTCCAAAGAGATGCAGCAGCAGCCTCTGCAGTGTCCATTTGGGCTGTGGAAAAATAGGAAGTTGAAAGAGAAATCATAGCCCTTATAAAGATGGTGTTTCATTGCAATATCCTTTCATTGAACACTATCCCCACCAGACATCAAGTGGGATGGGTGCTACAACACTTTGGAAAAGTGAAATATGGTCACAAGATACTTTGGACTTTTCCTCGGGCCTGGTGTCACCTCTTAAAAGATATCTCTTCCGAACTCCAGAATACCTAAATGCTGAGCTAAATACATAAATCAGTAACCCAAAGCAGCACCAAGGAGCATTGTGGTTAGACAGGCCTGTCTAACCTGGTGCTCTGTCAGGGACAAGTAGGAGCTACAGCAGCCCTTGGCCTGGGTCAAAGGCTGTCTGTCTGTCCCCTGCCCTACTCTTGGTGACTTGCTGCAACCAAGGAAAATACGTGGAGCCTTGAAGATAAGCGTAGTCTCTGTGTTTTTCAAATAACCACAGACTACTGATAGCAGCTATCTTACTGAGGAAAAAACTCAGAAACTCTTCCCAGTGTGGGCTCAAAGCTCCTTGATGAACTGGAGAGCACCCGGCCAAACTCTTGCTCTTGTACAGCAAACGGTGCTTCCAGGAGCACCGGGGGGCTTTTAGCCGAATCCTCTCTCTGTTCATTGCGGTGTCCACAGCACTATAATTGCTTTAGGCAGAGTTAGGCAGCAGCCGATCTCCCTGCTATCCCTGATATCCCTGCTATCCCTGCTATCCCTGGTCACCGTGGTCGCAGCGGCCGCGGAGCCGGCGGCGTTGCCGTCGCCATGGAAACGGGAGAGGGCGCACGGCGCGCCGGGCTGGGGAAGCGCCCCGCCCATCTTCCCGCTCTGTAGCCAATGAGCTCCCGGGGAGCTCGTGGCGGTGACCAATGGCTGGAGGCCGAGGCGCAGGGGGCGTGGCCGAGAAGCTCCGGAGCAATGGCGGCGGAGCGAGAGGGGCCGGGCCGGACGCGCTGGACGGGGATGGCGGAGCGCGGCCGGGGTGTGAGGGGCGATAGATGTGCGTCCTTCCTCAATGCCCGGCCAACGCTGCCCGGCCACGGCGGTGGTACCGCGCGGCGCCCGAGAGCGCGCTGGGAATGACGATACCTCTGGGGCTGCTTGGCAGGTCGTTCTGGCAGGGGGCTGCTCCTGCAACTTTGAATGCTTTTTTATTATAGGTGACCGTGTGTGATCAGACGAGTGTGATAAAGGATACGGACCTGTCTGAAGAGATGCTCTGCAGGGTGCCAGTCGGTCTCTGGAGGAATGCAGTGTTGAGTGTGGCACTGCAAGTCATGTAACAAGAACAAGTGTTTGCTCCTAACATCTTCCCTTTAAACACTATTTGGCCTATATGGTTGGTTTTATTTCGGTGGGGGGGTGAGGGAGAAGACTTCCTTGTTTTTATTTTCTTTCCACAGCCAGATAATTTGCTAAAAGAAATGTTGAATTTTGCTTTTAAAAGTTTTGTGTCTCTATACTCTCTTTCTGGTATTGTATGGGCTATTTCTTATTTCCTTTCAAATGTGGAAGAACAACTTTGTTAGAAAGTTGAGGGCTTTTTCCCTCTCAAATCCAGAAGATCTAAACACTGTGGTAACTACGCTCGCAGTTTGGTCTGTAATTCTAAGAATAATAGACATAAGTAGGGAATGATCAGGTGTTAAAATAAGGCCTTTATGAGGTTTTTCTTAAAATAATATTTATAGAGGATTTGTTTGAAATTTGTAAAACACAAATTCCTAGATTTGTTGATCATACTGGTGTTACAGAGCATGTGGCCTGTGCATACAAAACTAGTACTGAAGCTTTTACTTGAGGAGCTGTAGATTCTGATGATGGTATGAATTATGGGAGTAAAGATGCCCTTACATGCTCCACCCATACTTTTTTCTAAGACTCTGGGAATTGCTATTCCACAGGACTTGAAGCTCTCATCCGTAAATAATGGAAAAGGCATCACGAGAGCCATCCAAGATCTTTGTTATTTTATAGGTTAAAAAAAATGACTTTAGGATCCGGGTTGCCTTGTGGTTTTTTTTTTCCCCTTTTGCTTTGAGGGAAAAGTTTAAAAATACCACTTCAAGGAGGCCTGATGAGCTACTTTTCAGGTTTTTTAAAAAACTTTTACGGTTGTTTGCTACAAATCGATGGCAATGATTTTATACCAGATGATTTTCTATCCTCTCGGGCGCTGCTGGAGGTGGGGGCGATGCCTTCGGTGCCGGGTCGGGAGCGACGGGCGGGCTCCGGGCTCGGTGCGCGGGGTCGGCGGCGGGCCCGGCCCGCGACTCCCCNCCCGCAACTCCCGGCGCGCTCCGCGCGGCCCAGGACTACGAGTCCCGGCATGCCCGCGGGCTGGGCTGCATCCGGGTCCGGCCACTGCTGCGGGCGACTCGTCGCCATTACGGGGCAGCGGCGGCCGAGCCGGGGCCGGTGCGGCGCCGAGCAGCCGGTGCAACCGGTGGGTGCCGGGGTGGTGCCGACCCCTCGGGCGGCAGCAGCGCCGGGCCCTGCGGGGTTCCGTGAGCAGCTCTTCTCTCCCCCGCGCCCGGAGCCCCGCAGGCCCGGCCCGGCCTCCCGCGGCCTTCCCCGGTTCGAGCGGAGCAGCGAGAAGATGTCGCCATGAAGGAGGCCGAGTCCGCGCTGCGCCGCCCCCGCCGGTCGCCCCCGCGGGCCATGAGCCTGGGCCCCCGTCGGCTCCGCCAGCGCCCGTCGTGCCCCCCCGCCCAGGGCCGCCGCTCGCTTGGGGCGCCCGTTGATGCTGCAGAGCCCGCCCGGCGCGACCCTCGCAGCCCCCGCCATGGACAAGAGCAGCCCCTGCGGCTCCGGTGCGCCCGGATCCTCGGCCGGCAGCAAAGGGCAGCAGCCGCGGTCCGCCTCGGCCGGGCCCGCCGCGGGGGAGTCTAAGCCCAAAGGCGGTGAGAGCTGGGAGGGGGCGAGCGTGGGGCTGCGGGGACGGCGGACCTTGTGCCGCCCTTGGGTTTGTGGTGGAGCTGAACTTCGCCTTGTTGGGTTGTTTGTCTTTCGGCTGGGTTTAATAGGCGGCGTTTCAGGTCACTGCCTGTATTTGGTTTCTTTCTCCTTCCTCTTCCGGCTCTGCTCTCTGTTTGTTGAGCTCGGATTCCTATTCTTCTCTTCCTTTAAGGATTAATGCTTTATCTTCATTAATATTGGAGTAACCAGCTTAAGAGCTAAAGCCCTGGTGCTATAGTAAGAACAAACATTCACCAGTGCCTGTGAACAGAGCTCTTAACTTTGTCTTGTACCTGTCGTTGTTACACCTCGCCTAGGAGGTCTGTACACAGCATTCCCCTTGCCCCCGTGTTTCAGGGACCTGCTTTGGGGGAAGCTCAGAGTTAGTTGGGTGTTGTTTTCTCATGTGGTATTCAACCCAAAGTGTCACACTTGGCATTGCAAACAGCTGGTTCTGCTGACAGAGCAGTTTGTCAGGAGCCAGTGTGGCTCCTGTCGTCATTTCAAGGTAAGATGTAAGCCCCCTTAGTTCTCTAAACCTGTTTAGGAACAGAGTGTTCCTGCCAACCTACCTTCCTTCCTAGAAATGGGGCAGTAGTGATTAAAACTGGTGATTTTTGTCCTGGAAGTATGTGAGAGAGTGTCAACAGGTTGCTACACCACCATTGCTGTACTAATTTCCGTCCTCCTCAGTGGTTTGTTTCAGCCGTATTACTTCAGGCCTCTGAAAAAGCAGCAGTGCACTCCAGAGGGTTAACAAAATCAGTTTCTTTTGGAGGTGTTTGTTGACTCCTATTTGGACCTTCTAAACGTGGTCATGTCCTGGGTAACCTGCTCTTCACCTGTATTAATTGACCTTCCACAGGATTGACAGAAGTGGGACACAGGAGGTGACTCACCCAGCAGCTCCCCAGGTTGTGGGATTATGCAATTACAGTGAAATTTTATCTTCAAATTCAAATACCTGCTAGTCTTTTTAAGAACTTTTTCTGTCCCTGTCTTGCCAAGAGACACCTTATTCCAACTTCTTTTGTAGTGGTGTATGATCTCTATGGAGGATTGTTCACAGAATACAAACATCCTTCAGGAAGGAGTTAAGATGACCTGTGCTGTGGCTTGTATCCTTTTCTGTAGAAGAGACAGTATCTCTGCTGAGGAAGGAAGTAAAAGGCCTGTTATTCCAGCCCAGAATAAAAGTCTTAAGTGATTTTTATGGAATGTCACTTTACACAGGCTTGAAACAATGCCACTGGTAGCACAGGAGCAGTGGGGAGAAGAATCATGATGACTGTTCTTTTCTACTCCGATACTTTTAATTAGATAAACCCCAAGACTTGTTAAGACCTCTTTTAAAAATAAAATAGAGGAAAATTTTGTCATGGCATAATTCTACTTCAATGATACTTGCTTCTGAAGTGCTGGAGGGCAAAGGGATGAGTTTCTTCCTTTACAGGGCATCAAAGAGACCTGGAAAAATGAGAACCTCTTTTCATAGGAGTAGATGTTTATTTATAAATATCTTAACTGGAGAGTACTGAAAACTAAAATGAAAAGATTCCTTTGGTGAAATTAGGGCAAACAACTACACAGGTTGCAGCTGGGTAAAATTGTGGCTATGTTTTCATAGCTGTTGCATGTAGAACACTGGCATGTCACCATATGGAATCTTTTTCTTGAGTTCCTTATCACTGTCCTTATAGCTGATATGGTCCACCCCTTTAAGGACAGGTATAGAATGTATTCTGGAAATCTTGTGTCTCCTCTGAAATGGAAAGTAATCTTATGGACCACAGACCTTCTTCAGATGGTCACTGAGTTAAATCCAGTCAAGCACTTGCCATTTGATGCTTTCCAAAGTTGCCTGCTGTAATTGTCCAGCTGAGGAAATGAATAAATGGATCTTCCTGAGTCCTTGAACTAGCTTTTCTTTCTCTTGCAGTGCAGCTGGAAATGGGCTAAATAGAGTACTGTGTTCCCTTGTCTTTGTGGAAGTTTGATTCCTCTTATCTTTCAAATTTGGCCTCAGAGACTAAATGAAACTGAAAGTTTCCAACCAAAAAGTTTTTTTATGTTGTATTAGTGTGCCAACAAGAATCACATCCAATTAGAGTGGAGTAAAGTAGCTAAGGCAAAACAGGCATGTTGGGGTTCTCTGCAGTCCTCAAAAGCTGATGGACAGTGGTAGTTGTCACAAACATTCCTGGGCCTTCAGACCCAGTGTGAAGCTGGTTGGCTGGGCTGTGTGAGAGCTTGGTCACCTCCTGCTCACTGGGATGTTTGCCTTGGCAGCAGCAGTAGCCTCAGTGTGTTTTCACAAAACAGCCCTGTGGCTTTAGTGTGATCCAGAACCCTTATGCAATGCTCAGCAGAAAAGAGGTGAAAAGAGATGGAAGGAAACAGCAGTTCTTATCCCGGTAGCAAACCAGTACTGCAGCTCCAGTGCCCAAGTGGTCACCCAGAGCTACTCCTAATGCTGTGAACTTCATCTCCTCACTCTGCATCTTTGGAGATAGAGGTCCTCTAGTAGCAGGAGAAACCACAAATCTCAGGACTTGCTCCAAAACACAAGAACAGTTTTGTTGCTAGCGTTTTAAAATTATATGGACAGTATTTTTTATAAATCTCTTGGAGTGTGAATGGGTAGATAAATCCACATAATTAGTGTATATATAGGTTAGATGCCATGAAAACAGCAGAAGGGCTAACTGACGATCTTAGTGAAGAGTAAGTACCTCAGCAGCGCTCTTGCTATTGCTAACTCCTAATTTGCCAAGAAAAGAGGGGAAAAAGAAGCTACCAAATCCAAACTTACACTACTTAAAACTGAGATCTCACAAGAAAGGATGGCAGTGAGAATCTTCCACTTTTCTCTGTGCCTGAGTGGAGCCTGTCCTGCCCTGCTCCTTGTGGGAGTATGATGGATGGTGGAAATCAGAGGTCTCCCTGACGTGTGGCATGCTGGAAAGGTTGGAAGGAGCAGCATTGCTTACATTCAGGTTGGGGGAAAGTTGTTCCAATTTACAAATGCATTCTCCTAGCTCCTGGTTGTCTGCCAGTTTCATTACTACTATGATGGATCAGGCTTCTACTGAGGTCAGTTATTCTTGTGGAGGGATGAAACTACCAATCTGTAAAATCAGGTTTGAAGCATTGTTAGACTATTGTAGGGTCCTTTTAAAAAAGGCACAAGTGGAGAGTTCTTCCCTATAAAATATGAGAGTCACTAAAGTGACTCTAAAGGCTCTAGGAGGTGGCTTGAAAGGACCTATTAGTATGACAGAAATATGTGTAAACCATCTGACTGACAAATTTGATGGTGAGTAATGCTATTAAAACTTTAAGTGGTAGGAAATTCTTCTGTCAGCTGCAGGGGTGAGCTGTTCCTTGTTCCTGGGCCTTGTAAACACCCACTTTAGACTGACTTTTTTTGAATTGTTTCTTTTCTCTATTTGAAGATGGCAAAGAAACTGCAAAGTGGTACAGACAACAGGCATGTGCCCCTCTAGTGCATTTGCAGAAATTACAGATTTAAGAGGGTGGTTGAACTCTAAATGGACAAATTATGCTCCTGAGTTACTTAAGTGTAGTAGAGTAGTGTAGTAGTGTACTTGAGTAGTCCAGACCTCTTCAAAATGACTTAATTTTTTACCAGAGACTCTGAGGTGTTGGTTATTCCTTCTTCCCTACAAGCACTCTCAGAAAAGATCTGTCTAATCACTCGGCCAGGCCTGGTCACACCCTCAGTACTTGGCAGCTTCTGGTGTGTTTTCTTCCTGATAACGTTCAAACCATGTCTTTTTAGCCTGATGTGCATTAAAGCACTGCCAGCTTTGCAAGCATGTATTTGAGTTACACAGCTGTCATTCTGACTGAGTTGGTTTAATTCTGAATTAAAGGATCAGTCTTTTGAATAGCAGAGTAAATTGCCAGTTCTGATGATGAAGTTTGTCTGCAAAATGGGCCTGTCACATTGCGTGAAAGTAATGATAGTATCCTGTTTTAGCTGTAGCTGCAGGCAAAGACTGAAGTCTGACAAGTGCAAGAAACAGCAGACCAGCACAGAACCTGGTCCAGCCACTTTTATTACTTAATTTATTCTTAAGAAGTTGGATCCTCAGTAATACGTAATAACACGCAGAGCATCCTGTCCTCAGCTCACCTTTTTTGGGGGTGCAGGTGGGAGAAAAAACTTAACAAAAAAAAAGAGATACTTTATGTGGATGATGCCATTTCAGTGGTTTTAAATGCTTAGGTAGATGGGAAGTGGTGCTGGGAAAGGGGAAAACTGGAAGCACTGGCAATGAAACTGCCCACGATCCTGAATCACAGTGATGTGTTTGCCTGCCATGTAAGATTTATGCTAAGGGGTGGGGAGGAAGACTACAAAGTGGGAAAAGGGAAACCAGTAGGCTTTTGTAAAATGCAACTAGATATTGTGTGAGGCTTTGCTATTTGTGCAATGTTTACTGAGTATCCAGAGTGATTTTGGAGCCGGCTGGTGTGGATAGATATCTTGTGGGGCCTGAGGAGTTTTGTTTTTGAGCTTATCACCATACCTTTTCTACAGATAAAACTTAGGGTAGGTGGTGGAAGTGCCAGGTTAAGCAACTGGTCAGCAGTCTGTTGTGTCCTTGGGCAGCTCTGATCTTGTTTTAAGACTACTAGAAATACTTTCATAGTATTAACTCTGTTCTAGCAGTTTGATGTAGCAGGTGTTGAGGCACAGAAAACCCCTCTCAAGAGCTGGAGTGATTTTTCTGCTCTTTTGAGCTTCATGCCTACCGAGTTTTGCTTTGTGCTTTACCACTGTGTCCTGTATTAGGGTCGGTGGTGTGCTAAATATGGTTTTTCACAAACAGTTCTTGTTGGTGGACTTAGCTCTTAGGTGTGTGCCCTGCAAGGCCACAAAGCATTTGGTTTGTGCTTCAGGATCAATTAGCATTTGTTGGCCTGAGGACATAAAAGTGTATTTTTTAAACAGAATTAGATCTGCTAGGGTCTTTTAGCATAGAGTCAGAAATGAGTGAAAACAGGCAACGGAAGCCTTTAAGAAAAATGCAGGCAGCAGTGTATTTATACAGTGTATTTTCAGTGTAGTGATAAATATGATAGATTGTGTGTTTTAGGCAAATTAAATGAAAAAAAAAAGAACTAGTTGTTGTCAATTCTTGTAATGGGGCATGAAGATGTGGTATATGATGTTAGTATTTGTAACTTAATGTACCAGGCAACATGCTGATATCTGGTGGTAACAATTCCAAATCTGGAAAAAGGAAATTCAATAATTTTTATGAAAGGTAGAGCACAGCAAATATATTCTTTTAAACTCTTTGACCAGCTCTTTGGGCAATGATAGGCAGGAAATGGTTTAGGTTGCTATGGGGATTTAATGTCCTGATAAACACCATCCTTAAGATTGTGGCTGAAGCGAGCTCATCTCTGAGGTGAAGTTAGCTGAGGTGCAGTACATGGGGACAACTCTGAGGCTGCTGATCTGATTTTTCTTTTATTTTCCTTTCAGATGGAAAGAATGCGAGTGGATCCAAACAACGTTATAATCGTAAAAGAGAAACTTCATATTCAAAAAATGAGAACTTTTCCTGTCAGTCCCGCCGCTCCAATTCACAGAAAAGCAAAGCTTTTAATAAGATGCCCCCTCAAAGAGGAGGCAGTGACAGAAGTGGCAAACCTTTTAGCTCTTCTAATGGTGGAAGACGAGATGAGGTGAGAAGTGTAATGCCATGACTCCAAGGCCTTCTTTCTTGGGATGAGAGGGTCACCCTGACCTGCCTAGATAGGCCTGCTGTGTTCAGTTCCTGGGTTGGGAAGGGATAGAGTGGTAAGAGGTGCTAACATCGTTGAGATGTCAGAGAGAATGTGAGCAGAGCATCTTGGCAACTATGGAAGAGGAGTGTCCTTTGGTCTAGGAAAAAATGTCATCTGAGAAATGGGTGCCAAGACAGGCCATGTACACATCTCATGACACAGATCCTTTGTGAAAATATACAGTGACACAATTTCACTGCCCTGTCCCTTCTGGCCACACTTTTTTTAGTACAGCCCAGGTGCCACTGGCTGCTTTGCCCACCTGGGCACACCTGGTTCATGTTCAGGTGCTGTTAGCCAACACCCCGAGGTCCTTTCCTGATGTGCAGGTTTCCAGCTGCTCTTCCTCAGGCCTGGAGCATTCCAAGGGACTGTTGTGACCCAAGTGCAGGACCTGATGCTTGGCGTTGTTGAACCTCACACCATTGGCCTTGGCCCGTCAGTCCAGCCTGTCCAGATCCCTCTGCAGAGCCTTCATGCCCTCCAGCAGATCAACATTCATGCCCAACTTGATGTCATCTGTGGAGTTTTGTAGGGTGCCCTTAATTCCCTTGTCCAGATCATTGATAAAGACGTTAAACAGGACTGGCCCCAATACTAAGTCACTAGTGGGGCCCAGCTGAATGTCACCCCATTTCCCTCCAGTCTCTGGGCCCAGCCATCTGGACAGTCTTTTTACTCAGAATGTTGTGCCTATCCAAGCCATGGGCAGCCAGTTTCTTTACAAAAATGCTGTGAGAAACTGTGCAAAGGCTTTTCTAAAGTCCGGGTAGACAACATCCACAGCTTTTCCCTTGTGCATTAAGTGTGTCACTTTGTCATAGGAGGAGATCAGGTTAGTCAGGCAGAACCTGCCTTTCATAAATCCACATTGGCTAGACCTGATCCCCTGGTTGTCCTATAACTGTGTGATAGCTTGGAGGATGATCTCCTCCATAACCTTCCCCATCACTGAGATCAGGCTGACAGGCCTGTAATTCCCCAGATGTTCTTTCCAGCCCTTCTTGTAGGTGTGTGTCACATTTGCTGACTTCCAATCAGCTGGGACCTCCCAGTTTGCCAGGACTGCTGGCAAATGATGATCACTGCTGCCAGCTCCCTCAGTCCTCCTGGCTGGATCCCATCCAGCCCCATGGACTTGGGGATGTCTGAGTGACACAGCAGGTCACTGACTGTTTCTCTGGATTATGGGGACTTCCTTCTGCTCCCTATCCAGCTCAGGTGGCTGGGTACCCTGATGACAACTGGGCTTACTATTAAAGGCTGAGGGAAAGAAGGCATTAAGTACCTCAGCCTTTTCCTCACCCTTTGCCACTGTTTCCCTTTGCATCCAGTAAAACATGGGGATTTTTTTTAGCTCTCTTTTTGTAGCTGATGTATTTATGGAAACATCTTTTTGTCTTTTACAGCAGTGGCCAGATTAAGTTCTAGTCAGGCTTTGGCCCTTCATTTCTTTCCCTGCATAACCTCATTAGATCCTTCTAGTCCTGCTGAGTTCCCTGTCCCTTCTTTCTCAGGTCATAAATTCATTTTTTTCCTGAGTTCCAATTAAAACACTCTGTTGAGCCAGGATGGTCTTCCCCACTGGCTCATTTTTTGTCACAAGGGGACAGCATGTTCCTGTGCCTTTAGGATTTCTTGAAGATTGTCCAGTCTTGTGCTCTTTGCCCTTCAGCACTGCCTCCCAAGGGACTCTGCCAGCCAGTCTCCTACACAGGCCAGAGTTTTGCCCTCTGAAGATTGATTGTGTCCAACCACTTCAGGGCACAAATTTACAAGTGATAGTGGTAGTGGGAGAGTAATTGTATTTGCCTTGATGATATCAAGGTAAAGCTAGGCTGAGGCTTTTATGCTGATGTGGATCTAAATACAGCAGAGTATTTGTGGGCTTTAACTGATACTCTGATTTTTCAGTTTTGATGGATAAGCAGTACTTCTCACCTAGATCACCCACTCAAAATTCACCTGCTGCCTCTGTTGTATTGTGATTCTTTGCTTCATTATATGAAAACTAACCAAAACACGTATAACCTGTGCAAACAGTAATCAGGCTTGTATTACTGTCTAAAAGAGGATTTGAAGAACTTATTGGCTGTGTTTTGCCAGCTTTTACTAGTCTTTGTGGCTGTTTTAACTCTCTCTTCCTTTTGCTCAGTGTGGGGTGAGACCACTGAGTTCTGACTTTCAAGTTGTCCTGCATTTATAATGCTGCACTACTTGATTTGCAGAACAGGGATGGGAACAGGTGAGTGAGTAGATGCTGCATGTTCTGTGTGCTATCACTGATGGGGCCTGGATGTGCACCTGTACTGATGCTTTTGCTGTAAACTCCAGCAATTTCTAACAAATGCTGTTCTCTCTTAGGTAGCAGAGGCTCGGCGGGCAGAGTTCAGCCCTGCCCAGTTCTCTGGTCCCAAGAAGATTAATCTGAACCACTTACTGAACTTCACCTTTGAACCCCGTGGCCAAGCAGGACATTTTGATGGGAATGGACATGGCAACTGGGGGAAAAGGAACAAGTGGGGACATAAACCGTTCAACAAGGAGCTCTTCCTGCAGGCCAAGTGAGTGGGAGATCCATGGGGCTCTTAGACTTCTGCAGAGACATGGAGCTGTAAGGGGTGACAAGCCAGGGAATTGTGTTGGGCTTGCCTAATTGTTTTGTCTTTTCCAGGGTGAAATTACCTTTCTGTAGTGTTTTTAGTGGTAATGACTATATTTTAAAGGGATGTTGTCTTCACCTATTCACAAGGCGTATGATAGAGTGAGTCCTTTAGATACAAAAATCTTCTTCAATTTTCAAGCATAGCTTTGGGACATGACACTTCTATTTGAAAATACCTGTCTAGTTTGTTATAGAAGATGGTTGTTTTTTCCAAAAGTTGATATATTGAGATGGAAGGGATAGCAGTTGCTTGATGGAAGCTAATCTGAATTTATAAGTCCTGAAGGCAATTACTTACATGGGTCTTAGTTCTTACAATGCTGATTATTTTGCAGGCTCCTAAGTATGTAGTATAACCCAAATGATGATCGGTATAGTAACCTAGCAGCAGAATTTCTTTTTGACTGGAAATTTCTTCAGAATTTGAAGTCTGTTCAGGACTTCCTGTCTCTGATAATGTTAAAGATAAAAAGTATTTTCAGCATTGATGCTTCTGATTTCTCCATAATGTTTTGTGGCTTATTGTAGTGAAGTCTATTTGCAGGAACCTCAGTAGCTGTAGTTTTTGTGACAATATTTTTCCCCTTGTGGATTCCCTGTTTTTTAATAGATCCCCATTGCAGCTGACCGTTTCTTACATGTTTCTGGAAAACCAGTCTGCCTGGCTCATTCTGTACTTAGTGTATGATGTTGTGTCTAATTGAAATTAGACACACCTGTATCCTGAGCTGTTTGTGAACTGAACTCTTGATTTTTTGTTGATAGAAGGTACTGACTGCATGCAGCAGTTTTCTACTGGACACAGAAGAAGCTCAGAGAATCCTATAGGATAGTTCTCAAAAAGTTTTTAGAAACAACTGAGTGGATCATCTGTCTCTTTGCCTTTCCCCAGCTGCCAGTTTGTTGTCTCTGAAGAGCAGGACTACACAGTCCACTTTGCTGATCCAGATACCTTGGTCAACTGGGACTTTGTGGAGCAAGTGGTCAGTTGTTATGGGCTAGATTTTTTTTTTTTCCTTCTTAAGAATCTTAACCTGTCTTTAACTACCTCTTTCCCTCTGTGATGTTACATAAAACTCAGCTGTTTTTGAGTTGAGGCCTTTTCTGTCACTCCCACAATACTGGGAAAGATCTGTCATGGAATATATTATGAAATACTTTCATGACAGGAAAAGAGAAGTGCTAAAATCTATTAGGAAAATTAGCAGCTTCTTCTTGCTTTTGCAGATGGGAGCTCATCAAAAATAGTATCTGACATTCTGTAGACAGAGTCCTTGTGATCGAGATATTAACAGAAAACTTGGGCATGAGTCCATGGAAGAAGACTAGAGTGTAGAATTTTGAAGAATTATTCTGTGCTTAGGTGGCCTATCTTGCCTAGCAACAAAATGGAAAATCTCTTGAGAATTTTGGTCAGAAGTTTTGGGTTGCCTCAAGCAGAAATTTATATCTGCCAAGACAGTCTGGTACATGATGAAGGTGGAGAGGAGGTTGTTACCTGTCACTACAAAAGAGCTGAAAAAATCTAGATGCTTGCTTGTGTCTCTGCTACACAGAGATGCTGCCAAAGCGTCTGACTAGACCTAGCATGTTCACAGAAGTGGGTAAGTTCAATCTCACAGTTACACAGGGCAGCACAAGTCTGCTCTCTGTGTGAGAGGCCACAGAGCTCACTGGCTGTCTTCTAACTATCTGAATTCAGATGATGAAGATGCTAGTAACTCTTAGAGATGATGAATATGTGAGGGGAAACATGAGAAGACTCACTTTTTATTGTCATTAGAGTAGAAATAAGACATAAGATATAAGATGAGTGACTTAGAAGGTTGTTCCATGTGCAGTCTGAAGGTGTTAGTTCACAGTGCACTGATTTCTTGGTAAATAAACAGAGCCTAAAGAGCTGGAAGATATGTTAGAGTAGATCTTACAGGAAGCTTATTCTGTGTCCAAGGAAGTGATTTCTGAGTCTAAAACTTGCACTGTTCTTCTCATGTGCCATTTCAGCGAATCTGTAGCCATGAAGTGCCCTCTTGCCCCATATGTCTGTACCCACCAACCGCAGCTAAGATCACCCGCTGTGGGCACATCTTCTGCTGGGCATGTATCCTTCACTATCTCTCCTTGAGTGAAAAGACCTGGAGTAAGTGTCCTATTTGTTATGGCTCTGTCCACAAGAAGGATCTCAAGAGGTGAGACAATATTAATTAAATAATGCATCTTTTTGAAATGTTATTTTTATGCTACTAACCTCCTCCATACATTGCAGTGTTGTTGCTATGGAAACACGTCAATATGCAATTGGTGATACCATTACGATGCAACTTATGAGAAGAGAGAAAGGTGTTCTGGTAGCACTGCCCAAATCCCAGTGGATGAATGTGGTTCAGCCTGTTTACATCAGAGGTGAGTGTATCTGAATCCTAGTGGTTGGAATCCTGTTCCTAGCTGTGACCAGGATTTGTGTAGAGACAATTTACTCTGGCAGTGCCATGCTGTCACCTTAAAATACACCAGACTGCAAAACATGGGGCTTAGCAACTGAAAAGCTTAATGACCACATGTTAACAGTAAACTTTCTACTCACACTGTTTTTCTGTAAGGCTTTAACTTGTGTGCTGTGTCCCTTCAAGTGACTGCCCTGCAGACTCCTGCCTTCTCAGTTGCTGCTTATAGTTTGATGTGTACTTTGTATCTGCAGTCATTGGTGACTCTTACTGCTTTTATTGGCTCTTCAGTGTCCTTAACTTTTTTCCTCCTGACTCCTCATTATACAGCTTCACAAAAATAACTGTCTCTGTGTCTAAACTATTTCAAGGCTGTAATCTTCAACAAGGTTTTCATCATCTTTACTTATCAACTGAAGTCAGTATGGGCTATGGGGAAATAATCAAAATTATTGCAAACCTATTCCAAACATCTGTTGCCTGACATCTTCAGTTTTCTCCAGTCAAGAGTGTGACTAACTCATCATCATCTTATCTGTTAGTATCACAAAAATTTTGTGACTAAAAAATAATTTTACTGAACATTGCTACTTCGTGGGCTGTCTTGGCTCACTTCATTTTGCAGTCACATTTAGGAAGGGCTGCATGCATTTAAACTCTCTGGAAAAAGTCAAGTCTCATAACGTGTGATGGATATCCAGCATGGTCGTACATGGCTGTGGTCGTACATGTTGCTCTGTATTTGAAACTAGAGGACTTTAAGTCCTTTAATAAAACAAACAAAAGAACAAATATAGGATTTGAGAACATTGAACATTCTAAGGCCGGGAAATTCAGCATTAACTTAGGGTCTGTAGACAAGGTTGGACCCTTGGGGGGCAGTGAATACAGGGACTGTGTTAATATGGGATGCTGTGGTTACTGTAAAGTAATGACAACAGTCACCTTTTGCTAAGCTTGGAATTCTTTAGCTTACTATTTCTGCTGTGCTTCTTGTAAAAACCTCATAATAATGGTTTGTATGGATTTCTAATACATATGGGCTTATGAACTAGTTTGAGCCAAACTAGGGTGGCTTTGCAGAAATTTCCAACTGCAGTATTTTTGAGAAAAGAGGAAGAAGCTTCAGACTGCATTGTTTCAGGAAGTTTTGACACCCCCAAGGCTTCTCAGAGGTGATGCTTCTACAGTGTAGAAGTTTAGGCTTGATTTTTACGGATGTGTAGCAACTCAGTGGTGAAGTGGCAGATAGAGTGCTGTGTGGGGGAGGTAGATGTCAGAGCAGCTATGTGACACCAGCTTGTAATACAATGGTAATTTGTGGAGTCTGTATCAAACCCTTACTGAGTGTTGTCTGCCCTGGGGGATTAACTCACAAAAGTGAGCAGTAACAAAACTTCAGAAGAAGCAACAGTCCAAACTAGTGGTTCTAGGTGCAGATATTAATGATTTGGTGCTCCTTCTGTGCAGATGACCAGCACAGTCAGTATTCAAAGCTGCTTCTGGCATCCAGGGAGCAGGTCTTGCAGCTGGTTATTCTGGAGGAGAAAGCAGCATTACTGAAACAGTATGAGGAAGAAAAACATACCCCAGAAGCCTGTTTCATTGAGGCAGCTATCCAGGAGCTGAAGGTAACAACCTCTTGCGAGGCTTTTAGTGGCTTTATTTTTAAGAGTGTGCTGGGTGCTGAGCATCCCTGTTCTGCTGCATATATGGTTATGTGTGATTATCCTGATCTCTAGCAAATTGCTTTGTGTTTGCTGCTGGAATAGCATTATAGACCTTGGAGGACACTGTAGCCTTTGGACCCCAGGTATCTGGTTTGGTGTTCAGGATAACACAGCAGAATGGTTTTTAGTGGATGGTATTCCAGGAAAGGAATACCAGGGCAAGGCTGAAAATAACTGTGGTGGTGGTCTCCTGGCTTAAATGGCAAATTGAAACTTGATCCCTTTGGATGATCTGCAGGAGCGAGAAACAGCACTCTCTGCTGACCGGGATAAAAACAATGGCATTGCTGGAATCAGTGCAGCTGTGGAAGAATTGGTCCTAGAAAGCTCCAAAGCTGTAGAGCCTGCTGTTTCCCAAGAGAAAAAGGTGGGCGACAAATCTGCTCTGGCAGATCCTGTTAACACTTAATTCTGCCACTTCACACTGCAGTGTGCAGTGAACTCGTGCCAAAGATTTCTGCAGAGATGAAAATCTTTGAAGGAGGTGGTGTGGTACTAACTCTATCCTCTCTGCTGTGGTAGTGTGATGTGGAATATCTCTCTGCATTCGATGAGGAGCTTGTGGAGCCTTGCTCTGACCTGGCAAGTTCCTTTTCGCCTCCTGTGGAAGTAGAAGAGGCAGTGCTGGATGAGGAGGAAGTGCCTGAGATGGACACTGTAGGAGAACCTGTTACGAACACTATAGAAGAACCAAATCCAGCTGAAACAAGCTGCCAAGAATCTAAAGACACAATTAGCAGTGGACATCTTGGCAACTCTCCTTTTTACTATTTTTATCAAGGTCAGTGGAATGAAATCCTGGAATCATAGGGGCAGAGATGCCTCCTTTGGCACCCTCCTTGAGAAATATGGTTGTCAGTTCATTAGATGCAACTAACCCCTGTAAAATAAAAGGCCCACAGGAACTCAGAAAGGAGCTTTAATTTTCTTAGTGGAGGATGTACTGAGGTGGGGAGAAGGGTACTGAAAATGAACAGGCAAAGAAGGAGTGATGATGCCTTGCCTTTCAGCGGAGGATGGACAGTGCATGTACCTTCACCCTGTGAATGTTCGATGCCTTGTGCGTGAATATGGCAGCTTGGAGAAGAGTCCAGAGAAGATAACTGCAGCTGTAGTGGAGATAACTGGCTACTCCATGACAGAGGTAGTTATTTTATCTTCTTATTAATAAAGGGCCTTGTTTTAGCAGATTGAGCATTGTAGCTGATAGAGGAGGCTTGATTCTCCTCAGTAGTAAGAAACAATAAGTATGAATAGGTAGGGATGCTGATCTGTGAAGGGCATCTGTGGAAGGTGCTGGGCTGTATGTTGCTTTTGATAGGCTGCAGTCTAGTTTTTTTTTTCCTAGGAGGTGCAGTACAAAAATAATTGTGTTGCAAGTCTGGTATTGCAGGATTTTATTCTAGTGATGTGAGTGAGAAGGGACGAAGAACATGAAAATCAGTAAGCGAGCTGGAGTAACTGCATCCAAGTCTGATTATGATGTAGTTGGTGGAGATCTCGGAACATTTGATTCTCACTCAGGGCATCTGCCATGTGTTTGTAGTTTTTAAAGTAATTATTGTGTCACTGGTGCTATTTTTTTCCATTTGATTTGATGAATGATGTGCATTCTATTTCCATTCATCACCATGGCTGCCTTCAGTCCTTGTGGTGACATATCACTCTCTCTCTTTATCAGGATATAAGACAGCGTCATCGCTACCTCTGTCACTTGCCCCTCACCTGTGAGTTCAGCATTTGTGAACTGGCTCTGAAGCCACCTGTCATCTCTAAGGAGACTTTAGAGTTGTTTTCAGGTTTGTACTACCTTTCTAGTAGGTTCTACCATGAAGGAGAAGTTGTTCTTATCCCTTTAATAGTAGAAAAAAGAACATACATTACAGCTTTACTCCTCTTGCACCAACTGTCTGATGACTTTTAGACAGAACAGCCCCAACTCACTGTTTCATAGACAATAATTACAAAAAGAATAAAACATCCCGACTGCTTGGAAGAGCAGATGTTGTTTGTAAGCATATTTTGTTACTAATCTCTTACAAGGTTGTTCTCAGAGCTGGAGGAAACCTTGCCAGACTATTGGTGTGGGGGTTTTGATATCCAGTGTTGTGCATTGCTCCTAGATGACCTTGAAAAGAGGAAACGTCTACGGCAGAAGAAAGCTCGTGATGAACAACGGCGCGAACGCAGGATTGAGATAGAAGAAAACAAGAAACAGGGCAAATGTAAGTCATGCTGGTGCATAACTGGTGGGTTTTCAGTCATATTTGGTTGCTGAGCTGATTGCTTGAGTTACAGGATGAACACTGAGGCTTGTAGTTTGTAATGTGTACTTAGAACAAGATTACAAAGTATTGGGAACAATGTCTGTATAATGAAAAACATTAGCTGTTTTAGTCAGGATGTTAAGCGATGTTATGCAATTGCCGCATACTTGTGCATTTTGGGAGAGATGGAGGACATTCAAGGGCACAGCTGTCTCTATGGTGTACATAGCTCTCTGTTTTTATAGTAATCATGATGTAAAGTGAAAAGTGAAGAAGGCCAAAAAAGGCCTAGAAACTGCTTCCCTCCAGCAGCAGGGCTTGTACTGGTCTCCAAAATAGAGGGTGGAAAGAAATGAGTTGGCACCTCCTAGACTCCTGAAATGACTTGCATATTGACAGTCTTCCCCCACATTGTGTAGTGCTTTAATTTAAAATCCCTTTCTAGATCCAGAGGTCCATATTGCTCTAGAGAATCTGCAGCAGTTCCCTGCTTTTACCTCTTGCCCCGGAGAAACTACCAGCATTGATCATCAGAGCTTCTGTCAGTCTCCTCTTGGCAGAAGCCCTGTGTTTCAGACAGGTGAGCATGTGGAAAAACAACATCACATCTAGCTCTTGATCACTATTTTGGGATCTGTTGCTCAGGTAATCATGCTAAACTTTCTCTATACTGATCAAAGACAGCTTCTTTTCAGAGAAGCTGTTGCTGCTCCATCTCTGAAAGTGTTCAAGGCGAAGTTGGATGGGGCTTAGAGCAACATGGTGTAGTGAAAGGGGTGCCTGCCCATGACAGGGAGGTGAACCAAGATGGTCTTCACGTTCCTTCCAACTCAAACTATTCGGTGATTTTATCATTCTTTCCTAGACTGCCTATGGGATCATACACAAAGGGCAGACATGGCTAAGAAACATTCTTTTCCTTTGTCTGTTTTTTACTGCCTCGACTTTGAAATATGAGATCTGCATTGTAGTTACCCCATCTTTTACATGAGGCCAAAGAAAGGAAACTATTCCCCCAAAAAGAGAATAAAAGTGTTCATGCCAGGAAAGCACTACTGGCATTTTTTTCCTTCTATCATCTCTTTCTCCAACACGTTATACTAAAATAAGCCCAACAAAAAGCAACCCCCCCAGCTTTCCAGAATAAGTAAACAAAACAAAAAGAAAACCACTAGCAAATTTGAATTTCCCTTAAAAATATTGAAGAAATTTGAGAGGTCCCACTGTGTGACTGATTGATAGAACCAATGAGATAAAAACGATGAATTACATAGGATAGTAAAATTTTATTTCTGTTACATCCTGATAAGCAGCATAATGACTGTCTTGGCCAAATGCAACTGGCTTTAATTCTCAGCTCGTTTCTTTGTATACAGAGTCTATTCCAACTCTGCTGTCACCTGCTGCCAGCCAGGTCAGCCCATTGCTCTGTGGAAGCTTGGAAGAAGAGTCTCCCTTCCCTTCCTTTGCCCAGGTAAACCATGTAGCAGAGTGAATCTTGTCAGAATTACCTGTGTCTTAGTTGGAGATTAGGCTGATAGTACAATTGCTTCCCCTACAAAAACAATGTGGGATAAATCTTAGGGAAACATTTAAAGGTTTGAGTGCTTGTAGGAGTTTCTAGATTTTCTTGCCACTTAGGGGGTATGCAGGACTGTTAAAGTATGTGGAATTTATTAATATCTTACAACTTTTTTGATAGATGTTGAGAGTTGGAAAGGCAAAACCAGAAACATGGCCTAAACCTGCTCCAAAGACAAGAGGTAAGAAAATTTGGTGTTAGTAGTTCAGGTTCTTTACCATGCATCTAAATGTGAGAAATCTTGTAGCTTCAAGAGAAAGATCTGGAGTGTGCATTTGTGTGGTGAAATTTTTATACAGCCTTCTGCATATCCTTCCCTCTTTCAGATGAGAACACTCTGGCACTCCCCGTGCCTGTAGATAGTGATGGAGAAAGTGACAGCTCTGACCGGATACCTGTTCCCAGCTTCCAGAATTCCTTCAGCCAAGCTATTGAGGCAGCTCTCCTGAAACTGGACAAACCGTCCACAGCTGATCATTTATCAGGTAAAACGCAGGGGGAAACACAGGAAAACTTCCTGAAGCGAAAAAATGGAATATTTCCCCTTCTTCCTCTGGGACAAGTGAAAGCAGCAATTTTGGGGACCAAAAATTGGGCAGGGAACAGTTCTGAAAATCGCCAGGTTGTGGTTTCTGAGCAGCTTGACTAGGGCTTCTGTCAGCTTAAAGCAGCCTCTTAGTGGGAGCTGAACTCTCCAACTAGCAAAGAATCCTGTTAGGACAAAGGTGGCTTTTGACAATCATGTTTGCTATATCTCTACTGGAACCTAAATTAAGGTGTATCTTAAGGAAATTCAGGTTACGCATTTCTAAATAAGAAGTACTTGAGCAGCTGAACTACCACTTCAGTTTGACCAAAATGTCAAGGTAATTGCTAGCTGAAATTTCACGTTAGGGAGTGTGAAACAAATTGACGTGAACTTAAACCTGGTGCTGGCTGACGAAACTAATTTTTAATGCACAGTTCTGATGTTTAGCTTTGGCTTCTGTTTGGAGACTGCACTGGATGATGAGAGTTGGATGGGAGGGCCTGGGAGTCTCAGTGGAGTGTCTGCTCCAGTTGCAGTGTTTTTTTGGACATGTATGAAAGTGATAGTTGTTGGAAAGGCAAACTCTGCTGGATGCTACAGTTCTAGGGTCTGCAACAGCAACTTTACAATCATTTAGGCATGTTTGTAATTGTGTTTCAGCTGTGATGGAGTCTCCCTTAGTTCATCTGCAGTAATTTTTTTTTTAAACTACCTGAGCTTATAGGAAATGTTATGAATCTGTAGAAGCCACTTAGTCTAGGGAAGACCGTATATCATTTGTATATGATGTTCCTGTTCCATGACAAGAATGACAGTATCATTTTAATTCTTCACAGAGGAAAAGGGAGGCAAGAAAAGAAAGAAACAGAAGCAGAAGCTATTGTTCAGCACCTCTGTTGTTCACACAAAGTGATTCTGCTATTCAAGAGAAGTTTCCTCTCCTGGTTTTCTTTTAATTTTGCTTTGTTTTGCTGCTATAGTTTAAGTATTTAAATTTGAACAGCCTAAACTTGTGTTTCCAGGACTTCTAGGGGCTTCAGGAGGAAACCGTGACAATGTATGTTGAAGTAACATGTTTTGATTCCAACTGCTTCATGAATTTGTACTGAAACAGTTTTGGAAGTAACAACCCAGAGATGAATCCACCAAGGCTTCTAGTTACTGAGTCAGTTTTTTGGGCCTGATAAGCAGTGTGAAAGTCCTTAGAGCTGTATGGCACTGCCAAAATACTGCAATATTACCCAAGAGAAAAGGCAGACAGCCTTTATTTCCATGTAATTATTCATGGGCAGACGTCCATCCGACTGACAGTAGTGCTGTTACAGTAAAGCTGTCAAACTGCTCTCTTGAGAAACTGGTGTTGGCTGCACTGGAAACAGGCAAAAGAGCTTACTGGCTTTAGCGTGTTAGCTGCTATATCTGTTCTTTTTTCTAAAGAGCAAGAATTCCTCCTGTTCTCCTGCTTGGAAAGATAAAAAGCTGAGGTGAGTGTAAAGCAGAACTTGGCTACTTGGTTTTAAAGTGGCTTGATGATTTGTGTCTTTCAAAGTGCAAACTGGCACTAGAGGTAGAAGGATCCTCCTGACTTCTCTCAGTTGTTCAGGTCTGTTTTAATGTGGGTGAGTGAGGCTGCTACTTTTTGTTTGGGTTTTTTTGCCAACCATGGGCTACACATTCTTTTTAGTCTGATCATCTAGAATAAACACTCCCCTCTAGGGCTCCTGGTAACCATCTGAATGATAGTTTGACACTGGCTGCTCTTGAGTTGGAAGAACATTTAATAGCTAAAGTCTGTAGATAACTTTTATACCCTGGCAAGAAACTGGGGTTCTCTTGTACTGGGATAAGGGCCTGTATCTGCTTGGTTCTCAGATTTAAGTTGATCTGTGCTATAAACATGTCTCTTCTGGACTCCTCCCCGCTCTTTCTTTGAGTTGTCACATTTTGCACTGCTTGTGGTTTGATTTGAGCTAATGAGTTAAGTAGTGTGGATTTTGTTGAACAAAATGAATTTTAGATGTAACGTACCAGTCAAGGCCAACAATACATTGTTGCAATACATCACGCACTTACAGAACTGCACCCTTCCTCAGCTGTAGCTGAACTGTCATAGCAGCGTGGAGTCCTAGAAAGCTCCACTGCACAGATTAAAATTTTACCTTCCTGCTGTCAGAATTAATTCCAGGGCGCTGGTATAAAGTACCGCTGAACTTCCAAAGGGAGACTGACAGTTGTCTTCTGTTGTCTTTGGCTCCACTGGCACAGGCTTCAGTGTGCTCTTGTCCCTCTGACACCGAGACAGATATGAGCAAGGAAGTGTGTGTTTGATGCACCTGGAGTTAGGTATGAAACACCACTGGCAGTCAGTGGTTGTGTCCCTGTTTAAAAAGCTGATATCAATACATAGGTGCTTGATTTCAAAGCAACAGGCTCTACACGTGTGCCTCATGGGAAGCTGGTACCAAAGATTACGTCACATGTGGCTGTAAACTTTAAGAACAGGAGAGGAGGGAGGTAAAGAATACTTCCAACTGCTACAGGAGGATAGAGGAAACACCTGCAAAACATTCTTTGAAAGCAGCTTGACTTCACACTTGGTCACAACTAACCCCATTTGATGGAAAGACAGTACAGCTTGTGAGGGGACTGCAAAGAAACTAAGAGAAGATGCCTGAAAGTGGTAACACATCTTGCTGTCAACACTTTAAATGCTAACAGGAAAACAATTGGTGAAGGCAGAGAAAACAACTAAGAGATTCAAATATGCACTTAACTGTGTTCACAGCAAGTCATTTTAAGCCATGGAACAGGAGTAACTATTTAAGTGTCTAACTAGTATCTGTTGTGTTCTATTATCTCTGCACATTTATAGTCAACTTTTCTTTGCATTGGGAAGAGAGAATAGCTGGAGCTGGTGTAACTCACCTCCACATGTCACAGGCACTAGGATAAGGGAAGCAATGCAGGCAAGGCAGGCTGTCCCTGCTGCAGGGGCAGTCCCCACAGGGGGACAGCATCTTCAATTGTATCTTGTTTTCCTATGGATTCGAGATAATACCAGCAATGCTACTTTCCTGTAACTGATCGGTGTAAACTTAATAAATATCTAAGCAGTACTTGTACCTAAGAGTTTTATAATGGGGGGGATGGAGTTGAGCCTTGCAGCTCTGTCATACATTCCACGTACTCTTTGCTTCTGTGTCCACAACTGGTGCTTTTCTGACTCAAAACAATGGATAGCTCTGTGGCTAACAGTGCACCTAAAGATAAGGTAAAAAGCAGATGTTAATGCTTTTAGTACGCTGAAGGAGAATAACTACATTCCTTGTCTGTGCCAACTGCCTAAAGCTCCCTTCTACCTCAGAATGAAGAGCACATTGAGCTGCTGCACTCCTCATAATTGCAAGTGGTTTTGACTCCTGGAGTGAAATAGGCAAGTGGCCTACTTAAAGTGAAATAATGTTTTATTTTTTAAAAATGTGTTTAAGAATATCTGGAATGGGGAGTGAAGTCCAAATATAAACAAATTCTTTTTCTGTCCCCTGCATTGCTTAACACTGAAGATAGCCAGTCACATCTTGATTAAGTAAGTACAGACTCGAGGTGAACAGTAACAAGTGACATTCAGTCTGTCTCTGTGCCATCATCCTCCTCCTCATCTCCACTTTGAGACTGCTCTTCTGTAAGGGAACAGCTCAACAAGGACTTCTGTATATATTGTCTTTCCTCTGCAATAAAAAAAGCAACAGCGGGTTATTACTTCATCTCTTCACATACATTGGAATATTCTCCACTTCTAAAAAAAGAACCATTTCTCAGGCCAAGAATTCAGAAGTAGCCCAGCCTATCCTACAAAATACCCCAGGAATTGAGGCTGCATTTTAGGAAAGTGGCTGGAGAAACTCACCTTCATTTGTACAGTTTTGCAACAACCTCAGCAGCTGTGTTCTGTTATACTGAATCAGAAATTTCTGACACGTTCTTATGGTACCTGTGGAAGTCACAAGAACAGTATGTAAAAATCTATACAACCAAATGTTTCAGAGCTGCTCGTGTATTTCTCAAAGAGCATCAAGTGACAAATGCCCCAGGAAACAAGTTTGTTAATGTGAATGCTAAGAAGGGGCTGTAGACTTAATTTCTGCACTGCTGAGGTTAAGTGGTGGAGTAGTAATTTCTAACACGCAGTGCCTGTTAGTTCCCCTGCGAGTTAATTTTCAAGACACAGAAGACAATATACTTTGATAATACATTTTAAAAAGAAAATAATGTAACATTTTACTTGCTGCTCTGGTTTTGTGATAAATGCAATGAAACTCCAAGCAAAATTAACGAGGGTTTCAAAAAAGAACTGCTGGTGCCTGTTTCTTATTTGGATCCGCTGAAAGCAGTTGATGTTGGTAACACGCGAGGAATGTCTCTCGCACCCAGAGCAGCACCGCGGGGTCGCGGCAGGTAGGATTAAAGCTCCGTTCTCCCCCCAGGGCCGGGGGCTCCTGACCTCCAACGTGCAGGGTGTTGAGGAAGCAGGGGTAGCGGTGGCCGCGGCTCTCCAGGTACCGCACGAAGGGCAGCGCGGAGCACAGCAGCCGGTACGAGTCCTTGCGGCACCGCAGCAGCACCGTCCCGGTGTAGGCGTTCAGGTATTTCACTGCGGGGTACACACGCACCGATGAGCGGACCCGGAGGAACCCCGCACCCCCGGGGGCCGCCCGTCCCACCCGCACCTGTGAAGGAGATGGAGCAGCACGCCAAGCCGTAGTCCCCATGCACCCGTGCGATGGCGTCTCTGACGGCAAGGCCCAGCGTGCGGTCCTCGATGCACTGCCGGCACCGCTGATCCTCCGAGACCACCTCGCACAGCACGTACCTGCGGGACAGCGCGGCGTGAGAAGCGCGGCGCGGAACCGGCCCCGAACTTCGCGCCCCGCGACGGCGCCGCCCGCCCGCCTCACCTGTTCTTGAACCGAACCATGGCGGCGGCGGCGGCGGCGGCGGCCCGGACGGAAGACGCTCCCGCCCAATGGACGAGGCACCTCTGCGCCTTGTAGCCAATCGCAGGCGTGCGGGGACGGGGACAAAGGAAGGGCAGCTCGGCCCCGCCGTCGGGGTGGCCCCGCCTCTCACTGCGGGCCGCGCATGCGCGGTGCTGCCGCGAGCCGCCGGTGGGACTCGGAGTTACGGAATCAGAATCGCTTAGGTTGGAAAAGGCTTGAGGTCATCATGTCCATCCTATGACCAATCACCACCATGTTACCCAGAGCACGTCCAGTCTTTCCTTAAACATCTCCAGGGACGGTGACTCCTCCACCCTGGATAGCCCATTCCAATGTCTGATCACCCTTTCTGTGAAGAAATTCCTCCCCATGTCCAAACTTCTCATGTCTAAACTTCTCTTGGCACAGCTTTACACTGTGTCCTCTTGTCCTGTCGCTTGTTGCCTGGGAGCAAAGCCCGACTCCCACCTCACACCAATTCCCTTTCAGGTACTTGTGGAAAGCGACAAGGTCCCTCCTGAGCCTCCTCCAGGCTAAACACCCCAAGCTCCCTCAGCCGCACCTTACAGGACATACGCTCCAGACCCTTTCCCAGCTCCGCTGCTCTCTACTGGATCCGCTCCATTGTTAGTGGAGGGTATCCTGGCAGATTCTGCTTGGGGTGTATTACACCTCAACGTTCTTCCGGAATTAGAGGGCCCAGAACTGGACACAGCACTTGAGGCGTGGCCTCACTAGTGCCAAGTAGAGGGGGACAATGGTCCCGCTGCCCGCACTACTCCCGGCACACGCCGGCTCCCATTGTCCCTCTCGCCCACCCGCTCCTCTCCGCGTCCTCCTTCCCCGCACCGCCCCCGCCGCCTGCGCCCGCCCTCCGCCAGGGGGCGCGCGCGGGCCACCGTGAGGGGGCGGCTGAGGGGGCGGCGGGAGCGCGGGGTCTGCAGAAGGTCAGATGCTTCGGCTTTAGTCCGTTTCGCTGCTTTGCACCGACCCGCCCCGGCCAAGCCCGCCGTGTCTTGTGCCTAAAAAGTCTAAATGAGGGAGATGGGACGTCTCCGTGTGATGGGAGCTGCCGGAGGCGGGCGAGTACCTGCCTCTCGAAAGCTTCAGCAGAGCGTCCAGGGCTCCTGGAAAGGCTCTGTCTTTGCTTCCTCAGAAAACTGCTGCAGTATTTGTAGCTTCTCAGGCTCCAGGTATCGGGGGTTTGGGGATATGTGCTAATTAATGACAACAGCTAAGGAAATCGTGGAACAGAGCTACTTCCTATAATTATTTCTGTGGTGGTGTCCCAAACTGTGATGTGTGACACGGTCGAGGAAGCAGGGAGTGCTCTTTGAAAAGATCTGGTAGGAGAATAAACTGAGCAGAGGGAATAAGGGAAAAGGTGTGAGGTAGATATCTTAATGTGAGATGGTAGAAGGAGTTTCACCGAGGTTCTTGGAATACACAAGTGCTGAGACACTGTAGATTAAGTGGGAACTCATTGCTAATTCAGAGTGGAAACATCTATAATGACCTTCATTCTAGACACAGAAAACAATGATAAACCCAGTGGAAATCCTGTCCTGGGTGATAAACTTTTGCCCTCTGAAACCGATACCTGTTTTGCTGCTGTCTCTTTGGCTATTAACTTCTCTCCCTCACCTGTGATCACGTTTTTGAGTTGTGTTTTTTTCTAAGAACTGCAGAATATGAGTTGCCTGAGGAGAAAAAAGCACGAAGCCCAGTATGAACTTCTAAGAGACCTTTTCTCTTGGGCCACAATCAAAGGGACTGGGGGCAGTTTTGAAGCTAATGCAGATAGAAGCATTTTCTCACTGAGAGGACTGTATTGCATTGATCTTTGCCATATTGCTCTGTGTTTTAGTATCCAAATGGGGATCTAACTGTCATTCCACTAGTCAATACAATGAGCTCCTAGGTGATAAGCTAGTCTCACATTTTTGAACAATATTAAAGTCCATGAAGATTCCATTAGTTTTCTTTGTGGAGAGAGATTCCAGCTTAGCCTTACAGTGTGCCTGCCTGCCAGGTATGTTTCCCTGCTGCCCCTGTGTTTGTGGTGACATCCCCCCTCCTACCTTCTGACAAGGCTTGGGTTGCCCTGTGCTGCTCAGGTTGCTTTTATCCATCCTTTATTTTCTTGCAGAGGCATGCTGGGCTCTGACAAGCAGAGCATGTGAGTGCATTCTGCCCTGTAATCCAATAGGACATGTGCACTGTGCATGCTACAGGCCAGGCCCTGTGTACAGCGCAGGCCCTGTTTTCAGTCCAGAAGGCTGATTAGGAGAGACATGGTGCAGAGAGCAGTGTTGTGAGATAGCCCCGTGCTGCTTCATTTCACATAGGATATTGCCTTAGTTCCCTGTTGTTGGTTTGGAGGATGCACAGAGCAGACCTGAGTCAACACACCTCCCTGCACAGTCACTGTCTATCTTTGTACAAGGGGCATGAGTCCAGTCAGGCATCCTAGTGTGCTGAGCTGACAGCACAGGACTAAAAGGTTACAGCATTTTCCCACCTCCTCACTCTCACCCCTCACCAGCTCTGCTCTATTGATTCTAGTGTCAGAGATTCAAGAAACTGTTGCAAGTGATGGTGAGTTATACAGTCAAGGTGGGAAAGAACTGTCTTCTAAGATCTGAGAGAGAAAAAAAACCAGAAAATGCTATTTAAATGGAAGAATGGGTCAAGAGACCTGCCAAGAGAGAGGATGGATGTCTCTCCTGCAGACTGGGAGAGACAGTCTGACCTTGGGATATCTTATCAAATAGAGATTATAGAGGGCAGAGCACACAAGGACAGGGGGAAATGACATGCGCTGTCTATACACATGAGAGCCAATTTGTAAACCAGTTTGAGAACTTTCAATAGAAGATTGTCTGTCAGTGTAAATGTTCGTCTGTGATTGTCCAATAAAGTGGTGGTGCTAGGGAGGGGCAGGAGGAGTACTGAGGTCTCGTTTTCCCAACTGCTGCTTGTTATTTTTGGTAGTGTGCCTACAGACAGGCTATTCCCAATCAATCTGATAATTCCCAATGGTTTTATTACCATTTTAGTTCATTATTTGACATTTTACTACAGGTTTGGAGATCTAGACCCTCACTTTAGATTTACGTGCTGTCTATAATCTCCAGGTTGCAGGTTAGATTGCATTTGTTTTGTATGGAACTAATTGTGCTAATAATCTGTAATAGACATTGCGATGAATGCATGTTTTCTTGTGTGCAGTCAGCTCCTAGAGTTTGTATGTATTTGCTGTAATAAAAATTACCAGTAAATGTGTTCAGTAATACACATGCGTGCACACACAAACACCCCCCACGAATCCTTGCGCTCTTTTTAGGTAGAATGCTTCCATTTTATAGATGAGGAAACTGAGGTACAGAGGGAGTAAATGGTTTCTTCATGGTAAATAGCTGTGAGTCTGAGATAGAGAGCAAGGACATAAAATGAGTAGAAAGAATTGGCATATCAGCACATACTGTGTTGGAGTATAGGTCTGGTGTGTTGCTCGTGCATAAGGCAGCCAAGTAATTACATTCTGGAGTAAAATTAAGACGCATTGGCACTCCATCCTTGTGATACCACAATTATATTTCCCCTGTGTAGCCAAAATAACAATTTTTTGCTTCTCCCTGGGAGCACAGAACTGAATTTGCCATCAGGTATGGTAGCAGAGTTGGGGGAGATAACTACATTTTGTTCCACTGTATGCACGTTGCATCCCTAGATAACCTCAGAGCTGAAAATACAAAACAATCTGGCTAAAATTAAAACTGCTTCTTAAATCCTGTCTGATGTTGCCTGAAGCTTTTTGTTCAGTTTATCTTCACAAGGTCACTGAGACAGAAGAGTGCATTCTCTGAGCGTGCTGGCCTGGAGCCTTTCATGCAGATGCTTTCATTTAACATTTGGGACATTCTCCTTCTCCCTTTGGTCTCTTCTTTTTTACTCCCTCATTTTCTATGTCTCTCTGCTCCACCCTTTTGAGTTCAGGTTCCCTCAGATCAATACACATAAGACTAAAAGCGATCCCTTTTTTTTTATTATCCTAACATGTAATCATTAATCATAAGCTTTCTGGACACCCAAGCTGTCATGGGTCAGAGACTGCTGGTCTGTCAGAGCTGCCACATGAGCTGCCCCATGTGCTGCCTGCAGCACTGCCATCATCTTTGCTGTCATCCTGCCACGTGCAGTAATTGTCTTGCAAAACCACGCGTTTGAAGCAAATTCTGTTGCTGCCTCTTTCAGTGCTGGTAGTGTGATCTTGGACTACTTGCTTAAGTTCAAAATAGTAAATTCACATTTCTTTGATTGTTTTTTTTAATAGCCAAGAACAGGACATATGCTCTGAGAGACCTCTCCTGTTATAAGATAGGCTTCCATTAAGATACCGGAAATTGGAAGCCACATTGAAAGATTTAAGCCAAATATTAAGATCTGATAAAGGGCATTAAGTGTCTGTGAGTTTAGCATGTGCTGTCCGGCATGAACACAGAATCAGGAGTCTCCCTGTGCAGCAAAAACCAGTGTAAGAGAAGAGCAGTACAAAAAGTGATGTGCCAAGTGAGAAGCTGGCCCTAGGATTCTGACTTTCATTTTCTCCAGCTCTGCAATGGGGATAATTGCAAATACCTTATTCATAGATATGTGTTAAAAAATAGTAAACTGTCCACTTGAATGTTATTATTTATCAAATAGGGTAAAACTGCTGTCCTATACAAGAGATCTGTAGGCAGCACACTTCATTTGCAGCAAGCTGCTGCAAGAAGAAAACAGCTGCTTCCAAACTAGTTAATTAAATTAAGGCAAGAACTAGGATATTATTTCAGATAGTTCAGAATTCTTTTCTCTTTCCTTTCTGTATTAGGGAACACAGACTCAACTGTAAGACACATAACTTACTATGTAATCTGCTGTGTAAAACCCCCGTATTTAATACCTCCTTAACTGGGATGTTAAAATGGATTAATTATTTTTTGTTCTGGTCTCTGAAGATGAAGGGTAATTACTATTAATTATGTGTAATTGAAAAATTGCTCCTTCACAAAGAATCCAGTAGCATTAGCAGGATTTTAACTTATTGCTACCTATAGGAAGTCTTAAAACATTGCATAATGTTATGGCAAAGACTACCATAAACTTAAGAATGGTCTCAGCAAGCCTTACTTTCCAGCCTACACCTGAGATCAGGATTTTCAGAGATAACAGATCTCAGTTCAGCCTGGGAGACAGCACTTGTGTTTTATTCTGTGCTGAATGGCACTGAAACAGGAGGTGCAGTTTGAAGGGCTGGTTGTCATTGAGGATGCTGTAAGACTTTTCCTCAGTAAATTTCCAGAAACCCGTGGAATAACCACCAAAAGGAAGGTATTCTAAAACAACAAACAACCACAACAAAGCAAACCCCGAGATTGCCTATCTGGGGAGGAAGCTTATTAAAAAAAAGAAAAAAACCACCTATGGCTCTTTAGTAACCAGTATGTCTTTTGTGGATAAGCACAGAGAGCAGAGGTATCTGACAGAGTGGAGACTGTGTTGAGATATTTGAATTAGGCTGAAAAAGAAAAGAAAAATTAAAATTTTAACAAGAGAAGAGCACTTTCAATTATATAAAATTAGTGGATAGGTTTGCCCGTGGCCTGAAATTAACAGCCCCACTGATTTCTGTTGTCAAAATATGTAGGTACATAACTTCCTTTAATTTCAGTAGGAGCTGGGCACCTTCATATGCATAAAAATCTGGTCTTTAAGCTCTCCAGGCCTTAGTTTCACATTGGGAAAATGAGTATGATGACATTTATCTACTTCAAGGAGTGCTACAAATAAATTATTGAGTTATTATGCACTTAAGTAATATAATAAATGAGATAATATAAACTCATATGGCATAAACATAGCCTACCCTGAGTAACATTCTTCACGTATGAATTGGTGTAGCGGCCGCTCTGAAACAAAGATGATGTGTCTGGTGTTGCTGTAGTCTTGCAGATCTTTGCTCTCTGCTTCTCCTTTCCCCTGAATTCCCATGAGCAGATTAAGCCAAGGCCCTATTTTACAGTAAGATGTATCTGCTTATGTTGCTGCATATTGAGTAATCCTTTCTCTACGTGAATTTATGTTTAACTCCATCAGCCTAGGAGCAGTGTCAGATCAGAGTCTTCCACAGAGCACTTGTCTCCCTGATGAGGGAGGCAATGAAAAATATTTTCCAGTGCATCCATCACTCGGTGCTGAGGCGGAGGACAGGCATACTGGAGCAACCTTATGTAATGCATGCCTGCTGCCTGGCTCTGGCTGGGCAGCAGCAGCATATACAGGGGAGAAGGGGGGCTGTGCTGGAGCTGCTCAGTGGGATACAGCCGGGGCACCCCTTGGTAGCTACAGGGTCTCAGCTTCTACTGGTGTCAGCTTGGTGCAAGCAATGTGTCAGTCACTGCCTAGCTGGGGCACACGGGTCTCAACTCTTTGCCTGCCCCGCTCTGACGGAGATCTCCCCACCCGTCTGTTCTTGCCTAGATCCAATTTTAGTTGCAGTGTCCCACAGCCCAGCACAGCAGGTGAAAGCCCCTCAAAAGCATAGTGGGGTGTAGTGTGTGGTGTGATTTGGGTGGGGAGAATCAAGAGTGACTCTGTTTCTGCTGTGCTGCCTGGGGGTGCTCACAAAGACCAGTAAACGCAAACAGATTTCCAGAGGCTGTTAATGATCAGAGAAGACAAAAAGCACTGGGAGCATCTGGGCTATTTTGGGAAGCTTGCTAGGGCTTTTTATTTTTATTTTGTTCAATTTTTTTTTCTAAAGACGTGCTTGCACCTGAGTCAAAGAGTATCAATATTTGTCACTTTTTTAGCTATGTTCACTGTGAAGACCAAAGCAAACAAAAAGAAATCTTGCTGGATTTTCAAAGCTGTTGCCACCAGTTGCCTTGAGGGTACGGGGGTTTGAGCTACACTGGAAATGTCTTCTGCCTGCTGGTTGGTTCCAAGCTAAAGCTCCTGGTGATGCACATAACAACCTTTTTGCAGTGCTTGATAGCATCTGCCAGAGTGAGATGATTAGGGAGAAATTGACCCAGGGCCATCCCTCAGGCCCCCTCAGTAAAATTCCACAGTGCTCATGCTGGAACTCAAGGAGTTGTTGCTATGTGACCTGTGTTCCTGTTTCATACCTGTGATGCTTAAAAGATCATGTTTATCCCACTGTAACATTAGTGACTTAATTAGAGCTGAATTTGGTCCCACTGTCTCTGAACATGAGCAGCTTCCATCAAGTCATCTAAAGGATCAGATCTGGTTTCTTCTCTCTCTCAGTATTGGTGGCATCTGGTTTCATTTTCCATCTTTCCTAAGGGAGCTCACTTTTCCCCACATTCCAGCATATGCTTGTTGTATGTCAGCATCCTGGGCTGCCCACATGTCTGTGCCAAGCCAAGTACCACTCTTCCAGCCAGCAAGCCACAAGATGGTGTAGAGAGAGAATGTGAGACACATCAGGAATTGTTGTGGACTGTGTGTAGCTTAAAACCAGAACCTGCTTACAGGTCATGAAACTAAGCTGGAGCCAGTTAAGTGTGGGGTTTTTTCCCTCTGTATAGGATGTGTAGAGGTAGCAATGTTTTCATCCTTTAGAAGCCAGTGTTTTTGCAGGGTGGCTTCTCTTTGTCAATACCAAAACAGGTACTGAAGGGACACCATTTCCCAGGTAATTGCCAGGGAGGGACCCTGCTGATGTAATAGCACCACACTTGAAACATTGCAATTAATGTCCAGCCCTGTCTGCAAGAAATCCCTGTTTATTTCTGAAGATGCTGTCACGGGAATATTTCTAGATGTGATGGTTTATCTCCAGAAGATGTATTGGTTCTTTTAACTCGTTCTATCTCTTCTACTTCCCTGTCCACACCCCAATCACTTGGCCAAACCAAAAATTTTCTTAGCTTTGTTTGTGGCACACAGAGGGACAGCTATTCAATCAATAAATATGAAGTTCTTGTTTTGTAAGATGTAGGATTTTTAAAAAGCATAAAAAGATTATTTTGAGTGTTTATTAGATTCCTCTAAAATATACATTCGACTTCGGCTCTCAACATTTTTATGTATATTGCTACATTGATAAACCTATTGCTTGGATAAGAATATATACTCTGTTGTTTCTCTGTTTTTATAATGTTATCCAGAATTGTAAGATCAGAACCTGTGAGTCAGATCGCAGACAGTAAAGAAATAATTTTAGAATTATTTTATTAAATTAATTTATTTAAATTATACACACTAAGCTCTTTTATTTTTGGGACTTGCAAGGTGCAGGTCTTTCTCTATAAGTGTGGGGGCAAGCAACTTCATTAGTCTTTTAATAGTCTCTTAGTATCAGAGACAGATGGTGTCATCTTATATTGAAGCTTGTTTTTTAATAAAATTGCAGCGATTTATAACATGGATACAGAGCTCCTGCTCCTGTTCATGTTCCCTCCTACTCCACCCCATATTCTCCAACAGAAAGATTACCACAGTGACAAAGACAAGAAACCGAAGGATGCATACGAAATCTCGAGTTCAGTTCTTTAGTGACTTTCACACATTATAGCTTTATAGAGGAGGTGACGTTTTGAGGACAGGGTATAAGTTACTTTATATTAAGTAATGGACTTAAGAACTTCCTATGCAAGCAGACCGTCTTTCTGGCTGTCAGGGCTGAGTAACCGTGTCACTGATATGCAGTCTGCTGTTCTCTGTATCATTTTTCATAAGCTCCCATGCCAAACAGCAATCAAACTCCTCAGGCTGTGCCGACTTGGGGATTATCACACTCGCAGGGTGGTTAAAGTCACTTTGCCTCCAGTCTTCCACCTTTCAAAAGTGCCCAAGGCTAATCACTGTGAGATGTGATGCCTGTCATGTCTTCTTGTTCAAGTATGTGCAGCAGGCCTGTCATTCACTAAAAGCCTTAACATCTGTTATTACACGGTAATCCTCCTGCATCAGGCTT
The DNA here is from genome assembly GCA_013396875.1 of Vireo altiloquus. Classification (NCBI taxonomy): domain Eukaryota; kingdom Metazoa; phylum Chordata; class Aves; order Passeriformes; family Vireonidae; genus Vireo; species Vireo altiloquus. Next base: position 442,780 of record VZRF01008489.1, read on the forward strand.
CCAAATATGAAACTGGTGAAGTCCAACAAGGTATGGCTCAGTCTTAGTTTGCATGATTCCCAGAATGCAAGGCAACTTGCTCTCCCTTCTGAAATCATTAATAAGCAATAAGAATATTATGTAAGCTGCCATCTTTTTTTAAACCATGATCATTTCAAATGCTATTATAATTAGGATGAAGATGAGAGTTTGAGCTGGGGGAGGGAACAGAGAAAGGATTAAGCTGATCTCCACCATGACGTTAGAAGGTGGCTTTGTCTGCTATATCCTAGTTTGGACAATAATGGATACACTTTAGAAATATGAAGAGGCAAATAGACAATTTATTTAAAAGTATTAATCCTTTTCATCCTGAAATGTTATCTCTTACCATAAATAGGATCACAGCTCTCCAGTCCACTTATATTCTGACTAATTGACCCTGTAGAAAAGCCTGAAGAGCAATATATGTTTGTATTGTACCCTGGTGACTATAAGCTCCATAGTGGGTCTCATAAAATTTACAAAATATTCTGTGGCCGAGAATATCCTTGCTTAAGCCAGGGTGATTGCTTGGTGATTGAGACTGCAGTGCTATCACATCACAAGATGTGGCATCTTGGGTGGCAGGTCCCAAGCCTGACAGATCAGATGTGATATTTTAATGAAAAAAAATTTAGTGTCTTAATCAAGGAGGTGGGACTTACTGGAGAAGGAAAACCAGGTGAAAATATGGTTCACAGATGCTACTAATAGGGCAGCTTCCTTTGGAATAGGGAAGATTTAAATAGGCACTTGTCAAAATAATTTCCCTCTAATGCTGCAGCAGCCCTTGGATCTGAGCATGTTCCTGATGTTCCCCCTCACTCACATGCACGAACACGGGGAGGCAGGCGGGAGGAGGCAGCTGCACTGACACACTATGGGGTTTGCAAGAACACCATGGCAATTTAGAAGAGTGATTAAAAGATTGCAAACATTTATTAATAGCTTTGTTGCTGCAGCAGCTCTGCCAGAGAAGCCTTGCTTCCTCTGGGATGCTCTTACCTCCTGCCTGTTCCCTTCCAGAGCTTTAGAAATTGAAAAGTCAGGTTTGGACTGGGTTTCAGTTTAAAGCCATCATACTGCAGACCAGATTAACCCACTACCCTGTGAGGGGACAAGGGGAGCTCGAGTGTGGGAAAGAAACAAGAGAAGGTACGCTGAGCAAAAAAAAAGATTTTTTTTTTCTTTTCAACTATTTCTCGGGCTTTCTTTTCTTCCCTGTGCTGCTTTCTCTTTCTCACATTGTTCTCTTTACCCATTCCTTCTCCCTTGGGACAGAGTGACTTTTTGTTCAGTGCATTGGCACTAGATTCAGATGGGGCCTGCAGTGCCCTTTTGATAGTGTATAACAAAATCAATGAAAGATGGGCATAAAAGCAGCATTGGAGAGCATCTGCTGAAAATTCTGCAGAGTGATCTAATCTCCTAACCCCACCATAATCAATTCCTCTGTGAATCTCATGACTCTGTTGATGTCTCTTCAGAATTTTAACACTGGGGAAAGGGAGGAGGTGAAAAAAGAAAAAGAAAAGAAAAGAAAAGAAAAGAAAAGAAAAGAAAAGAAAAGAAAAGAAAAGAAAAGAAAAGAAAAGAAAAGAAAAGAAAAGAAAAGAAAAGAAAAGAAAAGAAAAGAAAAGAAAAGAAAAGAGAAAAGAAAAGAAAAGAAAAGAAAAGAAAAGAAAAGAAAAGAAAAGAAAAGAAAAGAGGAGAGCAATTGGCAAAAGAGCAAGAAATCACCTTAATCTTGATGGCTGATCCTGCTGAACAGCAGTAAGCACTGCAAATTAGATGGGAAATTCTGATGTTTGCACAGTGTCTGAGGCATTTTTATCCTGCAAAGCAGATGATGGTGACTGACTGATACACGTTTGCAATAGGAGGATATTTATCCTACACATATGGTGACCTCCCCCATATTCCTATCCATAGTGGAATAATCAGTTTCTTTCACTTTTTATTTTTCTTAAACTGCATCCTAAAAGAAACTGAAATGTCTGGACAGGCTAAAAGGAATATGTTTTTAATTTTAAAGAACAATGACAGCAAATATAAATGCTGTTTCCTGGTGGTTATCTGAAGTCCTGCTGTAGCTGAGTTGGATGACAGTGCACTTCAACTGTGGCACTTCCTGTACAGCATGGCCAAGCAACTGGATGTGCATTGGGCATCAGCACCTTTCCACCTGTTCTTAACTTTTTTGTTCTATCAGGAGCATTTTTCTTCTGTTCATACACACAATTTAATCATTCCACCTTGCAATTTAAGAAAAATCTTGTTGCATAATTACTACATCTCTGCTCAGTGCAGTAGAATAGGCAGAGGGGAAAGCAAAGTGGATTCAGTGGATCAGAAAGGAGAAAAAATATGATGATGAAAGAATGCAGGAATGAAATTAGAGTTGAACTATGGGTCCTGCATTATTCTTACCTGAACCTGCAGTTGAGTTTGGATTTTTTAACTGTTTCCCCTGTTTCTGGTTTTCAGTTTAAATATTGCCTTGGTCAGTTTTCAAGTGGAGTGTTCAATTTGGAACTTGACGAGCATGAATTTTTGTCTATTGCAAGGGCATGTTGCTTATGAAAAACCCCTGGTTATCTCTGTTCACCTCGTATACCACACCCTTTGTGGGAAACTACACAAGGTGAGAGATAAAAGAAAACATCCTGCCTTGGGATGCTTAAGGAAAGTCTGTATAAATTTCTGGAGAGTTTGGCAGACAGCCTCTAGGACTTAAAAAGGCTTGATTTTCTAGGAAATATGTGTAATACTTTGAAAAATCCTAGTCTAAAAGACAGAGAACCCACCGATGTATTTGGGCTAATTGCTTGTTCACTTTTTGTCTTTAGGAGCTGAAATTCCCCTTGTTCAGAGTAGCCAAAGAATGACATTGATGAGGATAAAACAGACCCGGATGTTAGAGAGGTACCTGGTCTCAGGTAAGAAAGAATACAGATAGGATCCTGCAAGCACCAGTTCAACTGAAGGAACTGTTTCTTGTTTCATGGTTGTAAGTGGCAGCCCCTTCCCAGAAGTAGCAGCTATATCACTCAGCTGCTCTATCAAAGTTCTCATCCTTTTCTAGCAGTAGCTATTTCATTCCCGTTGGTTTCAGTACCTTTAATTTCCAAGTTTGTTGTGTGTGACAAAAGGATGGCTTGCAGTCCTGGGGCAACTAGGACACATGTTGGTGGACTTGTTTTGTTGGGATTTTTTTCATGTCCTACAGGGCATTTTGGGATGTGTTGGCCTTTACAAATATTTAAAGCAAGAGATGTATTTTATTAGCATTTTCCCTCTTCCATCAGCATCTTGGTCCTTACTAAGGCTCTTGCCTCCCATATTCCAGGTTTTCTTCTTATTAACTATTTTCTTGCTCATTAATAAAACTATATATTATGCTTCTTAAGTATCAGAACTACCATTCTCTTAGTCATGGAACTGTCACCCTAGCCTTTGCTATTGGCATTCCCAGATATTGTTAAGACAGATGCTCTCTCTGGGTACACTGGCCACATCTCTGAAAGTAATTGGAATTGTACTTTGTTATAAATTGTTCAGCCAATAAACCTCACCCAGAGCCAATTTGGGTTTATGAATTTAGGATTTATTAAGCAAGCACAAGCAAGCAAAACAGCGCTGGGCAGCCTAGGGGAGTCTCCGCTCCGCCTAGGGCACACAAAGCAGTCCTATACATCTGGGGTTTTTATACCCCTTATTTGCCAGTCTTGTGTGGCACCTCCTATATTGTTTGCACGTGCGCAGCCTGTTACTGGGGGGGTCGTCGGAGCTCTCTGGTGGTTGTAAGGATGAAGGCCTGACGTCTTCCTCTTCACACCTGGTCTTTTTGGCAACTTTTCCCCGGCCTTCACCCAAAGCCATGCATCTTTCCTTATACAGTTAATTGGCTTACAGTGCGCTTTATGCAGGATATTGTGGTTTTAATTAACATATTTCTTATATCTCGTTGCTCTATTAATAATGTTGGTTAACAAAACAGTGTGTACCTATTACAATTAACAAACAGCTTGTATCTATCACAATTCATCTTGGAGGTTGAATTAGCAAACAGCCTGTATCTATCACATACTTCACAAATGAGCAGAGAATTTGCTGTCTTATGTGTTGAGATATGTCCTGTATCTTGCACTGGCTGCTGTCTCTGCGTCCAAGTGGCAAGTAACAGGACTACAGCTATAGTTAAAATAACTTCCACTGAGTTTCAAATACAGCAAAGGACTAAAACGTTCATTTTCTGAAAAGTAGGGAGGTGAGGCTCTTGGGTTATTGTTCACTGATATGGGAACATTGCAAGAGAAAACAGGTATTGTTCTCTGTATCCTTGTTAGGAGACAGGGAAAAGGTAATAATGAGGAAAGGGAAGACAGGTTTGAGGTAGTAGCAGAAAGGAGAATTGTCCTTTTATGAGAGCCAGGTACCAATAAATAACTTTTAAGTGCTAAGAAGGTGGTAGATGACCTGGGATCTTTTCAAGGTTTAGATTCTTCTATGGAGTAAATCACTCCTGTTTAGGAAAAAAAATCACCAAAGATAAAAAATTCCCAGACATGAATATAAAAATGATGAAGCTGCACATGATGAACCGATAAAATTCCAGAGTAAGTCTGTTTTTAAAACTCTAGCAGAACAAAGTAATTAACTTTTAACAGAATGTACCATGTTGGTTTGATGATTGTTGGGGTTTGGTTTCTCTTTTTCTCTTAAAGAATGTTCTCCATACTTTGTTGCTAAGAGACAAATGGCTGGGCTCTTGGGAGAGACAGAAAGTCCCGGCCACAGGGGGAGGAATCCAGCTGGCTGCCCTCTTTTGCCTGGGCTTCTCTGGACTCCAACAACTCCCCCTTCTGTTTGAACTGGAAGCACCTCGGTAGTAATTTTGTCCACAGATTTCTGACAGCAACAAACTATTCATGGTACAAATACTAAACAAATGACTATCATAACTAATACAAACACAAGTGCTTTTAAAATTCTCTTCCACATTGCTGAAAGATCAAACCAACCGAACAAATCATCTACCCAAGTTCCAGTCTCTTCTCTGAGCTTGTTAATTCCATTCTCCAATTGCCTTACACTTTCATGAATAGATTTTGAATGATCCGACAAATTCGTGCAACGCATTCCTTCGAATTCCTCACATCCATGTGCATGGACCAACAGCAGATAATCAGTGGTGGCTCTATTTTGAAGAGTCGCTTTTCTCATACTGTCAACATCCGACAACAAATCACTCATTGCAAGGGAGACAGAACGAGCATTCTTGCTCAGCCAACAGCCTATTCGATCCAATTGTGTCAAAGCTGCTGCTGCTGCCGCCTGCGGCAAAAGCAGAGATGCAAAAAATCTCCGAGTTGTTCCCCATGTACTATATTTTCATTACAGTTGGGATCATATCCTTTTATAGATCTTTTCACTCTACCTTTTATTTCTCTCATCAACACCATGTTGGGCATTAGCAAAGAAAGTCTTCCAATGCTGCATGGACCACCTGTGGCATTTGCAGGGATTGCAGGCCAAAGTCTGTCCCCACAAATGAAAAATGTCCCTCTTGGCAATTGCAAAGGAACTTGGTTGGATGGTTTGACCATCGTCTTTGTGTAATTACATCAAAATGTTTCATTTTTATAAAAATTTCGATTGGGGGAAACATCAATTATTGTTTCCTTTTTTTGTTTCGGCCCAGAAAAACCTAATATGCTAAAATCCATTTCCATTGTGCCGAAAATTTCCAGTTCCTGAGGTTCATAAGAAGCCTCAGGGAGAAATTTGGTCTAGACATCCCATACATCCATCAGATTTGAAACAGACTGAAGAAATTTTTGAGGGATGTTGTCCAGAATTGGCCAAATCTCCACTGGCATACCTACCAAACATGTTGAAAATGGCTTCCCTGGCTTTGAATGAGTCAGGCAAATGGTGTCCAGGCCTGATGCATTGG
>VZRF01008489.1:449999-466305 GCA_013396875.1 Vireo altiloquus
TGATGTGAGAAACAAAGTATTCATGTTGTCTTTGCTGCATCAATGTTTGCATGCAAACAAGATAGGAAAACAAATTCTCATTGTCAACTTCTCTCAAGAATGATCCCTCTAATCTTTTGACTATATTTGCTACATATGATGAATCTGTGCTTAAATTGAAAGGTTGTTGAAATATTTTGAATGCTCTGACAACTGCAGCCAATTCAACAGTTTGGGATGATCCTTGATCTATTCTTATATCTGAATTCCATTCTTTTGTGGTTACATCCTGCCAGGTAATTACTGGCTTCCCTGGACTCCAACACCCCACTGTAAGTACTAATGCCCAACCTTCAGTCTCTGCTAACCAAGCAAATTAGCGTGATTTTCTTGGCAAGGACTTGTTTTTTACTTACTTACATAGGTGTTTATCCTAAAATTCATGAAACGTCTAGGTTTATTGTCTTAGGTTTGAAAAAGGACATGTTTCAGGAGAGCTCCAGCTGCCTCTGAATAAAGTCAACATGAACAAACAAATAATTGTTAGAATTTCTTTACTCTGGGCACCTGGTGTCCTGTACAAGGTCAGGAAATCACACCAAGGAGCACTCTGTTTTCTTGCAACAGAACTAAAAGAGGGGTTTTTTTTAATCAGCTGGGTTATTTTTTCTCACAATGGAATAAGCAAATCCGACTTTTCTTGTTAAAATTCTCATGTTATTTTATCATAGGAAATACAGAGATGTGCCTAGTAGCACACCTCACTTAGAGGTGAGGGTTTGTCGTCTCACTTGCTTGTTGCTGAGCCAAATTGCTGAACAATGTCACCAAATCTTGGTAAGAAAAAAGTTCTTTGTAAGCAGAATGAGAGGTTCACTTTCAGAGATCTGCTTAATCATTTCCATAACAAACCAATTAATGGGTTAGAAGCTCAAGTTGAAAACCAGAGTGGTGCAGATAACGGTGTGGACAGGAGTTGTTGCCAGTGTACGTTTCTAAGCCCTCTTGATGGATGTTACATTATTCACAAAGTGATGTGACTTTTGGGTGCTTATGAGTAATGAGTAGGTCTGGATTGTTTAGTGTCCCTGTCCCCCAAGGCCACTGCCCTTTGAGAGGGAACAGTGTGTACCACTGTGTTTGGCAGCCACGCTCTCAACCTGACGCAGTCATTTTGGGGGGGCCACGGAGCTGGCAGAGATGACTCATTCCGCCTCAGTGGCTCACTGAGGAGCTGCAGGGAGAAGCTATTTATAACCTTTCAGGTTCAGTGTAGCAGCATCTTCAGCAGAAAGGGGACAAGAATGGGCATGGTAGATAAGACTTCTCAGATACAGATCGACCTCCACCCCAGTATTGTGCCTGGAGCCACACAGCCACCAGCTGACTTCAGCCAGCACCTTTTCCAGGTCTTTTGCTCAGCTGTCTGGGTGCTGTGGTCCTGGTGCAAGATTCTGGTGATAACTCATCAGCTTCTCAAAGAGCAGGGAAACAACTGTGAATATCATGAGTGTGAACAAAGAACAAACTCTTTCTACTGGAGCTTCAAAGCTGACACTTGCTGATTCTCTCTGACTCATGGCCATAGCATTATGACCTCTATCTTTTCTTTGTCCATGTTTATCCCCAGCTCACCATTAAGATGAACTCTTGTCATGGGTGTTTTCAAACAGGCTTTGTGCTGCCAGCAAATCCCATTTAAACCTCTTGAGGCTTCTCTTCTACACACGCTAACACTATAAAACTGTAGTTTCCTGATTTTGCTGTGGACTCGTTTCACCTTTAGGTGCTTCCATGACTCCACATGTGAAACAGAGATAATGATACCCCCTGGGTTAAGCACAGTATGATCTATAGCGATGAAACACCACCTAAGTGGTAGTGTTATTATTAGAGTCACAATAGGAAAGCATTTTACCCAACAGTATGTAATGGGTTGGAGCTGAGTTGATTGATGGGCTTTTGGGCCAATTGCGCTTTTGCAATTTTGCCTATTTAGACTGAGTGTAGGCAGAGGAACTTCCCTTTTTTGTTCCAGTTCTCCCACAGGAAGGGGGAAAATGGGCTCCAGGCTCCATCTCTTAGAGTGGGCCTGGACATCCCTTGCCCCAGCCCTGGGGTATGGTCCCCCGAGTCACTGTGGGAGAACCACCTCAGAGCGGTGGGCAGGTAAGAAGCAACCATAAGCTGCTGCTTTAGCAAGACCACCTGGATTGGCTTCTAAGGACTGGCGAGCTCTCCTTCCCCCTCCTCCCCGCCCGCCACGTGGCCCCATGCAGATCCAGTGGGAGCCGATAAAGCCTTCTGCATCCAATGCAGCTTATATCAAACTGAAGGCAACACCAAGCAGCTGGCAGCATAAAAGGAAAGAGGCTTTTCTGCAATGTAAAGCCTGAAGAAAAACCACCTCTTCCATCATGGTGGCTTCAAGGTCAGAGAGAAAGAGAAAGGAGGTTACATGGGATGGAGTGAAAGATGGCAGCGGCAAAAGAGAGGGCGGAGTCGCTCCCAATGCAAAGCTTAAAAACGCTTTCTGCAGGCCGTGGTAAAAACTGTAGTATCACAAACTGGTTTTTCTCTTTAGTCCATTTAAAAAGACGTGGGGGGGGGGAGGAGAATTCTGTGTGCAGCCTGCGGATAAAGAAAATGTGGCCATGCCAGGTCACCTAGAAGCTGTGANTACATGGGATGGAGTGAAAGATGGCAGTGGCAAAAGAGAGGGCGGAGTCGCTCCCAATGCAAAGCTTAAAAACGCTTTCTGCAGGCCGTGGTAAAAACTGTAGTATCACAAACTGGTTTTTCTCTTTAGTCCATTTAAAAAGACGTGGGGGGGGGGAGGAGAATTCTGTGTGCAGCCTGCGGATAAAGAAAATGTGGCCATGCCAGGTCACCTAGAAGCTGTGAGAGATTGTAAGAGACTTTCAGAGATTTTTGTGGAGAGCCGGTGCTGTCAGGCTAGAACAACCCATTCTTAAATGAGAAACACCCCATGTATGGCCCATGGCTGGCAGTGTGAGAGACTTGTGAGATTTTTCCATGGGAGAGATATTTTTCACGGCAGCAGAATTCCAGGTGGGTTTGTTGCTAGTGGCAGTTTGGAAACCATGTTAAGCAGAAGAAACCTCTTTTTCCTCAAGTACTGGAAAGACTTTTCAAGAACTGTACACTGACCAAAAATTCCCATGTTTGTTATCCTTTGTGTGAGTTAAGTAAAAGGGGGAGGTGCTGGAGGAAAAGGGAGTTTTGCTTTAATTTCTTATTATTTCTTTTTACTTTTAATTCTGTTAGTAATAAACTTCATATTCTTTAAAGTTTTAAGCCTGCTTTGCATTTCTCCAAATCCCTTATCTCACAGAAGGTAAGAGAAGCGAACAAAACCACTACACGGTAGAAGACAGCATGTATTAAAGAAAATGCTTACCTTATTCTTGTTCTACCTCTGTCCTGCTCTTAAACCAATTTGCATGCGTGTCTGGAACAGGGAGGCCGTTAGATGGTTCCTTGTCTCCTGTCAGTCTATTGCTTCCTCCCATAGTTTAAATGCTATATATCTGGCCCTTCATCTTCTCTTTTTTTTTTCCTCTTGTTTCTTCCTCTCCGTTCTTCATTCAGTAGACAATTGGCTCAGCAGTGTGCAGCTGTTGCACAGTTTGATCAGTGTAAACACTCTGTGTTGAGGCCATTTGGTAGATCAATACAGGTTTCCTTGGTGCTCTGTCTTTTGGCTGCCCTACCTTCCTATGCTATGGACCCAATACTATACTAGCCTTTCTACAGTGGGCTGTGTTGATTATCTTCATATAGAAGCTTTACTATAAATAATTATTGCCTTCAGCTTTGGCAACCAACTAAAGGGGAAGTCTGCCTTGCATAAACCAAACAGTGCTGCAATGATAATTTATTTCTTGAAGTCGAGCTATAAGACTGCAGAGATATGTGACATACACCTCATGACCTGGACTGGAGGTTGCCTCTGCACAATAGTCCAAACTCTTCCTAGCTGCTACATTATTTCTGTAATGTCTGTTTCATTTTGGGAAAAGTAGACATTTGGCTTTTACGGTTGCAAATAAACTTATGGAACATCAACAAAATGTAACTGGTGCAGAGATATTTGTACTGGTCTTGAGGAAAAGAGACCATATTTCAGGGACATAAGGTGCAGTGGTTTTGGAGGTTTTTTTGAGGGGTAAACTAAAGTGTTTATAACTCATAAGTGATTATAACTAGAATGTCAACTTTGCTCCTCGTCTTCAGCAATTTTTACACAGTAGATAATATGGTTTTTAGAGCTGTTGGTTTATCCTTTCAGGAGCTGCCCTGTCTTCCCTTTGGCACTTTAGGTAGCCATGAGTACATGAGTACAGAAGCGCAGCTGGCTCCCCTGGGTATCTCATCACTCCACTTGGCCTGAGGCTTGCAACATTCTTGAGCAGATCCCTGGAAGGGGATCCCAAGGATGGTCAGTACAGCCAGAGAGTGCACAGGGAGGTGTGTACAGGTTTGACTTCATGAACCCAGAACCAAGAGGGCTGGGAGGGGAAAAGGAGAATGTGCATACATGTCAGAGCATGAAAGGATTTACTTCCCTGCATTTCCAATTGCTTGTTTTCTATCTGGGGAAAATCCCTTTTGACAGCCCAGGCGGTGAGCTTCTAATTCCTGTCTCCAGCTCATTTTTCACTTCAATCCCTCAGTGAACGGATTTTAATGCTTGATGGATTCAAACAAAATTATTTCTGTTCCTATGGCTTTGCAAAAGCCTCTAGGGTGTGTGTATGTGCGCGCAGGGGAGGAGGGATGGGGCTTGTTTTCGTTACACTCCAGTAAGCCTCCTCTCCAAGGGAGACCTATTTCATTTCTTCATTAAAGGCTTTTTTGCTGATGATTCCTCCCATGCTGTCCTCCTGGCTCTCGGGTCACAGGTGGACTTGTAAAACATTTGCTGTTCCAAGGGGTACAGGATGCAATGTTCCAGATCAGTGTTTCTGCAGCAAGTGGGATTCAGATAATATGACCATACTATGCTTCCAGGAATAGCATGGGATTGGGGGGAATAACTGTAGGAAAACTTTCATACTCCCCAGCTCTCACTGGGAGTGAGACACCACAAGCTGAAGGATGGGGTTAGTGACTGAAGCAGTATCTGGGTAATCAGTAGCGTTTAGCATTGACATCTTGTTTGAACATGTGTACAATTCACCCTACTGCCATTGTAATGGACAAATGTTGCTTTTTATTACAATTTCCAGGCTCTCTTACCAGCAGAAATCACTGGAGGGAGCTGTGCAGGGGCTCTGCTTGCATAACATTCAGTAATCAGTCAGAATTTCAGCTGTTCAACAACCATGTGTTTCTCCTGGCCTTCTTCCACAGAGTTCCTGTGTCTGGGAGGCTAAACTGTTTAAATGCTTAGTATCTGCTATTCGAACCAGATCAACATCATCAAAATTAACAAAACAATCTATGATACACAGCTCTAATAAGGATTTATAACTAATAAAAGCTAAATATCCTCGTTATTCTCTGAAGAATTTAGAGTGTAGCATGAAGTTGATGATGTCTGTCAATGTACAAAACTACTGTTGTTAGGGTGTGCTAAGCCCACTTGGTGATACCATATCTAGATTAAGCTGTTTTAACTTATTATAACTGCTCCCAAGCTGTTACTTTGTCAGTCAAGGCAGAAATCCTGTTCCTGGAGCTGGAAATGTATTCTACAGCATATGCCTATCTTCTAGGACAACCTCCTCAATTCACAGCCTCCCATGAGTATTTGCTCTAGAGTTATTGATCATCACAAATGATGACACGTGTTGTGTCATGTTTGTAAAGCTGCTGGATCTGGGGACAACAAGGTGTAACTTTTGAATTTGTTCCTTTTTATGTATCTTTTTATATTATTTCAAACCTTGAGTTCCTCTAACTTCAGTTTTCTTCAGTATAAGTGTTCTAATTCTCATTTTTAGTTTTGTTAAATACATTGTCTACAGGTGAAAAGCTCTATTTTATTAGTGTGGTTTTCTAAAATGTTGTATCAGAGACTCCTAACTTCCATTATAAATACTCAAAATTGTACATAAAGTATGCGTTGAAGTTTTAGTTGTAAATACAGCAATAGTATTTCTAGAATTACTTATCTAGTTAATATAGTCTTGCCTGTATTTTTATTTCCACTTTGTCAATAATCCTCAAGATTCCAAGGCAGGGATAGTAAATTGAAGTGGTAATGAACTTTGGAACTTTATTCATAAGAAGGCTCAAAGTCTGTTAGGTAGAAGAGAGCCAATGAACCAATACACACTACTGGCCTGAAAGCTTCAGCTAATTATTACAGCAATGGTACAGGCAAGTCTCCTTTTATGTATCTTTAGATTGTAAAAAAGAAATAGATCTAATTGACAGTTTCCTAAGGATCAATTAGAATTTTAATTCATTGTGAGTAATTTGGATTTACTTGCTTCAGATCAAATTATCTGATATTAAATACATATTAGCATCTGACTGCAACAGTTTTATCAAGAGGATTTGCCAATAAATGATAACTTATTTTAATACTGATTTCCACCTCATCGTTGAAGTGAGGATAATGGAGACTGGAAGTATCCACAGTGACAGAATAGTGTCAGTACCACTGAGAAAGCAGAATGTTGGGTTTTCTCTGTCACTTGGCTTTTTTACTTAGTTGGTGACTGAGACCAATAAGCCTTTCTGTCACTGGAAAGTCTTAGAGATACAACTGGTGTCTTTCAGCTGGAAAATCAGTATCAAGCTTTTCTTTGCATTCTGTGTTGTACCAACTTTCCTACCTCTGCTGCCATTTGCTCAAGTCTAGGGCTTGCTGTGCCTCTGTAAACAGTAAACAATACTCTTGCCACTCCCCTTGAATGTTTTTCAGTCTCCTATTTACTCATATATCTAGTCTCTATAATCCTTTAATAGTGACAGGTTTATCAGTGTAATCTCTGAATTTTACCTGGATATCCCTTGCTCTATTTGTTGTTTTATTTTTTAATTGCACGTAAGACTGCATCTAACATGGTGCTCGTGTGCCATTGCCCAATTTAATAAATGTTTCATTTCCTGTAAAGCTGATAGCATATTTATTTCCCACTGCAACACTGTGCTTTCCCTCTATGTGAACTATGAACAGTTCACAGGAGGTGGCACTGCAGAGGTCTCGCTTGTGTTGTGCAAGCTCTGCTGCTGCTGGCAAAATGTGCAAAGCTGATCCATGACATTTCTGGTGTCTTCTTCCACATGCCAAATATTTTCTTGGTACACCGTGGTTATTATCACAGAGCATGTGTGGTTCTCCATGATTTGATCTTTGAGCTAAATGTACTTATATCTCTCAGATCTCTTGTATGGCATATTTTGTGTTTTCATGGAGTTTATATCTGACTTGCACTAAATTCTGGACTGGATGACTGCCAGAGGCTGGTTCTTTGACCTTCTAACAGCTTTGAAAATTTTGAGGGTGAATCAATTCCCTATTAAGAGTACAGACCTTGATTTGAATTTATTGAAAAAATCAGACCCCTTAGTAAACTTTGAAAAGGTAAGAATCGGCCAGGCACATGCATTTCTTCACTTTCACTTTCCTTTTTTTAATATTTCCTAAAGAAAAGAAATCTTTACATTTCAATTTTATGTGAAGTGCACTGTCTCATAGTGTATATGGATTTCTAAGGAGTTTTCACTGCCAGAATTGACTGGAACGTCTTAAACATTTCAAATGCATCAAGATTGAGTATTAAGAAAAATAAACCTTCTGATTGTCTTCCTTTTTACTGGCATACACAGCTTTTAGATAAAAATGGATTTATAGCACATACGCATTAAATTTATGTTTTCACAATTGCATTCTGTATTTCCAGACTTTCAGCTCTTCTGGACATCTTGGTAGCTTCTTCTTTTCTGTTGAAGTTACACTGCTTGGCATCTTTTTATTCCTGATACCATATGGCATTCCTTAATCCCTCTGCACCCAAACTGCTTTCAAAGTTATTCGTTATTAGTGACGCATTTCCAGCTGCCTCTACTTAACCCAATGAAGGCTTTTGCCACGTCCCCACTCCTGAGCCTGGGCAACTGAATCATTTACAGTTACAGTGTAAGTAGTAAAGGCTATGCCTTGGGAGGGAACATACTACAGGCAGTCCCTGCAGTAGAAGTCATGATGTGGGAATGACACATTGGCAGATGGGGTCAGTCTCCAGGTTTTTCCAAAAGGAGGATACCTTGTAAGTAAGAAATATATTCAAAATGCAGCCAATGCTATTTGCCTGATTACAGTGTATTACAGTGTATTACCACCTGATATGTCAGTAGAACACAAGGAAACTATCAGAGCAATTGTTCCCATGAGAATCACGGAGAAATGGCCCGGGCTGTCAAAATAAATATCCTTTAGGGCACTTCCTTGAGATACTGTTTTTGGAAAATAGAATCAACCTCCAGAAAATAAATCTAATAAACCTCCGTTTGTTTATGTAGCATCAAGCCCTGTAAACATCCATGCTCATTCCTCTTGGCCCCTTCTCTAGTGCGAGGAGCTGATATCACCACTGAATGACAAAAGCACTGAGAGGGAATTCTGTTCTCACATGCTCTTCCCAGGACAGCCAGTACAGCCACAGGGGTGTAAATGAGCAGATGCTTTTCCCCTCTAGTGCAGATACCTTCTGTCAGAGGGTGCATTGTTGAGCAAGAGTCTCTAGGCTGCATTCCTAAGTTTTGTCCTTTTTTCTTCTGCACAATTAGTAGCTACTCTTGATAATAATAATAGTAATTATAATAGTAATAACAATAATAATAAGTATATGTGATGCTGCAGCTCTATTCCCCTTCTTCTAAGATGTTGTTTCTGCCACAGCCTTCTCTGCCTTTTCTGCCTTTGATCACAACCAAGAAAATGGCTTTGACATTGTATGTATTCCCCTAGCCCACTGCTAAGTTCTAATCCTTCTAATAGCTGGAGGTTTTCAGTTTAAGTCTTTTATTAATATTCAATCTTAATTGTAAAGCACTTCAGTGATATCCAAAAGCCTGTATTACATAACAGTCTTATCCACATTTGAGTCCTTCAGAGCTGGAGTGTCAGGGAAAACCTCTGTTTGATCTGTCTAGTCTGTCATTAGTCCTCACGCCTTTAATGCATAAACCAATTGGAAATTAAAAATAAGTTTCAAATCTCTAAGATCAGGCAATGTATATTTTAAAATATTTGATATTATTAGAAAGAGTATGACTTGCTGTCAGGTACATATTTAAGTGGTGTTGTGAGCAGAGTGTCTATAAAGTCTTCTGGGAGCCTTGTTTGCAACTCTAAATCATCTGGAAACTGAAAGAAGCTGTAAGAAATTGAGGTAATTAAGACATTTCATGAAGTGCCAGTGTTGATAATATCCTACTATGCCTTAGGTTTTCCAAGGCAGGGTAAACAGATAAGAGCACCTAGAAACTGGCAACTGCTTGTTTCCTGACAGTGGATATCCCAGGAAGTCACTGAAAAGGAATAAAGCAGAGACATTTTTGTTAATCAATAATAAATTTTTGAATTATGGTTTTCAAGATTTTAATTAATTGTAGTGAACATTCTCTTTTCTCTTACACTGATTCAGCTATTTTAGGCAATTGCCAGCTCTTCCCAATGTTTATATATTTTAGTAAAGACTAAGAGTGAGTCTTCACACTAAAACTGGTATATTTAGAATATGAACCTTTCATGTTTACTTAAGGAGATGTTTTTCAGAGGATTGATTCAGCTCAGACATATATTGTTCAGATTGAACTAAGGACACAGTGTAAAGATAGACCAAAGTGAGAGCCTTTCCAGTAAATGAATGCAGGAAACACAGTTTTAAAACAGTTTGATGTTATTAATAAGCAGATAAAAGGGAGATATAAACTTGGGCTTCAGACAGCAAATATTAACATCTCCTTAAAACCCGCCTCAAAAGATAAAGGACATAACAGCATAAATCCACAATTTGCGTTTGGAAGTCATATCCAGAGGCAGAGCTTCTGTACATGCTGTGTTGAAAGATTTTTAGAAGCCTGCAACACTTTCTCCTTTGTATCTGAACAGAGATTCTTAAACCCAAAATCCTGAGAACTCCTTTGGAAAGTCAGTGTTACTGCCTGTGCTTCACATGGAAATTAACTAAGCCATAGTTTCAGCAGTAAAGCTGAAATCCCTGTAGGAACTCTTCATGGTTGGGGAAAATACCAGGATTTATCATTTGTGATTCAAGCAAAATCATCAGCAGTCAGGGTGGTCATTAACTCATCTTTTGACACCAGTTCCCTGCTTACATGCTGGTGTATGTTGACTGCCTGAAAACAAAAGCTGATTTTTACCACTGCACAGATAAAACTACTTATTCTATATGAGTTAACTTGATCCTTTAATAATTATGAAATAGAAATGCTTCTTTAGATGTTTAAAGGAATTGTTGGCAATTACTAAAAACCTACATTATTCAATATAACTTAATAATTGTACTAATGAGTTGTTGTTAGATCCACTACCAAAACACAGCACCCCTCTGAAATAAGGAATACAAAGCACTTTGCAATGAACTTATTTGTACAGTTGACAAAAGGCTTTATCTGAAATTGAAAGGTTATTTAGGCAGGGTGATACTACTTAAGCTGTAATTTTGTTCAGGACATTGGGTCTTTAATTTGAATATTAAAAAAAAAAACAAACAGATCTGCAAGATAAGGACTTCTCAGTGCCTTTGTCTAGTTTCTTGTGCCAGTGTCACTGGTAGCAGCATCTTGCCCCTCTCCCTCCATGAGCCTGCTGGCTCAGCAGAGGGCTGGGCATGCTTGCACAGGAGTTGTTTCAGCTGCTGCTGAAGCAAAGTGTCCTTCCTCCACTGGCATCCTCGGGCTATTTGCCATCTGAAAGGGGATTCTCTTTTGCTGATGGAAACCTGACCACATATTGTAACTCAGCTTCCTTTGTAACAGCTTGCTTTCTGGTTATAAACCAGATGTGGCAAACCCTGTCTTTCCCTGGAGCTATATGCTACTTATAACTGTGCTGGTTATGTACCAGTACCAATGTTCGTTAAATAAAATATTTGAGAGAGAGCAGGTCTGTGGAAAGAAAACAGCTGCCCTGGAGGTAATGAGTGATTCGCTCCAGTTGATCCCAAATGAATTTCAACTCACTATAGTTATTTCATACTCTTGCCTGTTTGTTGTATAACTGAGTTTATGTTGTATAACTGAGTTGTTCCATGACATATTGAATTGTTCAGCTCATATTTTAGTTTTTGGTGTTGAAAGAGTCAAAGGATGAAAGCAGCACCTACTTTTATTCTGATTTCCCAAGCACATCAAAAGTGGCAGAATAAAATATGAGGACTGATGTATGATAATCTTGATACATTTTAATACTCTTCCCACTGGAAAATAACCCTCTCCCAAAATAAATACAAGAGGTCTTCTTTGCCAGGAGACTGGCCTGAGATCAGGCTGCCAGGCAATGAGCAAGCAATAGCAATTTATTCAGCTTTGTCCCTAAACTACTTCCAACCCATATTGCAAGTATCTGGACTTCAGTGCTGCTCTCTTTCCATTCCCTGAACTAATTCATTAGGCAGTTGATAAATAACCTTTTTTCCTAACTGGCAAAGATTAAATGTTCCTAGTTGGAAAAAAAAAAAAAGGCAGGCTTTTTACCTGATAATCAGGAATCCTTTTTAATGCAGCTGAAGAGTCCACCCGTCTCTCTGAAAAGCAGCCATAATCCTGTAGTCCAGGTCATGTTTCAGAAAGAGATGACTCCATCACGTACATAGTTTATTGTGCATGTAAAACATCTGCATGAGCTTGTGAAAAGCTTTGCTCTTAGCAAAGAGCTTTGCTCAGGTCTTCTGAAAAGTGAAAAATTATGAAGTGATTTAATTTTCTCCCTCCTAAGTTAATTGTTGCGCTCACTTTGTAAGCCAAAAACAAGCTGACCAATTGAGCATTCCTTTGTTATTTACTATTTGTCACATTATCCTTGAGACTGCATCAAATGGAGAGAGAGACCACTGCCACTGTTAAAACCACATCAGTTTTTCTTCAGTGATTTTCAGAGATTTGGGGTTTTTTTTCCTAGAACCTGTACTCAGACCTCTCCTTTAATGTGCTTCCTGCCTGCCTTGTGGTTCACCTCCACTTGCACAGTGCTTTCTACAGAGATGTGACTGTGAAGTTGACTGTAGTTTGGCAACAGAGATGTCTGATATGAAAAAGGTGACATTTGCCAGCCGTGGGCTCTACATATACATATCATCTTAATTAATTGCATTCCTAGCTGTGTGAACTGAGACTGAGACTCAAAAAGGGTGTGTAGGAAGGAGGTAGGGTAAGGAGTAATTCCAGGAAAATTATTTACTTTTGTTACATGCCTGGAGTAGGGGACGTTGGATCCCTTCATAGGAGTCTGGCTAAAGTTAGGCCACACATGGTAGCTCACGGAGCCCAGTTGTATCTGTCCCATTGAAAAGCAGAATTTCTGTTACATCTTCTTTCATGTTATTTGGTTTTACAAGATAAGAAAGGCTTGGGGCATCATCTCTGCATGAATTTTTGTCTCCTTCTCTGACTGGCCTCTTATGTGCTAACAACATGGGGCTGTAAAGGCAAGCCCAGGTCTGTGCCCTCACAAAGCATCACAGTGAAAAGGTTTGTTGCTTCTCTTTGGAAACAAATCCCCTCTTCCACACTGATGATTGCACTTACCTGTTTTTCCCACTGCAAGCTTTATGGGCACAGCCTGGCCCTCTGGCCAGTCCTGTATATTTACATTATAATGTATAGGGAGATTCACCTTTGCCCCTAAACACTTCTTCTGCCCCTTATCTCTCCATCATCTGGCTTTTCTGCAACTGTGTTTTTCCTCTCATTCATCCATTTCTCTTGTGGACTGTTATTTTTGTTCCATTGCCCTTCATCCTCTCCCATTCCTGTAGGCTTATTACAGGATCACACTGCAGCCTTTCTACCTCCAATGCTATTTGACCATAGAAAACGGTGACAACCAATCTGCCACCATCCTGACAAATACAAAGGGAAGTTCTCTCTTTGCAATCGGGATGCAAGTAACCTGAAGGGTGGATTTGAGCACAGGGATTACAGCTGGAACAATAATGCCTTTGTAATATTATCAGGATTATTCCTCTCCTCTGGAGAAAAACTTGAAGAGCAATACCAAGTCTTCAAGCAAACAGAATCTCCAGCTGTCAGTGCTTTTGCTTCCTCTGGAGGAGACACATGCCTATCCAAATACAATATGCCTGAAGACCAACACTTGGCATCTATATGACTATTGAAACACGATGTGTTTCTGAAACCCTCTAAAAGCAATGGAGGGAAAAGGCCATAAATTAATGCTAGGCAGTTCATCTTCTGTCACAGGACAGATTCCTGGTTGGTATCCTGATTCTCAGCCCAGACCAGCTTAGAATTTAATTTGCTTTAGTAAATTGTTTATATGATCTCATACTTACCCTAGATGAATATGTTCTTGAAAATGCAGGTGAGAGAAATAATAAAGACTAAGAAACTAGAACCAAGAGAACTGCTGCAAAACATCACAGACATTTTGTGCCTTCCCATCAACAGCTTGCTGAAGACTTTTTTTATGGGCAGTCCTCACACATTTTACTCTTGAACTCCTTTTCTAGGCCTTTAACTGAAATGGAAATACACTCTCCTGAATTCAGGGCAGGAAATGCAGCCCTTGTTAGTTTTAGCAGTATTCCCATTTTTGTCAGAAGTTTTCTCTATGCACATGTGAAGCCAAAAAGAATTGACCAAACCCTTCCCCCAAAAATGCTTGTGCATTTGCTCATGGGCATGCTTTATGGTAAGCACTCTTACAGAAAGCAACAATTTTACTCTTGCAGGCAGTCCTCTTTGTCATTGCATGCTGGAATTGGATCTACCTTCCTCTGCCAGCCTCAGGCTACTTGCTCCAGAATTGCCCAGGTTCAGGAGGGAAGCACAGCTTCTCTCTGGGTTGGCCTTGGACTGAATCACACAGATAGTTTAACTTCGCTCTGTCTCGGGAAGCAGGGAGCGTGCATGTTACATAATATAATCTTCATGTCTTGAGGATTCAGGCCTGTCCTCTTTTGTGCTGCCAGATGGAAGAAGAGCCACGCTGTCTCTGGAGATATGTCCCTGCACATCTCGCTGCTCAGCCGTGCTGGAATTAATGTGCTTCTCTCTGCAGCGGGGCACTGTTGTTCCCTGGCATTTGGCTCCAGAATAACTAGCTCTTTAGTATGCAGTGGATGCTATGCAGCCACTGGGATCCCAAGATTAATTTGTCTAGAAAAAGAGATACATGAAGAACCTCCAAAAGGAATTTGTGGGAGGATGTACTCCAGATTCTCTCAACAGCTGGGGTTTGTTCCCAGCTGAAATCCAGATACAGGTGTTGTGGACAGCCAGGTTTATGCTTTGTGCTCTCTCACTCTGTCCTATTACACAGTTTTTGCTGCTGCTGCTGCTGTTTTGTTACTCAATTCTGTAACATGGCCCCTGCCTGCATTGTTATTGCCTCTGTTAGTCAAGCTGTTTCATGCCCTGGTCCCTGACGTGCTCTCCAAAGTGATGAATCACACCTGCACTAGTGAGTCCCTTCTCACTAATGAGGCATATGGTCCAAATTCTGCAATGCTTAGTTGATTGAGGCAAGGAGCTACAACCCACCTGTGGGCAGAAATGGCACTACAGTCCTCAGGAATAGCTCAAAAGACCCCAAGGAGGGTGAGGGCAGTGTTAGTCAGACTAAAGAGGAATCTTATCTGTGGGACTTTCTCACAACAATGCCTCATTAGCACCAGCTGTAACTCCAAAAACGGCAGCTTCTCTAGAAGCAGTGTTACATCCTGATGGAATTAACTTCCCAAGACATGGAGCTATTGAGAAGTGTTCATTGCAGCTTCCTGCTACCTTTGAGATTCCTAGCAGAACAGCCCCTGTAGCAGCCATGGCTCCAGCAATGCAGGTGCAGTAGGGAAAGCCAGGACTCATGTTCATCCAGCCATAACTAGTGATTCTGCACTGCACAAACAGGAGCAGCCTGTTCTGAAATAAAAAACAGCCCACAACAAAACTCCAAAAGGTACCTTGGCTATAATTAGGAGCTGAAATGACGCTGCAGGTTTGAGTGGAAAGTTGGTGCTTGACAAACGTCCCTGCCATGAACCCCTTCAACAGCCCATTTAGCCACAACAGCAACTGCTGCCAAGAGTCCTAAGCAGGAAAGGGGCAGAGGGGCCAGCCTCTTCTGCTCTCTGCCATCCTGAGGATGGATTGAGGGCACCTGCAGGAATTGCACATGGCTGCTGCACATCTGGTACTGATAGCACAGCTGAGGAGATGGAGCACACTGAGCCGGGGCTGCAGCATCTTCTTTCCACAGCAGCTTTACCCTGACCAGCCTGTGTATCTGTAGAGGTGGAGGCACAGCAGCACAGGCTGCAATGAGACCCCAGGCTGCAGAGAAGTTGCACTTGGATTGTTGCAGAGGAGACTGTCATCACATAGTAACTGCTGTGCATGTGCCAGCAAGAGCAGAGTGAGCATGAGTAAGCTTATTATGCTATAATCACACCTTCATCTTTCTGGGTAGATAAACTGCTGAGGTATCCAAGTCTGGCAGTGAGGCACAATCACTGTCTGAGGATGAGCAAGAAGCAACTGGGACCTTTCCCCATTGGAAACATATGTCTATCTCTTTGTTTTTAAACAGAACATTGTTCTTGAACCACCTGTTGCCACTTAATGTGTTTGATTACAAAGAAATAATCGGCTTTTTAGGTACAAACTCCTTCATTTTTATATCCTTTTATGATGTCCCCTAGCAAAACTTCTACATCCATTTCAAGGGCTGCATCAAAACTTCTCCTGTGAGCTATGTCAGGCACGTAGCAGCCCAGACTCCTCTCCTGAACTTTGTGAAATCTGGATCAAGATTTTGAATCCTCTCTGTTACAGCGATCAGACCTACAGGTGCTGACCTATGGGGCCAGGGTCCACCGCGGCCCCGTGTCGGTAGGCTGAGCACACAGGCGGAGCACTTAGGTGGGCCACGACCCTCACAGCGTGCTGGATCCCGGTTGCAGTGCGGAGGAACTCTCCGAGGGGCACACGGGTGGGCAGGTGGGTCACCCCACGGGGCAGAGGTGCTCACCTTCCCGGCTCTGCCCTCGGAGGCATTCAGGTCCTTTCCTGGGAGCCTCGGGAGTCAGGCCTCCCCCACCGTCGCCCCCGGGACGCCGCCGCCAACCTCGCCGTCCGCGCCGCC
>VZRF01008489.1:469138-511756 GCA_013396875.1 Vireo altiloquus
TTTTTTTTTTTTTTTTTTTTTGGTAGTGATATCAAAATCCTGGGATGAATAAAAGCCCGGGGTAAGATATATGGAAATTCTGTCATGGCACAGAATGATACAAATTTTGTTTCTGTGAATGAAGAAATAAATGCCCAGAATTGTGTAAAAATGTGCATGAAGGTTTGAGACAGGCAAGGACTTACACCTGCAAGAGCCCAGGCTGAAGCCTGCGTTGTGGCAGGGTCATAGGTGCGGGCATGTCCAGGGCTGCAGTCCGAGGCTGCAGGTGCTGTAACACCAGTCTGCTCCACATTGTGATTAGAAGACAGCAACAGCTCAGCAGATAATTCATTTAATATGAGAACTTCTTTCTAGCCCACAAAGCCCACTGTGAAACAGTTAAAACAGTAATTTTGCAGTTCGTAGGAGAGGAGCACAGTCATGTATATCCGCAGCAGCAGAGCACTGTGGTCCAGCAGCACCAGTATATCTTCTCCCAGCTCTACAGATGTGGAACATCATCACCCTGTTCCATAGTGGTGCAGTGATGTGGTCGCAGATGCAGACACTACAGTGGTACAATCAGATACCCAGAAAAGATTGCAGGGATGACTCCATGGAAGATGCCATTATTGCAGTAACAGCTAAAAGGAGCAGTTCAGGACTAGAGGGTTGTGTCTGAGGGAGACAGATTTGTAACTGTGCAGAAAAAAAGACGGAGTGAAGGAAGAAGCGCTGTGTTTATATAACCAGCGCAGCAATATAGTGCACTGTGGGTGTGTACTCCAGGAGAATGCTAAGATACTGCCAGGATACAGGATGCAGTGATATTTTATTAATTAGGCTTATGCTATATTGGTGCAGTGATGTTCTAATACCATTAAGCAGTAATACTCTTTTAGGATATTTTACCATATTGTAATTGAGTGGTACATGAATTAACGAAAGTAGGGTAGTGTAATGATGCATTAAGTATAAGCCAGGATGTCATCTTAGCCTGATGACATGTTTGCACAGTGGCTTGGTGTGGCAGTTGCAGAAGAGCACTCTGCTGTGGAGTTTATACTGGGTTAGGATGCAGTGCGTGCAGCTCTGAGTGCCCAGAGAACATGGCACTGACAATGCAGTGGTGAGGTAAAACAATCCTGGGGCAGAGCAGAGATGTGATGCTGGTGCCATGTGGTAGGAGTTTGGCAGTGCCCGGGTGTGATAATTGTGGAGTGTTCTAGCCTGACAGAAGAGTTTAGCAGTCTAATGATATAGAAATACAATATTCCAGACAAGAGCCATTCTATACAGCAGTGATCACTTCTGGTGTGATATCTGCAAAGGGCTATGCTGATCTGACAGCACCATCCCGCTGTAGCAGAAGGCAGCAAGTGAAGTATTACCACCATGCCGCAGTTTTGGAAGCACGGCTGTGAGTTAGCACAAGGACAATGACACAGACTTACCTGGTGAAAGTGCAGTGTGAGTATGGGCTGGTTTTATGTGGGACAGTGGGACAGCAGTGTTTTAAAGTGGCCCTGCAGCAGCAGGAGCTCAGTGCAATGCAAGAGCAGTGCTGTGACTCACGGATGTAGTTGGCAAGGGATGCGTGTGTGATAATGCAGCAAAGTGGGAAAGTGGCAAGAAAAGGGAGTGTGAGGAGGATGTTTCGTATAGTTTTGGCCTGATGGGATAGTGTTGGAGTGGCCAAGTGGCAAAAGAGTGTGAAGCATAGGGGACCACGCTTATTACCCCTGCAGAGCAGAAGAGCATGAGGGTCCTGTAGTATCTCTTGCATGGCTACAGATCACAGTTCAGCAACAGAAGAGGAGTGGTGACCCCTCGGCAGCTGGAGTGGTGGTGAGGGGGCAGCCTGACAGCAAGACACAGTTTATTAGGTGACAACAGCAGCACAGAGATTGGGACAGCAGTGCTGTGGCAGCAGGATTGCAGGGCATGTTTTGTGGCATTACTGGGGCAGTGGTGATGTGGCTGCAGTGCCTACAGGGCAGCAGCCGCTTGGCACCTGGCTCACCACAACTCTCTGTGGGGACTGCGGCACAGAGAGCTGCTGGTTCTCCTCACTTCATTCCTCTTGTGCCTCAGTGCTGGCCTAGCTGGCACCTTCAAGAAGAGCTTTTTCTGGGCATTTGCTATGCAATATTAATTTGTAAGCAATCCTGCTATGTGAGACCTGAATGTTTTCAGAGCTGTTTAGCTTTCACACCCTGCCTGACTGTTAAATTTTTCAGCGAAGTGATTCCCCAACAGTTTTCTGTCAATTGCCTCTGGTGGCATGGGGATGAAAGGGGTCAAACAATTGCCGTAGAGAATCATGAAATATTTACAGGGTTCTGCTGTTATCACTGTGGCCAAAGATATTTCTATTTATACAGGGAGTTTAAAGCCTCTCCTGCTTTAATGTCTGCGTCCACATTACCATTAAAATAGGGAAGGAATGTTTCTGCATTTCTTGTAAAATTTTTGTTTTCGCTCCATCCTCTTTTATTCTTGAGCTTTAGCTCTTCATAAGAGGTTTTAATGGACCTTACAGCAAACTGGGATGACAGAAGTGGCCCCATTTTGTGGGCTGCCTGTGTGGAAAGTATATGTCAAGAACATCCTCTTCTCACTAGCTAGGATCATGTAGGGAAAAGGTGCCTTGTAGAGGAAAAAAAGCCTCTCACTTTTCTGGTCTTCTCATCTGCCAGATGACTTTGTTCCCTCCAATGTCTTTGGCTTTAGCTGATTCTAACAGGAGTTTTGCCAAAGAGCACTCCCTGCATCAGGACCATTTCTAGAGCTCCACCTGTGGAGAACTAGGAATCCCTGGTCAGCTCTGCCAGGGAAGAGTGGCTCCTGGCTCAGTAATGGACATTTTCAACTGACCCTGTGTATTAGTGAGGGAGGCTGCAGCTTGTTGGGCTGCTCTGAAGCAGTGATGCCAGCAATGGAAACTTTCATGTGTCATGCTGTAGGGTGGCAAGGTGAAGGTGAAAGCTCTGGTTTCCAGGTATTTGCGTGCCTGTAAGGCAGGTGAAGCATGTCAGGGCTCGTGACAAACTGAAACAGTCTCTTACTAAACTGCTCATTAACACTGTTAAATCGGCATAGTAATTTGGGGTGAACAGACTTCTGGCTTAGCACGACTGTCCACCGAAGTGATACTGGTCCCGTGGCACAGTCTTGGCTTGCTTGGAGTATGGAGCATGGGTGCAGCGGTTAGGGGGCAGAAAAAAAACCCTGAGAAATGCCGTATCCTGCACGGACTTTTCCTCCGTATTTTATGGCACCCCTGAAGGCTTGTACCGGCTCCAAAAGGGTGCCTAAAGGGCGCGCGGGCGACAAGGGAAGGCAGTCCCCGTGGCCGCAGGGGACACTGCCGCGGACAGCAGTATTCCCCCTGCTGCTGCCCGTCCCGCCGGGGCTCCCCGGGAACGGCGCTGCCCCGGGGCCACCTGTCCCCCTCTCACTCGGCGGGACTCCGGGACAGCGGGGCCCGGGCTCCGGCAGCCCCGGCGCGCCCCCACGCGGCCCTTCCCCGCCCGGGGGAGCCGCCTTGGCACGGACCCGCCGCGCTCTGGGCTCCCGGGGCATGTCCTGTCCCTGGGCCGCCCGGTGAGTGTGTCAGAGCCGGGGAGAGCCCCGCTGTTGCCGTGATGTAGTCGAGAGCCGCTCCCAGCTGCGTATTCACAGGGGTCCGGGTACCTGCGTGGGGCCCATACAGCCTCCGTGCTTCCATCCCTGCATGAGTTGCCACAGCCCATGTCCACGCATGTAGATGGACACAAAAAGCCTTCATATGCATGTCTTGTCTATGTACACACAGCCTGCTCGTGCAGCGTCTGCTAAATCTTCTGTGTGGCTACACAACCACCTCTGTACACGCATTCCTGTGCTTAAAACATCGATCGGCGTTTGCGTACGCACCTGCCTGCTGACGCTGGCCACACCTTCCAAGGTACGTCTTATGTTTTTATATGTAACGAACTCAGACACAGAAAAACATTGTTCCACTTGCGCATATCCACTCAGTTCCCCCCTTGCTCAGCTTGGAGAAAAGTTTATCACATTTATTGCTTGTAAAGAGCTTGAGGGATGTGAGCCAGATGTACAGAATCACTAAGGGGCAATGGATAAGCCTCCTGCCTGCAGTGGGTCTGCCAGCAAACATTAATCTTTGTCAGTGATTTACTTTTTAAACAAATCTGTTTTAAAAGGCTGTAGAAAGACATCAAAATAAAACCAAGCTAAAAGAACATTCATTAAATATTCTATTCATGAAATATACAGCAGTATGATCTAATGCACTGAAATACCCAAACCTTCTGGCTAGATTCAACTTATCTCTGGAGAGAAAAAAAAGCTTTCAGTGATAAATTAATCAGCATTTATGTAAGTCTACTGTCCATTTTCTTAAGCTTTACCGCCTTGATTTTTGTTTCGTGCAATCCTGGGTTTCAACACAATGTCAGGGAAGTTTAGCTTTAGATGTAGTGGCTGTGCTGCAGGCTGTCAGCTGAATTAGCTGTGGTTCTTTGTAGCATTCCAGCTTCAGTAACTGTTTTTCCCTGATGAGTCCATGAGTGGTATTGATTTCCAATAACAAGCAGCTATTTGGTGTGCATTCAGTAAAAGATGCCTAGCTAACTTTGGGCTCCCTTTCAATAATCCTCTGACATTCCTGTGACCTTAGAGAGCAGCAGCAGTGCCCATGAACCTGAGTAATCCTCAAATTTCAATCAAATGCTCCACTTAAAAATAAAGAGAAAGAACTGTCCTAGCTGTTGCTATATTTAGATTTTTAGTAGCTTTCTGCACCAGCATAAGACCATGAACTCAATGCTACCCATGAATGAAGAATATTTCTTCCACCCATTCCTTCTCTAGAGTACTTTGCATCTTGCAACCATCTTTGGAAAAAATACACAACATTATTTCATCCCACACAGAAAAAATACATTCTCTGCTCTTGGAAGGAAACAGGCAACCATGTAACATTGTGAAGCATCATGTCACAACAGCTGAAGGCAGGAAGTAGAAAACCACCTGCAACCCCACTGTGTTCTGCTGAAATAAGACATAAAGGGTTTAAATACTTTGGGACCAGCTGTGTTGAGATATAGCCACAGACCTGGGATACACAGTTTGGCCCTTTTAAAGGTGCCATCAGATCCTAACTCAAATTAGAAGTGAGGCAAGATCTCTGTTTTAGAGTGGCAAATCTCACGTAATGGTGCAGGGTTGGTTCAGAGTATTTGGTTGATATTGGTTTCCAGGTCTCTGCTCATCTGATGATCAGCCACATTTTCAGTAGCACCTCAGTGTGCCAGCCAAACAGTGACCCCCTGTCCCTCTTATTTCCAAAGAGGTGAGGGAGCCAAGCAGAATTAGCTGCTTTTGCAGTAATCACAGTTGGACAGAGTGGCACAAAATTCTCATATTCTGGAGCAAAGAGAAAGGACCACATAAGGTTTATTTTAAATAACCTCTATACTCCATATACATGACAAATCCTCTCAGCAGCTTCTGAGCTGTCAAGTTTGTACTTGTCTTTTTGTAGCCCATTGATGATCTTTAGGTTCATCATCAGCAAATATCCACAGTACACTGTGCTCCACATCTCCTGCGTAGGAACTTGGAAGTTGGGCTAATGCAAAATACTTGGATGAGATCTGCAGGGAAAGTGTCAAGAGAAGGCACGTTCCCATCTATTTCCATCTAATGCCAAATGAAGCCAGCTATTTACAGACAGAGCTGTTCCAAACAGAAGTTGACAGGCAGTCCAGGCTTTGTTACCTTGAGAAGAATAGAAAATATCCTTGGTCTTTTTAATAAACATTCTGTTGTTTGTGATTGATTATGATCCAATTGCTCTAATGGAGGAGAATATTATTCACAGCATGAGTCAGCAACACTTTCTTCCTGGAACAGTTGACAGCAAAGAAAGTTCCCAAACTCTCTGCAGAAATATCCCTCTTCCTAGATGAGAATCTGGACTGCATCCACCAATACCTGCTGGTGCCTTCCCTTTAGATGGACCTGTACTTGCCTGTCTGGCGTATGGAACCATCCAAGGCTTATTTGAGGTTAGAAGACACAACCCAACGTGCAGCAAAAGCACTTGGGAGCTGAAGAAGAAAGGGAAATCAGTCACAGAAGTTCAGAATGTCAGTGCATGTTCCAGTGGTTGGGAGCTTCAAAATGAGGTCCTTGATAGCACTGGCAACAGGAGGATGTTACCTAATCTAAATGCTTAGGCTCATCTGAGGTCATTCAGTAAACAAGACAGTTTCTTGTAGAACCATATGTTTCCTTTAAAATATTGATCTATATGCACCAAAGAAAGGATGTTTGGAAGTAGATTTGAAAGCTACTAATCCATATATGCACTCTCCACTCTGGGACAGGAAAAAGTACAACAAAAATTCCTGCCCTGTTAGGATAAATCAAGTAAGATGGTGTATTTTAAAATACTAAGTGTTTGAAGCATTTAACAGGCTCTTAGTAGAACTGTGGACTTCAGTGAAAAGATGAGTGAAAGAGTTTTCCCTACTTTACTATACACTACCCACTACCTATTGACATTGCAGCCTTTATGTTGTGTTGAGAACAATGACATAATATTCCAGCATGTGAAGGACTGTGCACTGAAACAGGCCTAGCATCTGAACAGTCCCTGTACAAATCCATACTTCTACTGAAATTTTTTGCCAAGCAAAGCTACAGTTTGATAAGCAATCACATGTTTTGGATTGATTTTGTTCTTTCTGTTGTGTCTGTTGGATATTTGCTGCCATTGGATAAAGTTTCCAGCAGCTGCCAAGCGATTAGCTATGATGGGTTCCAAGATTTTCCTGTGAAACAAACATTTCTGCCAAAGGTGCCAGCCCAAAGCACAGCACTGCTGCTTTTTAAAGTATCCAGACGTATTAAACCACCTAAATTATTCCTTGTTCAATGCCAAGTCACCCAGCCTTCTCCCTCTCCTGTGCTCAGGTCAGTCAGTGTGCCAAATGCTTCTTTGCTGTGAGCTGAGGCCTTGCTCTGTGCCAAGCTACATCACCTGAGGTCTTTGCTCTCCACCTTGGACCTCAGGAGAAAGGAAGTGTGCATGAACAGCATCAAGACTCACACTTCACAAAGTTCCTACAGATTTTTAGAACGTTTACAACAGAGACACAGACCTTAAAAGAACAGTGTGATTGCCACAAAGAACAGTGTGGGAAAACCAGTATACATGCATGTGCAGCCCTCCCACATGCATACTGACTACCCCAGATATAGGCATACCCACAGATCAGCACCTACACAGAAATGTTTCTGACACACTTATTCTCAGCATCCTATTCTCTTACAGCAGCCTCAGTTGGAGGAACGGAGAAAATATGTTCCTTCTAACCTAAGCTTCTAATGACCTTTCTGCCAACTCCACTTTCCTGCCTGTCTCTAAGCTGCCTGTGATGGTGATGGAACAAGATCCCACTGTAGAAAGATTTTCCTCCTCATAGCTCACCAGGGGCTGTCTGCTAGATTGTGGTGTCCTGCTCAGTTGCTCTTAAGAGAGTCAGGGTAAATAAGGAGATAAAAAAGTTGTTTATGATCGCATCACTTGGGCCCCTTGCAGCTCCACTAGAGTTATTACAGAACTCGAAGGCTTGTGACTGTGCTTCAAACCTGGTGCAAAGGGCCTCCCATTCCCGCTTCCCTTCCCAGCCAAGCCTGGCAGCAGGTCTCAGCCCTCTCACTCTGCCCTGAACATTTCCTAAAACTGCCAGTAACTGCAGGGAAGAAAAGCTGGAGAGAGGCAAACACAGTGATGTACCACGGTGGCTGGCTGTGAATGCTCTGCTACAAGATAGTATTTAAAGGGTGACCATCACGTTGAGAGGCTTTTAGAGCTCAGCAAGACACACTCCACAGCTGTATTCCAAAGCTGTCCCGCAACAGTCTGGGAATTGTGATGGATTTTTCTGGCAGGAGATGTCTGACTCTCTTTCCCTCCCTCTCTCTGGGACAATGTGGGAGATGTGCACTTCTCAATTCCAGGGCATTCCTAGCCTCCATGCTTCCTGTCAGGGAGAGATTCATTAGCAGCAGAAAGCCAATTCTCTCTCCTCTCTGCTCTGGAATTGAAGTCATTTGTCTCGGGAAGGAGCCCAGGCCCCTCACTCACTGTGTGGCAGCTTCTGCTCAAGGGAGACAAGCACTTCGTCAATAAACAAGGAGCCTGGGGAATGGCTCCAGTTGACAGAGGACATTATTAATGACTGGCACTTTGTCAGAGGGTAGATCAGCCTCCCATTAGCTGCTTTAAGCGGGGAAAGAGAAATAGGGCTAAAGATGGAAGTCTGAGAGCAGCTGGGAGTTTCAGCATCCTCCTGCAAAGTCCCTCACTGCAAGCCCCAGGGCTGGCACAGTCCCCAGAGAGTGACTGTATTTTTCTTCAGCATCTCCTGTGACAGTGGGAGACAGGCCCAGCTCAGGAAGAGTTTTGCTTCCCAGGCTAGTGTGGTGGACTCTGTTATAGAGGTCTTCCCCTCTGTCTCCCTCTCAGTCAGCCCTGGGTACAAGGGGCAGACAAGGAGTGTCTTTCAGCATCTGCTGCTGCAGCTTCTTGTTTTGGAGAGTCTGTGGACCTTTGTGCAGCTCCTACCCAGGTCATTCAATGAAGAAGGCATTGAGGGAATCTGAGGAGGCTGTTCCACTGCCTTAATTCTTGGGAAGCTGTTAGTACAAGGAAAAACAAGAAACACCATCCCCTGTGGCCATGCACTTCTGTCTCTGACTGGAACTGGAGAAGTTGTGGACTTCTGTCGTACTTGGACTCTTAAACTCATCTCCTTATGTGGAAGAAGCCTCCAAACTCTAAAGCAACTGCTGAGTCACCCTAGAATCATACTTAATTTGTCACAGCACCATCAGGGTGAAAGGAGAAATTCCTGCTTTGTTGTGACATTGACAATTCACCCTTCTCTGTCCTACAGCCCTAGAGCTGCCAGGAGAGTGAGTCCTTGGCTCCATCACAAAAAGCATGTGGTGCAAGTACTCAGCCCATGGCATAGGTCTTTGTAGAAGCTTTTGTTTGGAACCACACTTGCAAACAAAGATGTGAAATCTTTCAGCTGAACACCTGAGTATCCAACTGGCCTGCTGCATAACAGGGTGTAAGATCAGTGTCATCCTGGTCTCCACAGTATTTGAAGGAGGTAGCTCTTCATACTTCTAACTGCTGTGGAACTGCAGCTATGGTGCAGCTAAAGGTGCATTCACTGTCCTGCTCAGATCCTGTTGCCTGAGTGTGATGATATATTTTTTATGCAATTTAAATCTCTTTTCAGACTGAATGCTCTTATGCTCAGCCTGAGATCAGGAGAAAATTACTGGGGACTCATCTCTCTTCTTTCAGAGGTTATTCTACACTACAGGCATAAAGTCCAAAGTTTAGAGCCGGCTCTAGGTTCAGATGCCTCTTATTTATTCCAGGACTTGGGCTCTTGCAAATGGAATGGATGGATCTGATGTCAAAATTCTTTGATTCACATTATCTAACCTGAGGCTGTTTAGATTTAAAATTCAGGTGTCAGTCCATCTTTGGCAGACTTGTACAGGTTAAACTGCTAATTGATTTTTACTTGCAGAAAGCTGGAAAAACTTTACCGCAAGACTGGCTCAAGGTCTCTCCCTTGTGGTTAAATATTCTCCTGGGGCTGAGAGTGTTGTAGGATCCTAGGACTGCTGTCTCCAGGTTTGCTTCCACCATGACAGGGAAAAAATCAGACACTTCTAGGTCTACTGGTATTTATAAGCTGAAAGAGGTCCCACCCAGATAAATGGTCCATTTCTGCTCCGAAACGAGCCGTGGTCTGCTTCAAGCCCCTAAGTGGATTGCCTTCTGGCCAGCCTAGTGCTGTGGTGATTGAAAAGCCGAGAGGAGTTAGAAGGGGGGTGGGTAGGGATGCAGTGTTCAGAGGCTGTGTGGACCCAAACTAGCTAGATTCACTGAACTCATCACTGAAATCACTTCTTGCATTGCCTCTGTGTTTTAATTCTCCCCGAAACAGCCCTCTCCTATGAGTGAAACAATCTTGCCTGCAGATTGAGGGGGGTGGGAGGGATTTGAACATTAATCTGATGTAGATTATACACCCGCCTCCCTCTCTCCCCCCTTCTCACTCACTCTCTCTCCCTCTCTCTCCCTCTCTTTCTGTCTGTTTCTCTCCCCTCCCTCTCCTTCCTGCTTCATCTTTTCAAGTGAACATAAAGTAAAATACAGAGAGAGAGAGGCAGAGAGAGAAAAAGCTCCCTGAAGAGGGAAAGCCCCAGCAGCCAGTAGCTGTTTGGATTTGCCTGGCACTGCCTTTCTTGCTTTGCTCCCAAGGAATACCTTTAATGGGATCAATTGCTTCAGTTCCTTTATAACCAAGTCCACCGGAAAGGCAGCCTCAACATATTATGGGCAACTGTGTGAAGTCTCCACTGAGAAACCTCTCTAAAAAGGTATGTTCCCTGAATCAAAGTGCACTGTGCATTTCCAATCCTGCTTCTGGGGATGAGTGACATTCTGGGCAAATGAGAATGGGAGGTGGGAGAAACACAGAGATGAGTATGAAGGGTTTAGCTCTCTTCACCGGACTTTTTCTGTAAGAGCTGCTCACGCAAGTGCAGCCAGTAGAGGCCAGGATGCTGAGAGCCATAATGTGTGTAAATAAATGTGTGTGTAGGCTTGTGTCCTGCTCGCTGTGTGCGTACAGCTCTCCTCTGGGTACATGCAAGTATGTTCTTGTTTATGTGCACAGTGTGCTGGCACACTCCTGCTGGGGCATCTTGATGTACGTGTGTATGTGTGGGTTTGTGTGTGTGCACGTGCTACAGTTGAGAGTTACCTGCATGAGTAATCATGGGTGTCATGGGTGTAGGGACATATATCCATGTAGGTGTGAAGGGTCATGTGTCTGTTCGTGTTGCCATTGCTGTGTAAGAGTACGCACACCTATCGGCCCATCTGAGGTAGCTGTGTCCTTACCTCTTTACAAGTCTACATAGGCATCCCAAGCACCTGAACAGGTTTGCTGTGAGTGCAGAAGAGGGGAATTTCTGTATATCAACACATACCCTTGTATGGTGCTCTGTGTGTGTTGGGCTGTTAGTGCATGTCCTCACAGAGGTCTGTGTGTAGACATGCACATGTTTTTGTGTCTATCCATGCTTGCATATGCACACAATTACTTTTGTTGGTATGTGTTTGGGTACAGAAGCATGTTTTTGTCTCTGCTCTATTTGTCCATGCGTCTGTTTTCGAGTGGCTACACTGGGCCCTGGCTGTGTATTTGTGCATCATGTTGCACGTCAGCATGGCCCATGTGTCTACATACTTGGGCCCTGCTGGACTTCATTCACGAGCTACCACATGTATCTGTTCAGCTTCAGCCCACAATCTGCACTGTGCTGAGGTATTACAGTGGTCCTGGGACAAATTAGATTCAGGAATAATTCTGCTGTTATGGACTGGGTTGAAATGGGAATGACATGCCCCAGAAACGTTTCCTGTTTGACTGAGGAAGATCTTACAGCGCTGTGTACCTGTCAGCCACATGGTTCTCACTTGGCTTTGCTGCAAATCTAATAGCTCAGCAAAAAGCTATGCAGTTCACTCTCCATGAATGATAAAGTTATGCTGATCATCCTAAGTATGAGATGCTGCCTCTGTGGAGACCTTGACAACAGTGAAATGCCACTGCCATCAAGATGCTTCATGGAGAACTTGCCACCTGGGAAAGCTGCTCTGGGAGGGAGCTGTTTGGGAGAGGACCTCCGTAGTAGAGTGCTTCTTTTGGCTGGATGTTGGCCTCTTCTGTGTAAAAACACAATTTGCTTGTTATCTTGGCTGCTGTAAACAAAGCCAGTAATAGCACAGTGCTGCTGTGGGGAAGCTGGGATACTTGATGAGGGAATTAATCACCAAGAAGTTAGGCAGTGCTGAGACCAATCCCTAGGTCAGGGTGACCTGCAGGGAGATGTAGAAGTAACTGAGGTTTACCCAAATGTTGCACATATGAAAAACCAACTTGGTTGCTCGTAGGTCACCTCCAACTTGGAATAAAAGGAGTTGGCTGCAGCTGTGCAAGGTGATTGCAATTAAAGTCTGATATGTAGCCAGGCTGCTTGAATCAAAATGAATTCAAGAACCTGTAAATCCTGTGTCATCAGTCTTTTAGGTAATTTATGCTTTCTTTCCTAGAAGCTGTTTCAAATAACTCGCTTTTTGCCTAGTTACAAGACCTGGGATGTCAGCACTGAAAAGAAAAAGTTGCAAAGCTGAATTAGAGAATTTATCTAGTGAGCTATAAAATAAGGCCTCGCACACTCATCCTGACAGGTCCTGGTGCTCTGCCATTCTTTTGATCGCAACACGCATGATTATAGTGGAGACTTTGCAGATCAGTCTTAACATTGCATGACTTCACTTGACTGTTATGTGATCCCAGTCATTTTTCTCAGATTTTACCTTGAGCAAACTCATTTTGCTGAAATGTTAAAGAGGAGGGACTGCAGACAGCATGTGTGGAAGCTGCTCTTGTGTGACAATCTGAACTCTTGAATACATGATGCCAACCCAAAATTTGGGATTCACTCTCAGGCACCAGCTGGCTTGGTCTGGGTCTGGCTGGCACCAGGATACCTTGCTTGTTCAGGCTTTGACTCCATGTCTGTCATTGAAAGCTTCAGTTTCCTATTGTCACAGTGTTCCCCCAGTGATCGTGGAAGCCATCCTGGCTGCTTTTCCCTCCAAGAGATACTTCAGTTGGGATGGAGGCCCCTCTTGACTTGTTGTTCTGCAAAGTCCCTCTGGCACTCAGGCAGGAAAATGAAGTTAATCCTGGTGTGCTTCTGCTGTGCAGAAATTGAAAGCCTTGACATCCAGGTCCCTCACTTTACCACACCTCTTAACCACTTGGTCTGTCTGTAGATCAACCAAGTCTCTTCCCACTCCAAAATCTGCTGGTGTGACACAGTGAAGGGCCGGACTTGGCCAGGAAAGTTCCTTTGCTCAGGGAAGGGACTGGGAAAGCCTGATCTCCCCAGTCCTATCCTTGCATTTTCTTTGTCATGCATGCTGCTGTTTCCCCTGTAATGGGTGGCTGATGTTTCTTTGCTTCATACCAATATCACAGCTCCCTTCCCCACTCCTTTGGAATGTAGAAGGAACGTGGTGAAGGGAACTTGAGTGGATATTTGCAGGAGAACCTGTGAGACTGCTGGCAGAGGGAACATTGAATACCATAAATCCTGCCTGCAATGGCAGGGCAGGGAGCCTTGCTGAGCTGTTCACCAGGGTATTCTGGCACTGCAGCAGTTTGTCTGGTCATAATCCTCAGTGGCTCTTGGCAACTGTTTTGTCAAACTGGCAACCTCTATTGAGACAGAAAAATAATGGGATGACTATTATGAGGTACTGCTGTATAGCTTGGTAATAAACTATTGATTGGAAGTGTCAGAAAACAAACACTTGGGGTTGTGGGGCTTTGCATCCTTCACCTGGCTTCACTGGAATTAAACACAGAATCAGTGTGGGATATTTAAGTCATTCATATTATTTGGTATATTAAACTGGAAAATGTGCCAGGAAATAAAGCTGATAATTTTGAAAATACAATGCACTGATGTCACAAAGCTGTGTACTTTAACACAGATACCTTGACATTTAGCTGAGCTAGTAATATGCCATTTGTGGATGGATGCTCATCTTTCAGTTTGTTAAGGACAAGTGTCCTATGTGTCAGAATTAATCAGAGACAGATTCCTTTCTCATCCATGACTGCAACGAAAACACTTTTCTGCTTCATCATTTTATTTCTCCATGGCTTGCTTTTTGAGTTATTTTTGTTTTGATGCTTGATATTCACATGACATTATACATGAGCAGATTGGTGTACGACTGTACAAAAAGGCGAATTACAAACCATGCATGCGGTGTAATAGCACATGGCAGACACAGCAAGTAGATACAATAGTCTCAGTCACGTGTGAATGGGGGGTGTTTATGTCTGGTCTTTTAGCCTGAAAATGTACCTCAGGCTTTAAGGAAAGGGTTAATAGAGACAATGACAATTGACAGAGCTTCTCTGATCACCCCTGGGAATACTGGCTGTAAAAGTAGAATCATTCCTGAAGAGGAATCTGACGTATGATTAATGTTTATTCTGTAAAACCAAGGGTCCTGTGGGTTGTGTTGGCTTTTTATAGCTCCATGGGAATATCAGGATAAGAGTTTTTTTGCAGAGCCAGGGAAATGCATGTCTATAAAAGGAAAGCAGTTCCTCCTTATAAAATCCAGTGCTGGATTCTGTTCTGGAGCCTTAGCTTAGCAGGACGTGCACTTAGGAAAATGTGCAAATGCAAACACACAGAAGTGTTGTGCCCGTGCCTGATCTCCACTGTGGGACTGTCAGTGATTAGAAGAGGCCAGGGCAGTAAGTGCCTCAAACCTTGAGGATGTAACTAATTAGTAGCTGCACAGGCAGCGTGAGCCTGCAGTTGGCAGAGCCGCCTGATGCTCTAAACGGTGTTCCGATAATGTAATAAAGCGTGTGATGCTATGTTGCTGAAATGTAACGTGGAGCCTGTGCAGTGCCTTTGTGCCGGCTCTGCCTGGTCTCCTGGGGACGCCCTGGCCGATGAGGCTCTGCCGGCAGGTTTGCCCAGGGTACAGGCTGGCACACGTACTGTTAAGTTGGGATGTGCTTGTCCTTTGCAGCTCATTCAAGGCAGTGTTAACTCTGGGGGCTGATTGTGGGAGTGTGGCACTTTTGGCTGTGTCTGGGTAGATGTGAGCAGTGCTGAGAGTTTGATGTAATTTCAAAGCGAAATTCTCGTGCTTGGTTGTTCTTCTATCAGCTTTTGAAAGTGAACTCCTGGACTTACTGCTTCTGTAGAAATCCTAATAGGCTGGTGGGGGGGTATGCTGTGCGCACCAGATGAAAGAAATTTAGCAATTATGTCTCTGCGAGGCGGTTCAGTAAAACTTCAGAGGAATGAGATGGGGAGGTAACATCCTCTGTTGTGTTGTTTGCTTGCTGCTGGTTGGCTGGGAAGATCTGCCATGACGAGAAGACGAGCTATAAAGCTGTCCAGACGAGCGAAGAGGGGTCGTCGGCTTGCGAGTACCAGGGTCCGCTCATGGTGCTGGCCCAGAACTGCGCCGTCATGCACAACCTGCTGGGGCCAGCATGCATCTTCCTGAGGAAGGGCTTCGCAGAAAACAGGCAGCCTGTACGTAAGTCAAACCAAGCGGGGTGAGACACGCACAAAGTCACGTGGATGCGAGTCGGGGATGTGGAACCGCCCCCGTGCTCCGTCTGCGTGGAGCTCGGTAACTCCCAGCCCTGGGTCTCGAGCATCCCAGTGCATGGCTCCAGCTCCGAGTGCAAATACAACTGCAGGCAAATGTCTGACCTGAAGGATGTGCAGGTACCCTTGTGCCTAAACACCAAGAAAGGAGGATTCTAAAATTGCAGCCATGGAAGATAGATCCAAGCCTACACTCAACTAGCCATAATCATATGGCCTCAGGAAAAGGTTTTAGGACTTCAGGACTTGCGTAACCATAGCAGCTCAGGAAGAGTCCAGTGCTCAAAGCTGTTACTCTAGCAAGACACCCACCTCTCATTCCCAGAGGCTCAGATTAGCATTTAAGGCCTAAATAACTAGTTAAATGCAAAGCAGGGCATCTGTATTGGGAACAAGCTGTCCATATTTGATACTGTTCCTATCAATTCAGGTGAGCACACTAGTACCAGCAGAAGTAAGCAGACAGCTGCCTCCTCACAGATACCCAACCACAATCTCTTGTGCACTAGCGTACCCAGCCTGACACTGCAGCAATCCCAGCCAGTTAAACCAAGGAACATCAGGCTATCCTCATATTTGCAAATAGTGCCAGGCTACCAAATGCTATTACCCTCCCTCACAGAGAGAGAAATAGCAAAACCACATCTATTCATTCAGTCACACCTATTGTAACTGTCGTCATATGCAACCAATTTATATACAAACAAAAATATGTGCTTATATGTAGGCACCCTAATATTGTGTCTTTACAAGAACTAAAATGTATTTTTGCCCCCAAACATTCTACTCATACAATAACATGAATTGAAAGACAGACAAAAACATATGATGAACACACCTTTTATGGATACCTATGAGTGAATACGTGCATTGTCATATATTCACCCAGTGCCTTCCACATTCTTTTGGTGAAACAAAGCTCACTGCAATTACCTTGAAACCAGAGCTTTATTGCCTCTGTAAGAAACCTCTGTTTTACTTGGGTGTTGATATGTTCACCTACAGCTGTAGGAGACATATTTCTGTCTTTATTTCTGAAACCTCTCCTTTGACCAACGAACTCAAAAAAGAGTCATTATGTGTCATTATTGATGAAAGGGCTTTTTTTTTTGTTCTTCCTAACCTTCAGCCACTAAGTGATCACAGAGTCCCTGTACCAGGTCACTAAAACATGAAACACACTCTCCCACAAGCACACTTACTGACCTGCACAGAGCCACCTGTCACAGGAGATAGGTCCAGCTCCTTAGTGGACAGCTGGACAAGTGTCCATCCTGCTTAGGCCATGGAAGCTCACTGTACCCTAAGAGATCTCCAAAATAGGATTAATGATGTTTCTAAGTACCCTGATGTAGAATAAGTGCATCTAATAAACAGCTTGACTTTTATTGACTTTCTAGGCCAACAGGATTTATTGTGTGTAGAACAAAAATAAATGAGGATAAGACCATTAAGTATAATGGACTCTGTGGGGGTCACCTCTGCTCATATCTAGGATCTAAACTCTTGGAATTGTTTTATTCCTCTTCCCATATGCTCTCCAAAAGCTTTAGAGTGATTCAGCCCATTTTATCCTAAGCAATTTTACTCCTTGATCATTTTAGGGGATCTTCTTTCAAATTTCAAACAGAAGACCTCTTCATGATGTTAGTTATCACCTGAGTCAGATTTTTGGAGGGACATAAACTCTCCCCCTCCTTCTGCATTTGCAGTCTGTGGCTCTCTGATGGCAGAATCTTCATGTGCAAAGATCTGCTCAGAACCCTGCAAATGCAAATACTTTGGTGTGCAAAGAGCCTGTGCTGAAGCCCCCAATTCCGACAACTGTCGCTGATGTCAGTTGCAACATGGTCTTTAGTCAGGAGGGAGGAGGAGGAGGATGGTCTCGTGAGAGTTGTGCTGGAGGAAGGCCTGGGTCCTACCCTGGCCACTCTCACAAGACAGCAGCTACCATGGGTGAGTCATGGCACCCTTTGCACCGCGGCACTGGTGCTCACAGCCCTACACCTGCTGTGCACCCAGCCACTATCTCCAGGGATTACTCTTTACAGTCACTGGGATAAAGTGCACAAGGTGAGGGAACCTATCATGGGTGGTTTTCTTCTGTTATTTTATCTTAGGCAGGAGGGCAATTATGCCTCTGGCATCCGGTCTAAGGAGTTTGAATTGTTTTATTACGTGGTGTTGATGAAAGCAGAACAAATGGGATGACATGTTTGAAAATACCAGGTCTGTGAAGGATGAAATGGCAGAGCCAGCATGCTCTGACAGTTCCATCCAGCACAGAGATGCCTCTGGGAAGGTTATGAGTGGCAAGCTGGTCATTTCTCTGGCACAGCCCACTTCTGCACAGACGTAAACCAGTGTGCGTGTCCTAGTTTGCTATGCACTCTGAGCAGCTGCCATTAGAGTTTCCAGAGGAGCCTGTGGTTAAATAGCAAAGGATCATCCTTCTCAAACTGATCAAAGGCACTGTCTCCAGAGACATGTGGTGAGGCTGGAGGACACCTGGAAGGCAAGGAGAAGCTACGCATGGTTGAGGGGAAAAGCTGAGAGTGAGACGACAGAAGAGATTGCGTTTCTGTGTTTCCAAATTCTCAGATGTTTTGGATTTGCCTGGGAGCCATGAGAGGAATTAGAAAGGGCATTTAAACCACAAAGCACTGTATTTCCATGCTCATCTCTTCTTCCTGGTGCAGTGTTGGAATTTTCCTATACTCTTTTATATCCTCCCCCTTCTTCCAAGAAATTCAAATTGGATGTTTGAAGTTGCAGTGTTTCCTGAACATGGTGAATCCTTGTCCTGTTTCCTTTGAAGATGACCCTGATGATGTAAATGTTGTGTGTCTGCCTTCATGTCTGGTTTCAAAATGCTTGTATATGGAGTTGAGGCTGGGGGGAAGGGGGAAGTTCCTACCTTTTTGTGGGGACAGACTATAGGAGATGTTACTGGGACATTGACTGTGAGAGACCTCATGGCTGTTGCTGTCCTGCCAGAAGGACAGAGATCAAGCAGAGATCTGAGCAGATGATGGTCTAGACCTGCTGGTTGTAAGGGCTGCTTCCAGCTGTTTTGATCTCTGTGTGCCAGCAGGAGCGGCAGTAGAAATACAATCAGAGCTCTAGAGGAGATCATAACTGCTGCAGGGACAGTCTCTGCTCCGGAACTTGGTGCTGGGGAATGATGTAGGAGCTTCATGAAGGTGCCAATAGTACCATCAGTGGGGAGGCCACACATCTTGCTGTGTTGGTCTGGATCTATTCTGTTCAGGGACAATCCATCTTCCCCCAGTTCACCAGATGAGAGGGAGAGAGGCTTCCAGAGAAATGTGTGCAGGTTAACAACCCTCTCTTTGGGAAGGAAAGCTGGGAAGCCTTCCTAAGTAGACGGTATTAAACATGTCATCGCTTTCTTGTTTCTTCTCTCACTTTCTGGTTTGTTCCAGAACTCCTTGTACCAACAACTGCTACTTTGAAACTATGTTTGTGGCCAACAAATGTCTTTAACATAATATGTTCTCTTTTTGCAGGATAGAGAATTGCGTCCGGAAGAAATTGAAGGTAAAATTTGTTGCTCCTTCTGTGTTCCCTTTCTCCTTGCCCAGTGATAACCTATTGGCTGGCCCTTCCATGTTGGCCCCCATGGGTTAAAATAATTTGAGGCAAATCAAGGGAGATGTTTACTAGAATAATTCCTGGAAACCACAGCAAAAGAAAAAATGTATAAAACCATAAGAGTTCTGACTGTGAAAGAGTTTGCATCCATTTCAGATTCTTCAGGGTGGGAGGATAAGTAAGTAATGGGATATTGGCTGTTAGGGAACTGCTGTCCCTCCAGCTCCCACAGAAAGTGTTGTGGAGCATGATGCTATAATATGGCTCCAAGGAAACTGTTTTACCTGCTAATCCCTACAGTGAGGAGTATATAATAGAGTGTAGAGGTAAAAGTTGGAAAAAATAGTTGCAGTTTCTTTAGGGAGCACAGTTTAGCAATGAACAGTTTGTGACACTTGTAGTCCAAGCGAGCTCTCCTGTAAGGAATGGGTCAGCAGTGCTGCTGACAGAAGAGCTTAACTTTGCTCCAGTCATTGCCTCGTGCAGGGAGACTTGGTGGGAAAATACTGAGTATCTTAGAGAGTCTGGCTTCATAAAGTGCTGTTGATTCTGGGGAGGTTTCTTGGAAAAGGTATTTCAAGCTGTCACTGACAATATTGTTCTTCCATTCTCACAGAATTAAGAGAAGCTTTTAAGGAGTTTGATAAAGACAAAGATGGGTTTATTAACTGCAGGGACCTGGGGAACTGCATGCGGACCATGGGCTACATGCCTACTGAGATGGAGCTAATAGAGCTCTCCCAGCAGATCAACATGAACCGTGAGTAATACACACCTAGCTGTACCTGCCTGTTGCTGCTGTGCCCTGCATCATTGCCTCAGGCTCTCTTGGTCTCTGGCTGCCTCTTTTCCTTTGGATTTTTCCCCTCTCTTCTTTGGTTCTGATATTCACTCCTTATCATCTCTCCTGTTTGTTTGTGGTCCCTAGAAGTAAATGCCTTTGTTTTTGCTTATCAAAGGGACTGTGTGGACTGTGATGTATATGGGAACAGTGAGTGGAAGGGTTGTCCTTCATGCTTATGTTGTCAGGTATAAAACTGCCCTTAATGCGGGCAGTCAGGCACCAGTGCACAGGGTCTGTGTATTGTCACATTGAAGCTGTTGTCAGATGGCATCAGACTGAACAGCGAGCTTGGGAAGAGGGGGATGCTTTGATCAGATGGGTGATGGATGGGCTGTTGCTCTGTGGTGGTTTTTTGTGTATCTGCTGCATGGCTGGCAATGGGCTGCGAGGGAGCTGTGCTGGCAGCATTGGATGGGAGCGTCTGCTGCAGTCACGGAAAGATGTGACAAACTCATCTGATTCACTGTGACTGTGTTTGTAGCCCTTGTCTTTCACCATCATTTTTTGTCACCTCTCATCTGTGGCAGTGCAGGGTATCACCCTCAGCCAGGTGAGGAAAAGCATATCTAGTGCTTATTTCTGACACAGGATTATGTTAAAAAGACAAATTACTTGGTCAAGGGAAGGAAAACAGCTGTGGCATATGCAACCATTCACACAAAAGCAGCTGATAACCCTGGCACACGAGTACTTGGGATTTTGAGAGTGTTGCTGACAGCTCTCAAGGCACTAACAAGTAAAAGAACTAATACAATGAATAAACAGTTGGACATGCATTAGTTGCTGTAATGGAGCAGGACTCCACCACTACTGCAGGGCACTGCCCAGGCCATGCAGGAACATCATGCTGTGCCCTTGCCGTGCCCTTTGGCACAGGCGCAGCAGAGAGTTGCTATAAGCACTAGAATGATCAAGCCTTAAATACGTAGTATGTGATGCAATAAGGGTGTGACAGTCCATGGCAGCCTAGGATGGAATAGCTTGGGGTCATTCTGCCTAGCCCATAATCCAGAAAACACTGTAAAACTACCTCTGCTTTTCCTTCCACTGTCCCACACCTTCTGTGCTTTCTTTCTCGGAGAGCCAAGTGCTCTCTGGGGCACATAGAAATGCAAAGTGAGTGCTGGTCTTGGCTAACTTATGGAGTTCTTACACACAATCTTTCATCTTGTCCCAAGTGGGTGGCCATGTGGATTTTGAAGATTTTGTTGAGCTGATGGGACCAAAACTTCTAGCAGAGACTGCAGACATGATTGGTGTAAAAGAACTCCGTGATGCCTTCAGAGAGGTGAGTGATCCCTTCTGTGTGTCTCCAGAGGGGTGAGCAACACAAGACAGGATAGAGAGAAGACCCACTGGAGAAGAGAAGTGAAGAGAAGAGAAGAGGAGGAGGAGGAGAGAGCAGCACAGTGGAAGACCTAGAAAGAGCCCAGTCAGGCACAGAATAAGGGAGGAGCAGAGAACATTACTAAGATAAGGGAACCCTTGAGGCAAGGAAGAGGAAAGTTGGTTGCAGACACAGCATTTGCAAGGGGTTTCTGAGGAGAAAAGACAGACTGGATCCAAAAGACACCCAAAGAAGGAAAAGGAAGGACACAGAAGGAATGGATAAAATATAGGGGGCTCAGGAGCAGGACAATACAAAAACCAATCCAGAGCATGATCTGTTTCTATTAACTGTATTTCCTCCGCTGGTATTTTTCATGTACTTGCAGTTTGACACCAATGGTGATGGGGAGATCAGCACCAGTGAGCTGCGAGAAGCCATGAAGAAACTTCTAGGGCAACAGGTGGGTCATCGGGATATTGAGGAGATCATCCGGGACGTGGATCTGAATGGAGACGGGCGTGTTGATTTTGAAGGTGAGAAGGGAGCAACGCTCGCTGTCCATCTGCTCTGGTATGAGTCAGAGTTTCAGATCAGAAGCTGAAGATTTGCACGCTCAGGGCCTAGGTTTCTGAAGTATTGAGAAAAAATAATTCCATTTTTTCAGTCAGCTGAATTTTTCATTTTTGTATCATCTCTTGCTGCATGTCATTTTCAATTGGGTCTCTATAATTCTAGCACAGTAAGAGATAGAACCTCTCATACAGAAGCAGGTTCTAGTGCACACATGCTGTGCCTGCTGTCATTTTATGGGGTATTCTCCTTTCTTTAAATCTATTGCAAGAGCTGTGAGGTGGCTGGATTGCTTTGGAGAATGTATTGCACCTTCCATTTCCTCTGGCTCACCTTTGTTATCTGGGTTTATAGAGAATTTGTTTCTGTGCCTTTATGCCAGAAGATGGTCACGTGCCAGCTGTGCTCACTGAGACTGCAGATATCTGATCTAGAGGTGTCATGTTAAATCCTAGAGATAATTAATTTCTTCTCACAGTTTTCATGCCAGAAAGACTTTGAAAAATAAGAGTGGTTAGGCTACTATTCTAACCATTAGCTGTGGCAGGAACAATATTAATAGATCTCAGGGTTTCTGGCAAGGAAGCAGTTGATATCAGACAGCTAAGAAGATATAAGAGCTGGAAGGTGTAAGAGTGTGGTAGGCTGCTTTTTTCCCGGGTGAAAATCCAGATATCCCTTTGCAGTAAGTGTGAAGTACAGGAACTATAGAATTAAAGTAAAATTGACGTAATTTTTTTGACTCAGCAGCATTCCTGGGTCTCCTACATGACAAGGCATCTCAGTCCTCAGGCTCACTGAAGCCTCTGAGGGCTTTGAAAACATTAGAATACTACCAGTATCTTCCTAGAAAGTATGTGGTAGCT
The DNA here is from genome assembly GCA_013396875.1 of Vireo altiloquus. Taxonomy (NCBI): domain Eukaryota; kingdom Metazoa; phylum Chordata; class Aves; order Passeriformes; family Vireonidae; genus Vireo; species Vireo altiloquus. The sequence goes on from VZRF01008489.1 coordinate 491,685, forward strand.
GCAGCTGTTCTAATGCAGTGGCTGATTACATGACAGTAGCTCTCCTTGTTTCCCACAGCTAAATTATGTTAGACAGCTAAAATACATGAAATGCTGTGCCAGTATAATTTTCTCTATGAATTACCACTTTAGCTGTCAAAGGACACCTCCATCAATGGAAAAGGAGAAGTCAAAGGGGTAATTTCCACTGCCCTCCTCTTTGCAGAGTCATTAGTTCCTCAGCAATTCAAGTGCAGAATGAAAACACATTTATATTTGATGGCATTTACACTCACTTTGAACAATTGCAATTGACTTCACAAGCTGCAGGGTGGTCAAGAAATAGATCCAGGGTATCCTTACAGTTAACATGTATCTTTGAAAACAAGAAGTCAAAGTAAACTTTTCTCTACAAAAATGCCAATATCTAGCAAAACTCTTGTGCTTTCCCAAACTGGTGTCTCTGTGAAGTGGCAAGTTTACTAAGAAATCATACTGCATTCCCAAAACTGTAAATCAAGGTTCCCTGAAGTTACAGTGAAGGGAGACGATGCTTGCTGTAGTGTCACACAAAGAGTTGCTTGTGCAAACAAGACTGTAGGTGACTGGGAAGGAGTCCAAGGCAATGAACTGACCTGCTAGTGGGATCTTATCACCCTATCTAAGGCAAGAATTAAAGCCCATGTTGTGTGAGCTCTCAGGGCCAGTCTTGGAGCACACAGACTTTTCTGCCAGCCTGGGGACTCCCAGTCTCACTCTGGCTGCTTGCTGTCTCCAGGGAAGGAGCTGGTTTGAGGACCATGGATACCTTCTGGTTCAGGGCTGTCTTGTGTTGTTGGTTGCAGAGTTTGTTCGCATGATGTCCCGCTGAAGATTATTCGCAGCTAAAGAAGAATCAGCACCTTAGAGAGGGCAGAAGAGGACCTAGATGGAGCATTTAGCCCTGATGTTCCTACATGAAGGTTTATCGGCTGGCTGCAATTAGGACATTGCAAGATGACCTGCTGCTCCTCCCTCCTGGTGGTCCCCATGCCCCTCCACCCTTTCACACTGTGAAAGACTTGCAACTTCCTACAAGTGGAACCATTCCTTGAAGATGATTGCAGGAAACTGCAGAACCAGGACTTGCCATGATGCTTTCATGGGATATTTGCAACTTTAGTCTCCTCCTCCCCAGCTTTATTCTCCCACCAGCTGCTGCAAAGCAAAAGCAGGAGAAATCCTCTTGGCTTGGTGGATGAGAGCAAAGCCATTGGGACTGGTGGCAGCCTCAGGGCGTGCTCTGCACTTCTTGGTTTCCCTTGGTGAACTGTGTCTGTGTTTGCTGTCTCAGTGTGTGTCTATCTGTGTGGAGTTACTTACGCTTCCCCAACACTTATTTGCATCTCCTGTATTTATGTTAACCAAGAGTAAATTCAAATATATGTCTTGCAGGGGGAAAGTGATAAATATGCATGTTGAAATGGTGTGGAGCCTGGATGTCCCTGTGAGAGGTGGTGGCTGGGCTGGGGGAGAAGGGCTTGGGCAGATGCACACCCCTGGGATCCAGAGGCAAGCCCTTGCTGCAGGAAGGGGAGTCAGTGCTGGCCACTAAGCCTGTGTCAGGACTCTGCCCTCCCTCCTGCTGTCCCCATGGTCAAGGGGCCTGGAGGTGCCTCAGAGTGAGGGCAGTGTGAAGGGGCCCCATCTCTGCATCCCCTCCACTGGCATGGGCGCAGGTGAGAGCCCCTGCAGTATCGTGGCAAGGAGCAACGGGAGAAAGGGCCCAGAGGGGAGCTGGGTAGGAAGGGGATAGGCAGCAATAGCCAACCTCACCCTTTCAAGATAATTTTAAACACAACTGTGAGCACATGTACAGCCAGGCCATGCTGTGGCAGTTGAGCTGTAATTCCACTGGTTCTAGGGATTGGCTGGGAGCCTCCTTGTGTGGCAGTGCCCCACTCTCCAGCCTCTTCACACTCAGAAATGCTGCATGTGTCTGCAGCAGTGACCACGACAACAGCCTCCAGGCCCTACCAGCTGCTTCCAGATGCATCAGATCTTATCCTCCTTTCCCCAAGATACTCCCAACCTACCACTCCCTTTCCCAACTCTACCAGACCTACAGTTGTCTCCTTTCTCTATGCGAAGGCTCAGTCGCAAGTTGCCAGGATTAATTTCTGCTTGGCTTCGAAGGGCACCATCATCACTGTATGTTTCTTGGTGTGACTGGGAGCTGTTTTCCTCTTGATTGCCTCCTTACTCAAACTGGGATGTCAAGGACCAATATCCTCCTGCTTCCTCCATCTCAAATCTTTCACTTCCAAGGTTCTCTTTCAAATTCTTGGGGTCCACAAATCCACGTCCCAGAGGAGGATTTTCTCTTCTGGTTTCCTGTTGCTGTGCCAACCAGCATAGCTGTAGCGATGGCTGATGCTCCAGTAATGGAAAAACTATGTTTCTCCTTATATTTTTGTGTGTGTGCGTATTTACTTGTATTTGCATGGGTGTGTGCACGAGGAAGGGTTTCTGTGCGTGCACATAAAAGCAAGGAGTGAAGATAGGTACCTGGGAGTGCAGCAGTAGAAGAGTTAGTATGCACGTGGGTGTGTGCAAACTGTGTGTGTGTATCTATGGAGCTGGTCCCATCTTGGAAATGTGGGTGTGAGTTAAGCAATTGGAAAATGGGTATTAGAGATCTCCACATTTACTGGCGCAGCAGCTGTATTGTGGTTAGGAGATGAGGGTCATAAACTGAACAGAGTCCAGAGTCCTGGGACATTATAAATGCGTTTAGGGTAATACTGGGGAGGGGCAGCTGTGTGCAGGCTTGTGTCTGCCAAAGGCAGTACTGGTACACGACTGTGCTTACTTTACAGTGGAGCTGGTTGAGGAAGGAGCTGCTTGTGCATGTGGAGCAGGAGGACAGCTGTGCTGCTGCCTGTGTGCTGCAGACTGCTGTGCCTGCCCGTGGGCACCGATGATGGCTTGGGGCATATGCCTTGTGCCACAGCCAGCCTGCACGAGTCCAATGGATAGTCAGAGGCCACAAGTGTGGTGGCTGCCTCTGCCTACTCCTTCCCAGACCCTGCCCTGAGCAGTGGCGTCTTTTGCCCACAGCACCAGATGGCAGGACAGTCTTTATTTAAAATTTATATAAATGTAAATTTATATACCTCATTTCTAGGGGCTGGACTGATCCACAGTGCAGTATCGTGGTGGCTGGGCATCTTCCCTGCCAACTACAGCCATTTTCACTTAGGCAGGTCCCTGAGTTTGTACTGTGGCAGAGCTGTGCCTGTCCTCCCAAGAGTACTAGGCAAAGGGTGGCAGCAGGACACCTTTGTGTCATTGCAGAGGCAGTCCTGGAGCCACAGCTACTTCTGAGGAAAGCTGAATCTGCCAAATCATCTGTAGCTCTTTTCTGCCAGGTCTCCCCATGATAGAGTGAACTGGTCAGACTGGACAGATCTCAGAAGCCTTCATTTTTTTTTTCTTCCAGCGGAAACTCTTGAGCTCTTGCTGCTAGCCTGATTTTACTTTCACAACAAACCCCAAATAATCCCACTGAATTTTACTATTTTCTTGTGTAGACAGGAGCAGAGATTAAAGATCCAATCTAAATAATCTAATTCTGGAGATAATCCTTTTGCTCTCATCTCCAATTTGGTACCAGGGAGGTTTCCGGTCTCTTGTGGGCGCCTGAGCCTTGTAGCCCTGTGCCATTTGAGAGGTGGCTCAGGCAGCGGGGCTGGCTCATACTGATTTCTTAGATGTCTCTTTAGCCATGAGGCCTGCTTCTGACCCACGCAGCTTTGCTGCTCTTTTTGGACATCCCAAAACCTGATCCCATTTTCCAGCAGAAGATGGCTAATACCCTAAATATGTGCCCCTCGTTGCTCGTGAACAATCAGGGCAGTAGGTAGACCAGGCAGGACTGACTGAAGACTGAGTCATTTCAGCACAGCTGCCAGGGGACAGGGAAGAGATCAAGGGATTGAGAAGATGACCCTGAGCCTTTCACTTGTAGGTTACTGGTATAAATCCAGCCTGCATCAAGGGACTGACTGATGGCTCAGTGGATTAGTAACAGGATGGAGCCTTTGACATCTGGGGCACAAGCTGGCATCAAGTTGCTGGTGTGAAGGCAAGTATTGATTTGGGGTGCCAGTGTAGGACACTGCAGACACAGGCCAAACAGCATGTCTGCCATTCTCTGCCAGAAGCTGTGATCAGCCTGTGAGCCAGGGCAAGGGCTCCTCTTGCCCCCAGATGAGCACAGCCACTGTCCCTCCTCACTGCTGCTCAGTTAATCCCTCTTGCTTTGTGATGCGCTACTGGTTCCTAGGAAATGGTTCCAGTCTAGTTTTTAGAAATGCTCTACCTGGGGACAACCTGGTAACGCCCAAAGTATTTATGTGCTTCAAAGTTGTGGTCCTGACCCACACATCACAGTTTAAAGTGTAGGATTAGGGAGGATCATTTGTAATCAGCACAAATGGACACTAATGAGGCCTCCCTTGGCCTCGCCAACTAGACAGCATTGTCTTGGCCATGCCTGCTTGCACTCATTCGGTAAGAGAACTAGGGGGACACCCAATAAGTCACAAACACAGCAGGGATACAAGAGATTAGCCTGGATTTGATCAGATGCTGCCAGGGCTGGAATCTGTAACACTGAGATGATTTGCCAGGAATCAGCATGAGGTGGCTGAATCTGGAGAGGTGCTAAGCATGCGCATTTCATGCTACTAATCTGGATGTGGTTTCCTAAGGCACCCTGTAGTTTTAGGAACCCCTTCCTGGCAGCAGTGCTGGAGTGGGAGTGCAGTAGTGCCATGTCTGCCCTGGCTCAGTTATACCATGAGCCCAAGAACTGATGTCACAGCAGCAGGAACATGCTTTGGGGTCCACTCTAACCTGGGCAGAGCAGACTGGGGAGCCAGGAGTGGACAGTTACACATTCCCACACAGTTCACCTCTCCAGGACTCTGTCTGGTTAAGAGGCCTGCAACTGCATTACAAAAGCAACAAATGTGTTTAATGCTCAGTCTGCAGCACCAAGTCTTTATTTATAAAAGCAAATGCTTGGTGAAAGACTTGAATTAATAAAACATCACTGGGACTTAGAAGCAGCCACTGCTAATGTGGCCAATGCCAGCAACACAGACCTAAGGCCTGGCCGGTATCTGATGCATCAAGGAACACCGTGATTAGACAGAAGGGCAAACATTAAGTTATTTGTTCCCCGACCGTGTAGGCAGTGAGTTTCATTCAACCTCCATCTGGCATATCTCACTCCAGCCACCCAAGACCTTGCCAAGGTCCTCCAGAAAAAAACCCCAGGGTTTTACATTCTGCTATAAAGTGCAAGCCAGGGATCAGCCCGCTGGCAGTGTCACGGTCACCTCCCCGCCTTTCCCTTCACTGGCCGCTTTGCTTCTCAGGCAGATTTTTGTGGTGCAAGGTGCTTGCACGCCACCGGCCGCTTCACTCCTTACCGGGCGGGCGGCAGCTGCCTCTTCCCTTACTCCGTGGCAGGGGCGAACGGGAGAACCAGCGTGTTCTGCCAGGGGAGCGAGCCGGGCTTGGGAGCTGCTATACAGGGGGCACGGAGCTACCAGAAAGTGGCGAGGAGCCGCCCCCAACGGCGGTGGAGCTCCCGCTGTCCCAGCTCCGCTCCCAGCCCCTTCTCCGAGCACACCGGGTCCTCTCCGGTCCGCGCTGCCGCAGCGCCGCCCGTTGCCCCGGCAACCTTCCTTCTCCGCTTCCCGCCGCCGCCCCACCGTGCTCCGCGTTCCGCTGCGCTGGAGCCCCGCGATTGGCGGCGCGGAGGGGCGGGCTCTGCCCTCCGGCGGCCGGCGCTCAGGGCAGCTCGCCGGGCTGTCCCCTCCGCGGACACGGCGCTGGGGAGCCTCATCCGTCCCCACCGCTCCTGGGGAGCCGGTTCCACATCCGCTCGGCTTCCTACGCGGGCGGTACCGGCCCCGGGCACCCCGGCCCGCAGGGACCAGCTCCCCGCGCCGCTCCCGCCGCCGTCTCCGCGCCGCTCAGCACAACCCGCCCATCATCACCGCTCATTGGCCCGCCGCATTATGAATATGCAGATAAGGGCCCGCGGCCGTCTAATAGCAGGCGGGCAGGTAATTAATATTCCCGTTTTGGCTCGCGGATTGGTCGGCGCTCGTCCCGCCCCGGCAGCAGGGTAAGTCGCCCCGTGTCGGCGGCAGGAAGGGGCGGGCACGGCGCCGGGAGCGCGACATGGTGGGCGCCGGTGCGCGCGGGGCGCCGCTGTTGCCGCCCGTGCTGCTGCTGCCGCTGCTGCTGCGGGGCGCGGCGGGCGGCATTGCCGACAGCGTCGTCTGGGCCGTCAACGCAGGCGGCGATGCCCATGTGGACGTGAACGGTATCCACTTCCGCAAGGACCCGCTCGAGGGCCGCGTGGGCCGAGGTGAGGGCGGGGGACACGCCGCGGCCGGGAGGTTTCGGCGGGACTGCCCGCGGGGTCCCGCTCGGCTCCGCTCCGCCGGGGCGGTGAGGCCCCGCTGTGCCGGCGGGGTCCGGGACCCGCGCGCCCCCGGCGCCGTCCTGCCCGCTCGCAGCCCCGGCGGGTCGGTGGGTGCCCCCACAGGATGGCCCAGGGACGGTCGTGGCCCGAATGCAGCGCCACCGCTTGTCACCCGTGGGACCGCGGCCGCCCTCGTCCTCCCACCGGGCCCAGCTGGGGCCGTATCTCCCGTCCCCGTGGCCGTGCGGGCCCGGGGCCCCAGAGTCGGCGGGATGATCCCTGCGGTATGGTGTTCCTGCCCTCGGTTTGCGGGGTTGTGTAATGCCGGAGGGGAAGCGGCTCCGCCAGGGCCGAAGTGGGATTTGGACTGGAAAGGCGACGGGAGCGGTCAGGCTGCCAGCCCGGCCTCATGCGCTCGCCGGTCTCTTTTTTTCTATCGTTTTCCACCGAAGAGCCTGGGTTCCACAGCAAGATCCGCCAGTTCGCAGCTTAGTGTGCAGCGCGCTCGGTGCAGTGGAAACAAGCTTTTCCGGCCCTCTGCAGCCGGATCCGGGTCGAGCACGATGTGGGCTGATGCTTGCAGCATTTTTGTCCCCACAGCGAAGAGCACAGGCTGCTCGCTGGAGCCCCGGTGCTGGGCCCGGCAGGGGGAAGGTGCAGCCGGCTGGGCTCCAGGCCCCAGTCGTGGCTGCCTGTTCAAGGGCAGGGGCAAGCGCAGAAGTAGAGGCAGATGGGATATCATCGGCTGCTCTAACTACCAAGTCAGTAAAATCTTCAGCCTACCATTCAGGACAGAATAGAGAACTAATATTGCACTTGGGTTACCTTTTTCTATTTCCCCCGAGACCACCACAGTTTGAATTGTGCATGTTTCTGATAATTGGTGCACCAAAACTTAGTCGGTTCACTAATATATTGAAAAGCTAGCTGTGCTGAGCTGCTCTGCTGCCAATTACAGGTGAGTGGTGGAATGCAGAGAAGATGAGCTCTCTGTTGGCTTTTGAGTCTAACCTTTGCTGTTTCTATGTAGGATGGTGAGGATTTTCCTATGCTATACAGCCTGAACTGCTATTGCTTGCCCTGCATGAATGGCATCCCAAATGGAGAGCCTTTTGGGTACAGTGGGGGTCATATTTAAATTCTAATACAGTTTTTCACACCTGTAGAAGCTGCTGCCCCAGCCATACAAGGTGCCCTGATCACTGTAGGTCAGCTTCCCTTCATAGACCTCTCACATGTGACTTGAATGTCCTTGTGGACTTGAACTATTTATTTTTGAGTTGAGGAGAAAAAAGGGTCTTTTTCAAGCACATTGTGACATGCACTTCCTTTGTGGAAAGCCTATGGTGTCTCCTCTGAGCAACAGGCTGTTACAGTAATCTTGCTTCAACCAGTGGTACCAGGCACAGTGGAGACTTTACCCCTTTGAGCTCTCAGCTGCCTTTCCCTCAATGGCTTTTTATTGCACCATTGTTCATTTACTCTGGGCTTCTCTCTGTGTTGATAGACATGTAAGGGCTACAGCAGAAATATATGGCTGACTGGGAGAAAATGATCTAGGGATAGTAATTCTGGGCTGTACTGCCTCTGGGCAAATTAAACCTTTTTTTGTTTTTCAAGCCTCTGTTCAGCCACTGTGCCCTAAAGGACTGACTGTGCTGATGGCAATTACAGGATAGGCAGGTGCCAAACATAGCTGAGTTACAGCTTGGTGTGTACTGCTCACTCCCAGTAAGCACCCAGCATGCTGTAAAACCCATCTTACCTCCACAGCTCTGTCAACAGAGCTCTGAAATGCAGGTGACAGGTCTTCCTCTCCAGTTACCTTCTTGGCTATTAAAGGACTTTCTTCCTGTGCTGGCTTCTGTGGAGTCCTTGGTTTGCTATCATTGTAATCTGTAGCTGGCCAGAAATACCTGCGTGGGAGGACAGGTTGAACTTTTCACCCTCTGTATGTCTGGTGGATAGTCTTCAGTCTTCATGCCCACGTTCTAATGGTAAAGAGAAGTGGAAAATTGCCTGAGCAGCTCTCTGTGAAACAGGAGACTAAGAACTGGCATTAATTTCCTCTCGCTCTTTGCATTGGCTATGTCTTTGGCAATGTGCGCTGGGTTTGTAGTTCTTGCTTTGTCTTGGCCAATGCAGTGTCTGTTCCCGTGGAAATGGGGGTGGAAGAGGTGAGTGTCAGCAGAGAACTTTGCCTGGATCAATTTCTGTCTGAAGTGCCAGTGGACAGATGGTGTCCACAGTCTTCCCTCCTGCCCCTGCTTCGCTGGGGAACTATTTGGTGTGCAGCTCTGCAGGCATTGCATCAGTTTGCATTATACAGGAACCCTGACACAATAGCATAGCAAGTGGGGTTAAAGTTTTTGGGGGCTGCTGTAGAGATGGTGAAACACTGAGAAGAGACAAATTTTATGTTTTCTCTTATTTTGTCAGTTGTCCTCTTTGGGAGTGGTGTTTGGGCCCTTCTCAGGGGTCTCTGCAGATGCCTGCAGACAGCACCCATTTCAGCTGGGTGACTGAGAATATCAGCTGATGGAGCTGCCAGTGCTCTTGAAATGCTTGTGTATCTTTCTTGCTTCCTTCATCCTATCTTCATGCTGACAGGTGTTGTGGGGCTGTGGTGAGAAGAAAGGGCTTTGTAAGATGCCTAATGCTTTTCACCTTTCTGCCATTCCCCAGGTTCTTAGCTGATGGGGATGATTCTCTAAAACCCGATGCTATCAACTGCTAGCTTCAAATCTGTTGTGTCAATGAGTTAAGTCAGTCCTATGCTAAGTGTTTTCATTTTGTAGATGGAGTTTGAAATTTGAAAATATTGTAAAAATATTCTAGGTATTTTTCCTCTTTAAAGCAAGAGCCAATGACCAAGTCCTTTGGCTTTGTGTAATGTTTTTGAAACAGGCTTTTCTTTCTGAAATGGTCTGAGTGAGCTTACTGTGTCTTAGACTGCAGCATGTCTCCAGACCTGTTTTCCTACATTTCTTGGATTTCGGGACTTTGACTTGCTGTGCTTGTGCTCTGGTAGTGCTGCTGCCTGGTCAGAGCAAGCAGGTGAGATGGTTCTGAGAGGGTGTAGGTGCTAATGCCACTGATGGAGTTAAGCACTTTGAGAGTATATAAAGTGTTTCTTCTTCAGAATGTAACCCTTCCTCTCACTCTTTTGTGCTCAAAACCCAGCTTCTGACTATGGCATGAAACTGCCAATCTTGCGATCCAATGCAGAAGACCAGATTCTGTACCAGACAGAGCGTTACAATGAGGAAACCTTTGGCTATGAAGTTCCCATCAAAGAGGAGGGTGACTATGTGCTGGTGTTGAAGTTTGCAGAAGTGTATTTTGCACAGTCTCAACAGAAGGTAAGCAATAGCTCCTTGTGTGTCTCTGATGTGAGTTCCTGGCTAAGACTGTGTGGGCTCAGGTTGCCTCTGCTGCTTTGCATGCTGGAGGAAGGAGTGAAGTAAAGCACTAATTATTAATTTAGGTCCTAACCTCTCATAGGCTCTGAACCTTTAGAGCTCTTCCACATTCCAGCTATACAGTTGAACTGGAAAACTTCATTTCGAAGTATTCAAACTTTGTTTAGTGGGCAACTAAACATAACTAGCAATAGAGTTTTACGACCTCTTTAGGCTGTGGTGGCTTTGAGGAGTTTTTTCGCTTTTCCTTGAACACTTGTTTCTGACTTGACAGCACAGTTATGCTGGAGGAAGTATTGCATAGATTGAAGCAGGGAGGTGGTCTGGGTTAAATAGCCTGCTCAAAACAATTTTTACGAATGTAATAAGACTTGATACTGGTTCAGTCTGATCCTGAAAGCAGAGTTAAATTCAACTGCTTTTTGCTCTTTAGAGAAGAATAATCCTTGTCCACTTTTGAAATCTGCTATTTACAGAAGTGGAAACAGAAGCAAACAGAACACAAAGCCCTGTGATAAAATGGGGTAGGAATGGTTTGTGTTTTAGTCTGGCTTTCCTCTGACTCCATCAGCTTCTTTAGGGCTGATCTCCTTAAGCACTGTCCTGCCTTCCTGCCAGAGAAGTATTTCAGGGAACAGAACTGGTGGGGCTAGCTTATAGAACGGATGCAAAAAACAGCCTCAGATTAAACTGAAGAGCTGAGGCATCTTTGGTTCCTCTTCCTTCATGTGGTTCTGCTGGGATTCCCCAGCTACTGCATGAAGTTTGTCATTTCAGCCCTGAAGAGGACTTTCACTCTGAATTCACAGATGTGGTTAGCAGTTAAGCATTTTACCTCCTTCAAACCCTGTGTTCCTCACTAGCTTGTTTCCTCTTCTCTGTTCTGCCGCAGGCTGTTAGTTAGAAATGGCTTCATTCCCTAGGGTGTGGTGTGTCACAGCCACCGCAGGGTGGTAGGAGCAGGTCTTCAGCCAGGAGAAAAGTTGTGAAAGAGAAACATGAATAAACCAGAATAAAACTCTGCTGTCCTCAGGTCTGAACAGCAGATGTAGGGGGTGTTTTAAAAGGAGGAGGTAGATTTCAGGGAATTTGAAAGCATTGTTAATGCTTTGGTGTCTTTACCTGGCTGCTCCTGGGCTCTGAATCCTTCCCAAAGGAGTGGGCTAGGGCATGTTACAGTGCTTTCTGGTCCTGGGGGCATAAAAAGCAGAGACCTTTCCTGTTCTGTTCCCATTTCAACTGTCACGTGCCTGAATTCGTTCTGACTCTCTGTCATTTCTTCCACCCTGAAGGTGTTTGATGTTCGCTTGAATGGCCACGTGGTGGTGAAAGACTTGGACATTTTTGACAGAGTTGGACACAGCACAGCTCACGATGAGATCATTCCCATGAGTATCAAAAAGGGAAAACTGAGTGTCCAGGGAGAGGTTTCTACATTCACAGGAAAGCTCCACATTGAGTTTGTGAAGGTAATAGGCTTTTCAGGGCAGAGCCTTTATCTTCCCTTTCCCCTTCTTCCCCAGTCACGTGGTGCAGCTGTGTGCTGGAGGAGGAGAGGTCTTGGTAGTTGAGGAGACCATTCCTTGTCTCAGAGCTGCAGCACTGACTGCTGCCTTTGCTTTTTCTAGGGCTACTATGACAATCCGAAAATCTGTGCCCTATACATCCTGCAAGGAACAGTGGAAGGTAAGCACAGTTTCTGAGCCAGAAGGCTCTTCCCTCTTGGAGAGCATCCTGTTGCTTCTCAGACTATGAGATCATAGCTCTTGCTGACCCACATCTGCCAAAATTGTTTCTCTTTCACTGAGTTCCCACAGAGTGAGTTGCAGAGTGAAGTAGGTGTGTACTGTCCTCATTCTCCTCTTAAGTCACAAAGCTTGTGTCATTTTGGAATGAGAAAAATTAATTTGTTTTGGAATTTCCTGTATATGGGGTAGAGGAGAACAGAACATGTGTGGTCAGTTTTAGGTTATAGCTAGAGATAAGTACCCTCTGGCCTTGGATGTCAGCATCAGCTCTGCAGACAAATAATTTACAGTTATTTTAGCTAGTGGTTAAGTATTTCTTACCTGGAGCTTTGTTTTACCTTCTCAGCTTGAAGACAAGGCAATGTTTTTTTTCCAGATACCAATTTCTCTAAAAAGCTCTGGGGAGTGCTGGAAAAGTCCTTGTTTTTTCATCACTCTCTTTATAAGTGAGCTGGAATTGAAGCCCCTCTAGCTCCTGACCTAGGAGGGTTTAGGATCCTGCTCCGACCAAAACATCAATTTGCTTTACTGTTAGTCAGGGATTGTCAGACGCTGCTGAAGATTTGGTAAGAACCTTGTGGCCAGGTGGCACCTGCAACTCAGGCCCCAGGCTGGATTTGAGTGGGGCTTAGCCATGCTGCTCTCATACATCTAGGTTTGGGGGATGCAGTGATGTGGAGTAGGACTGTTTATGGAAAGTATTGTTCCCATTCCTGTTTGCACCTGTATCTGCCATTCCTGCAGGCAGCAGGTGCTTGTTCTTGACTAGATCTTACTGAGTAGCTGCAGTATCTGAATGTGTGCCCTAAGTGTGCTTTAGTGCATTAACTTGTCCATGTGACACATAAATAGTATGGAAGGATGTAGTATTTGTGCAGGCTGGATCCTTGGATGCTCTTATCTTGTGAAGAAAAGAAGTAGTGGTGTGATCCTCTGTGGTAGAAGATGTTCCTCTCTTCTGGGGTGTTCTGGTTGTGATTTTGATGTGATCTCAGGTGCCCTCTTGCTGATGTTCATGTTTGGTCGGGGAGAGGGGAAGGAAGTGTGTCGAGTGATCTCCTAATTTACATCCTGCCTGCTTGCAACCTTTTGTCTTGTTCAACAGATGTTCCAAAGCTGCAGCCACACCCAGGTCTGGAGAAAAAAGAGGAAGATGATGATGAAGATGAATACGATGATGGCTCCAGTGTCAAAAAACAGGCAAATAAGAACCGGGTTCAGTCAGGCCCACGCACACCAAACCCCTATGCCTCAGACAACAGCAGCCTCATGTTTCCTATATTGGTGGCCTTTGGTGTCTTCATTCCTACCCTCTTCTGCCTCTGCCGATTGTGAGAGCAAGCCCCACAGTGCATCAGCCCAGGGGCTGGGAGGGAAGGAGTTGGACCAAATATGGTTGCTTTCAATTTCTCCATATTGTTCATAATTTAAGGAAAAAAAAAAAAAAAGATTCATTTGGAATGAATAGCAGGTCCGGGTAAAGGGGAGCTTACCTTCCCCCTGCCAGCAAACAGCAAGGCCCTTGCCTTCCCCTTTGCACCATGTGCAGCCTCTGATTCTCCCTGGGGCATCCAAGAGTGAACTGAGTCCTGGGTGTGTATTGGGCCATTGAAAGCTGATGCTACCAGTCCTGGGCCATGTCCCACACTGAGAGAAAGCCATGTGCTGTGGGATCTCTGCTTTTACTGGGTGGAATATGGTTCCTTAAGCAGGAAAGCAATTCTTAAAACAAGGCCAGGGTACACATTTTGTCCAGGAACATGGAAGTGTTGTGGTGCTGTTGGGTGTCAAGCGACTACAGAGGACAAAGCCTGGCTCAGCATCTCCCTGAACGTGTGCAACACAGTGGATGGTACTCGCCTGCATAAAGATACCAAGGCTCCAGCCCAGCCTCCATGGAGATGGTCCCCTCCTAAGACTGCAAGCTGCGCCAGGAGCAGAGGGATTTATCTGGCCTGATTTGCTGCACCAGTTGGGAGAGACTTTCCTAGTTTGGTCCTTGTAATGTTCCATCGCAGAGGGATTCTGCTGTAGCCTGCGAGAGGCTGACGTTGTTAGCGTCTGATCAGATGCACTTGTTTTCTGTATTGATTATGGCTTTTGTTTCCTTTAATATCCTTTTATTTTCAAAGGTTTTGTTTTAAGCCCAGTTCCTTGTTTTGCCCTTTCTAGCAAGTGACCCCTTCTTTGGAAGAAGCTGAGAATCAGGTGAGCTAGAGGGGTGGTTTGGGACATGTTCCTTGACCTTCGTAATGGTGAACTCCCTTCTCTGTGACTCTTAAGAAACCTGTGCTGTAGGACAGAGCAGAGCAACCTGGTGGATGCTCCCTGTGGTCTCTCATTCCCTCTGTAGGGACCAGCCTTGCCTGCATCAGTGAGAAGTGGAGCTGGTCAGTGTTTGCAGTGTGTGAGCTTGGCCTTTTGGATATCCAGGCACTGTAGTGAAGGGGCATATGTCCAACATTTCAGTCCTGCAGAGCAAGGGGATTCGTTGCCATCCAGAGATCTGGAAGTGAACAGAGCACTGAAGACAGGGTCACCTGCTTCCCCCAGGGATATTTCTGCAAGAGGCTTCTGTTTCCACATGCAGAGCCTGTGCCTGCGTGACAGAGGCTGAACAGAGCGAAAGCCACTGCTGCGGCTGCTGGTCCAGAGCTGCAGGCTCTGAGGAGCTGCCTTCTCACAGTCTTGGACTCCCAACATGTCGAGCATTTCTGGTTGGCCAGGAGGGAGATGTTCTGTGCTGGAGCTGGATCTGTCCCAGGCAGGGTTGGGTTTTTGCATATCAGCTTTGATGCTGCTGAGCTCTGGGCTCACAGAGCACTTTACCTCATGCTCTCTCCATTGTCCTCAGAAGTGTTCTGTCTTTCCCCAGAGCAGTGGCACTGAGTGGTGACCTCTGTGGTGCTCTGCCTCTCTGGGCCTGCATTTTCCTAGCAGTTGTTCCTGGGTTTGATCCCCTGCAGAGGGTCAGCCTTTTTTTGAGCTGAGCAGGGTCAGCAGAATTACCGAGTTTCTGGGAAAGGAACTGGAGGAGCAGCCTTTTCTGTCCTGCTGGGTCCAGGCAGCTGAAGCCTTTGCTTCCTCCTAACCCTCAAGCTGTGATCAGAGCTGTCAGCTCAGGGGCTCCAGAGTGGGAGCTGGAGTAGGTGAGAAAATGCTGCTCTCTGCATCAGTGCCACTGAACCTTCCCTTTCTGATTACACACATCACTGCTGTAGGCCTGACCCTCTGTCTGTGAGCTGAAAAACAAGCAGGGCTTTAATTACCTTCTGTCCCACTGCACAAGGGGTAATACCTAGTTTGGAAGAGAAGCAAGAGAGTCTCTGTCCCAGTTAAAGGAGAAGACAGACTTTAGAAAGAGCCAATCTTGAAGAACAAACCTTAGGATAAAAGGTAGTAAGCTTGAAGTTGTCTGCTTCATCTTCTAGCAACTGTTAAAAACCTAATACTTATAAAACTATTATAAAATATGGGGTCTGATTTGTTCAGTGACAGTGCCTGCAGGGATTCTCCAGCGTTCTTGGGATTGCTCTAACTGGAGCAAAGAGACATTTAGATCTTTATCAGTTTTGAGAACCATGAACTGTGCTGATTTGTTAAGCAAAGAACCTGGGGTTGAAAGCAAGCATCTCTCTAAGGAGCTGCTCTCCTCCAGGCCTTTTAGAGTGCATTTTATTTGAGCATCCTTGA
The DNA here is from genome assembly GCA_013396875.1 of Vireo altiloquus. Classification (NCBI taxonomy): domain Eukaryota; kingdom Metazoa; phylum Chordata; class Aves; order Passeriformes; family Vireonidae; genus Vireo; species Vireo altiloquus. Next base: position 507,014 of record VZRF01008489.1, read on the forward strand.
AGCAAGGAATCACTCAGCTTTTTGTGGCTCACCCAGTAATCTCAGCACCTTGCCTACCATGGGAGAGAGGGTGTATGTTTAAATGTGCAGAAGTTGGAGACAAGTCTTTTAGGATAGTTTATCCCAGCCTTTCCTGGCAGCCGGGGCATCCATTTGGTGCCATCAGCTGCCCCAAGGCAGAGCTGTTCAGGGTGTGATCTGGTTTGTTCCAGTTGCTCAGTTCAAATGAATGTCTTATTTGAATAAGAATGGGACGGAGAAATAGTTCATCCTTCATGGCTTCAATTTAGTTGTTTTGACTCTGATTTTATGCATCTTTGTCACTACAGAGCTGGTTTCTGGGGGGCTCCTCACCCTGTTAAGGTCCTATGAGCAGTTTCCTTCCTGGTCCATCCCCTCCTGACAGGTTTGCTTTGGAAGGAGCCTTCAAACTGTGTGGGAGCATTGAGGATGGTGGGGGATGGCCAGTCAGCACCTTGCTGGGAATGGAGTACTCCAGCTCCCCTGGCCATCTCTATCTAGTATCTGCAAGCCAGACTGAGGGGTGTAATGAGGTACCTGGTCCTGACCAGGAAAAGAAAAATTTGGGCTGGCTGTAGCTTTCCAGAATGGGTGTCTGAGGGAATATCCAAGATGTTGTTTAACTGAGGCAGGTTAGAGACAAGCCTGTTTGTGCTGATTCCTCCTACCAGCAGCAGGCAGGTGGAGCGCAGCAGTGTGGGGAGCTGGGTCAGAACAGACCCCCTATCTTGATTCACATTGTGTAGCGAGGAGCAGATAAGGCAGTTTTAATGTTTCCACCTAATAAAGGGAACATCACTGTCTATCATGTTCCAGGCCTGGATCCAACCTCAGCAAAGTGGTTTCAAAGCTTATTTTAATTTTCCCATCAGCCCCTTCTTTGATCCAGGCCATTGAAGTCTTCTCTGTGTGTGACTAAACGCATCTGACCCTTTTGAGTGTCCCAAGTGGCAGTGAAGAGAAAGCCAAATGAATTTTCTTCTCTTTTTGGTGCCTTTGTCTCAGGCTTTAAATAAAAGTCTTTTTGAAGGAGCTTCTTTTTTTTTAAGGAGCTTCCGAGTTTTTGGTTTTTCTTCAAGGGACAGGCGTTCCTTGCCCTTGACATCAGTTGGGGACTGTCTCTCTGTCCCTGGATGCCATCTCTGGAGGTCACAGCTGGAGCAGAGAACTGTGAGCAAGGATCTTTATTTCCAGCCCTTAAAGTCAATTGAAGGAAGGTCTAGCAAGGGGTAGAAGAACTGGAAGAGCTCCCTCAGGTCTGGTCTCCCCTACAAATCTCCTGAAGGCAGGATGAAGAACTTCCAGACAGTCTGGTGCCTGGGCATCTGTGCAGTTCAGAGCTGAGTGAGTCATGCTGGGTCCTGGTAGTTGTATGGCACTTACAGCTTCTGGGTGCAGAGTGGGGCTTGGGGGTCCTGCACCCCTAATTTACTTGCTGAGGGCTTGTCCTGTGCTGCTTAGGTCTGAACAGAGCAGGGACCTGTGCCTTGTTCCTTGGCCTATAAGTTGAAATGGGATTGCAACAGCCAGGAAAGTGTCTTGCTACAGGAACTATGGGCTGAAGAAGCCTCTTGCTGATAGAAAAGAGCAGGAGGGAGAGGGGCATGAGAGCAGCTTCAGCCCTTGATGTGAGACAGATTCTGAGCAGCTGTGAAGCATCAAGTGTTTCGGGCTCTGTTTGGTGCTCAAATGTGGGAGAGATCCGTCTGCTTCTTGCACTTATGGTAGGGAGGGAAATATCCTTGCTGAGAATCCAAGGGAAATGGGAACTGGGCCAGCACTGAGCTAATTTACCTACTGGCACTTCTGCATCTCCACAACAAATGCCAAAGCCTAATACAATTCAAGGAAGCTATTTTAACGTCAGCCTGGTTCCACCAGTCTGTCTCCACCAGCTGGTCCCAAATAGGCTCACACAAGTATTATCAATGGCACAAACACACCAGGCTGGAGCTGTGAAGGCTCAGAAACATGATCACATGGATGGGCCTCCTGTGCTGCACCCCTGCTTCGTGCTGCCCAGCAGGTCTGGGGCACGTGCATTCACCTTGGATACAAATAGATTTGACCCAGGAATATTGTAGCATTGAAAGGTGCTGGGCTGGATGGGAGAGGTGAAAGCAGGCCCATGTCTTCCGGGATTCTGCCTTGCTCAGAGTTTATTGCTGTATATTAAATACTATTTTTGGAGATTGAGGGGAAGATGATGGGGGGAAGGGATGTGATGATGCTGTCCCCAGTCTGACTGGTGGGATGCTACTGCAGGTTATTGATAGGTTTTGATTTTTTTTTCCCTAAAAAGTGCTTTATTTAAAAAAAAAATCAACAGAACAAGTGCTTTCCTCCCTCCTAGAAATTGTGCTGGCTGATTTGAAAATGTGAATAATCTCTTGCAAACATCAAAGGTCTCTGATAAAGGGTTTGTGTGATGGAGATTTGAAGGCAAGGGGCAAAGTACTGCTTGAACCAGTCTAGCTGGGGAGAGTGTGAATCCAGGAAATGCAGGATCTCTGCCCTAGAGTTGTTCCCAGTCACACTTAATGGGGATGTGCTCTCCTGTGCTACCATGGCTGTTCTGTCACACTGTGGCAGTTCCTGAGGTGGAGTTCTGGAGTGAAACAGTGGGTGGAAATTTGCTGGCAAGTGGGGGCTTTAATTTTTTGTGGTTTCCTCAAGGGCTTTGTGCATTCAGGGCTTTCCCACTTGAGAAGCAGCTGGGTTGGTAAAGCAGCCCTGGAAGATCTGAGAGCAGAGGCAAGATCTGTGCTTCATGCCAAGAGGCAGCAGCCAGGACTGGGAGAGGTGGTGCTGGTGTTTGGTTCCTGTTGGTGTAGCAGCAGTCAGTGTTGGCACATGGTTCCACTGGTGCCTGGCTGTGGATGTGTAGAGGTGACCTGTGCCATTGGCATTAAGGACACATCACAAACTACTTAAAGCTGCAGGTCTAAGTTGTCTATAAAGGCTGAAGCAGTGTGGGGAGAAATCTCCATCTGTATGTGTCACCAGTACAAAGTGTTTTTAAGGAGGATATTTTATTTTACTGCCCATTGCTTTGTGTTATAACAACTTGCAGTGGCATTTTTTTTTTTAATTTGTTTTGCAGCAAGCTTGGGCCCTGGGTGAAAAGCACAGATATCTATTTCTGATTGCATTAGCTTTGCAGGGACTACTTTGGGGGAGAAGATGGGCATGGGGGTGGGTTATTTTATTTTTGGTACACAGTAGCAGTTTTATTTTTTAATTTCCCCAGGATGTTTGGTTGAGGAAATGTTCTGAAATTTACTGTTTGGCAGTTTAACCAGCATTGTGCTAAAGGAAAATAAACAAAATTATATTGTCACTTGGATGAGATGGCCCCTCTTTTTCTGGTGGAGGGGGCAGAGGAGCCCCCTCTGGTTTACACCCGTGTGAGGGAGGCTGAGCCTGGCTGACTGCAGGATAACATCCTGCTGCTTCCTCCAGTACGGACCTGGTGATCTCTAGCCAGTTGTTTTGAGCGATTAAGTGCAAATTGAATGGTACAACATCCTCTTAAAAGTGCTGATGTGGATCTTGTTGCTTCCTACTCAGAGCTGGAGCACCAGAGAGATGTAATCTGCCTTCTGGGGCTTTGCAAGCTGCCCTGCTTTCAGCTTGAAACCATGTCAGAGGCAGATGGAGCTGTAGCAGAGAGAAAGCAGCAGCTTTGTGCTCTAGGTGCCTTCTCCTGGAGACAAGAGACCATGGCCCCATGAAGAGAAGGTGCTTTTCCAGAAGACCTGAGTTTGTCCTTCCTTAGGGCACAGGAGGGAGTGACCAATGCAGTGAGGAGGATTTAGGAGCACTGGTGTGGGCAGGTTTTTTTGAAATAGCATTTGGCTGGCAATAGCAGGAGTGTGCTGCTCGCAAGCCACAGCAAGTGTCACAAACCACTGCTCAAAATATGCTTCCGGTCATCATGAGCGTGTTCAGTGTTGGCTGGAGTCTGAAAAGAGGGTGCAGCTGTTTGTTGTTCTTGCCCCAGTTCCCCAGAGGACGGGAGGTGACTCTTGGCAGCTCTTGCGGGCTGGTGGACTGCCCTTCTTTGGGAAGAAACACATTCTTTCCTCCATGTGATGATTCTATGAGTCCTTCCAAGTTCCTCCCACCAGGTTGGGAAGACTCGTCCCATGTCTGCCATTGCCACCTCCGGTGTGTGGTCATGAAACTGCCTGCCCCAGGGGCACACGGTCCTGTCGCTGTCCTGCTCTCCAGGGACAGCAGCTAGGTCGTCCCCGGCCAGGAGCGGGGTGTGCACTCCACGGCATCTTCTTGCTGACACTGCTGCACCCCGAAAAGTGCCACCGTGCAACCTCTGAACACAGCAAGGCTCTCGGGGGATACCCACGCTCTGTGTCATCGGCTGCGCTGCTGGTTCAGGCCGTGCCTTCAGTACCGGGAGCCTGGGTGCCCATTGAGGGCTGACGACTGGTTCCCCGGGCCTTGGGGCGGGAGCGGGGCGCGGGCTGGCAGCCGGCCGCGGGCAGCGGGAGAGGGGCTAGTTTTGTTTGTTCCTTGTGTAGTTTTCCCTCAGATACCTCAGCTTTCCCGGCCGGCCTGTCCCGCTGCGTCCCCGGAGGGAGCGGCTGCGGCGCCGGCGGTGCCCTGTGAGGGGCTCTCGGGTCACCCATCCGGGCGCGGCCGCGGCGGGCCCTGCTGAGCTTCGGGCGCGGCGTTGCCAGGCGACGGCCTCCGCCCCGCCCC